>JALPQI010000309.1:0-423218 GCA_025490895.1 Thaumatotibia leucotreta
TATACTAAATAAAATAAAAAAATATATTTCGTGTTGCCAGCCGTGCAAAGCAGTATCAAGCTAAATTGCTTATTTAAATCAAGCGGCTTACAGGGCAAATAACAGATTAGCCACAGTTAAAAAGTAAATTTAATTTACGGAAATCTTCTCCCTTACCACGAAAGCGGTTGTTTACTTTTTATAAAATGGTAAAAACAAAAAACGTATCATAACGTGTCACACAGAAAAATCATGTAAATGCGAAAACGAAGGAACAGAAAGACAATTTATGTATTTAGAATTGTAACTAACGTGAGGATCAAACATATTTATTTATATTTATCAAACGGGTTACTCACGTAATTTAAGTCGATAATTGCTCGATTTAGCTATTTTCTTTTTGAATATGTCAAACATGATGCAACGATCTATGGGCATTTTCAATTTCACAGAAATCGAAGAGAGTTTTTATACTTTACAAAAACGAGTTTTCAACTAAATTTAGTGCTAAATTGTCGTTACGATCCTAACTAAAATAAGGTTTTTTTATTTTACGCTTGGGTGTCCCTAAAAGTTATTGTTACGCCGATGGCATGTTAAAAACTACAAATATGATTTTAGACACGTTAGAAGCGTTTTCAGCAGGCTGAAATGCGTTTTCAGGCCGTTTCAGAAGGTCCTCTTTCACATATTACAAAATCAAATATTCACCCCAGATAACGTCGTTTTCAGGCGCCTGAAACATGTTTTCAGGCCGTTTCAGGATACACTCTATCCGATGGCGCAATAACCTGAAAACCCGTTTTCAGGCGTTTTCAGGACCCCTTTTGGGCCTCTCAAGTACAAATCGGTATATAGCTAAATTTCCCATAGGAGTGAAAGAGAAAGCACTATTAGATAAAGACAGCATGAGAGAATGTTCTGGAAGGATGTGAATGAGACAGCTATAGAGAGAACATTCTGGACGGGTGTGAAAGAGAAACCTGTAGAAAGAGACAGCGATACTCTAGAATGTTCGCGCACCTAACTCGGGAACTTTCTAGAGTCGAATCTTCTCGTACTTTGTAGATTTGAGTGGCTGGTATAAATACACAGCATGACCCGGCCGAGGAGTAGTTTCAAGTGAGACAGCGAAGAGATAACATCAAGAGCTAAGACTGCGATTCTATCGGCGAGTTTGAGAGTGTAAAAGTGTACCAGTTTGAAGTGTTAAGTGTGTGACTAATAGTGTTTTAGTAAAGTATCAGTTTTAATTAGTGGCTTATTTATACATTTTCTATAGAAAACCCACCCCACGAACGTAACATTATAAATGGTCGGAACTATGGGTACAAAACTTGAACACAACTTGTCAAGTGCACATTAAAGAGCATATAATACATCCGTAAAATATACATATCTACACACCCAAACATTGTAAGTTCAAGATTTTGAGATAGGTAATAAAATTGTATACGGGTTTTTCAATAATACTCGTATGTTTTCTTGCCTAAGTGGTCCCATATATGTCAACTTTAAAGTTTTGTTAGAGTTTTGCACCCATAGTTTCGACCTCTATTATAATGGTAGTATGCGCACTGCGATATCAATATTTATATATGATTGTAATTGTGCCAAGTAGAGCCCAAAATTTCGGGGAAAATGGTAGGATGGTGACAACATAAATAAACATTTGGAGAATCGCTCGCTTTTGAAATTACCAATTTGCATAAACCTGTTTGTGAATGTTTGAGATTGTTTTCTCTGTTTTTTTGCAAATAAAATACGTTTTTCTGAAACTGAATGAGTATTTTGAGTATTTTGGAGCATTTTACGTTTTTACGCAAAACTGTTTTAAGTAAACATCAGATTATTTATTCTTTGTAAAATGAAGGTATATTTCAAAATTTAAATCTGCCATATCACACAAAAGCTAAATAAGGCTTATGTTGTGAGTTTTAAAAATATATAGGTACATAAAACATATTTATAAGTACATAAAAACCCTAGTTATTGTTCAGTTCTATAATTAATGAATTTCAACTCGATTTCATGCAGATAAAGGTACCTAATCTATCTCATCTGGCAAATAGAATAGTAGTAGTAGTAGTATAATAGAATATACATATATCGACTGTATTTTACAGATAGAGTGCATAAAATAATATAGATTTAAGTAAAGATAGTTAATATGAGTAGCTTATAATCGGATCTCTGAAAATTGGATCAAGGATTTATATACAGGGTGCTCGCGAGTATTCCAAAAGATTTAACTATGCATTCTAGACATCAAAATAAACAAAAAATATTATGAAACCTAATTTCAAATACCAGCAAAAAAATTTTTTCTTTTTTTTAGACTTTTTGAATACTTTTTAATATTTTCAGTACTTTTTATCGTAACAACAATTTGTTAAAATTAGTTATTTTAATTATTTATTTAAGGACAGATTATTTCGGCAAGTCTATTCTTATTTTTTGATTGTCAGGTGAAATGTGTGGTAATATTAAAACACATTGTGGTAGCTTTGTAATAAAAAATAAGTTTTATGACGAGTTACGTCGAAAAACTTATTTCGAAAAAAGGTTGATCCAAAATTTTATAGGTGACAAATCGAAGGGTTACATAACAAAAAAACATTATTATTTTCACACACATCTACTATATTTACCATCAAACATTCCCTGAGGTCGAGGAGGTAAATTCTTAGTAAGCTCTTACTTTTGTTCTCAGTACACACTGTACACAGTCTGCATAAGTGCATATATCGCAGCTATACGATTTTAAGACTTGGGAAATTACGATGACGTAACGCCGCGCTCGCCCCTCGCCTGCCAATGCATATTTTACGCAACAGCTCCCTTCACCAGTTGCATTATTACTCATGTGTACATTCGTGCACAGACGTTCGTTGCTTTGAAATTAATGGAAATTTCTGGACTGTTGAGACGTTTCGCAGGGCGTTATCGTTAATAAACAAACATAATGTAATTCTGCTAGTTTGGTTGAAACGTTTTGGGAAGACCAGGTTTATAATAATATCCCTCATATTATAAGAATAGTTTTCTTGTAATATTGAGAGTGCTCGGATAAAATATTTCCTGACTAAGAATAAATAAATAACATGAGACTTCTAAAAAACAATTGTCTTAAAAAAATACAAAAAGTGGATCAAAAAGTATGTATCTTTTAAGATACACTGCCAAGTTAAGGGTTGAAGTTGATGGTAGCAACATTATCCGTGTGGTGACGGCAGTAAGTATACATTTGTCACCACCCCAGCTCCTCCTGCGGGTGTCGTAAGAGTCGACTAAGGGATTGAAGTGTCACTGACCATTGATGATGATAAAAGATTGATGATGGGCAGCAGCGTCATCATAGTGGACACAATACATTACTGCGATCGCCAAGCCGCTTGCTCAGCGTGGCGATTATGGGCATTTACCTCCTAATGCGTCTATACGCATAGTTAATAGGAGAGGCCTACGTCTAGCAGTGGGTTATCATAGGTTGATGATGTGTGGTAGTAACATTGGCAGCTAGGACAATTGTGGTATAAGTATAAATACTAAAATGATAAAACTCTGACCACAATAAAGTTATTGAGGCTTAAGTAAGCTGGTGGCACAGTACGAACGACATCCTTTTCTCGAAGCCATTCAGGCGATCTCCAATTTAAACTGCCACCCAGTGGAAGGCCCTTTCGATTGAACATTCACGACCTCGTTTACACATCTGAAAATTGCCACGTGAGTGAGCAGGGCGCGCAGACATTTGAGGAAGCGGCTATCAGAGCGGAAAAGTCCAACAAACAATTTAAGTATAGAAACATCCAGCTTGAGAAGAAAAAGATGGTTGAAAACATCTCATTATCATTTCAGCCATAGGATGTCCACTGCAGGATAAAGGCCTCCTCAATAGACTTCCACTTTGGCCGGATGGATGCGACCTGCATCCACCGAGTCCCCGCAACTTTAATCAGGTCGTCTGACCACTTTGCGGGTGGACGTCCCACGCTGCGTTTGCCAGTACGTGGTCTCCACTCGAGTACCTTCTTGCCCCAACGGCCATCGGTGAAAACATCTTTTTAGGGAAAATTTCGATGGAAGAGGTATTTTTCTAAGACTACCGTAAATCCTAAAGCCTAACTAAAGTTGTCGTAAAACGCTCCTAACAATGGTCTACAACTTAATCAGATGTCTGCATAATTATATTATTACACATATAATACCAATGTGGTAGGTCCTCATGCAGGGTCCTCCCAGATAGCTACCACAGTCTTACCCGTTAACCTGCCGCTAAATAACAATGTTTGCACTGATGTGTTTCGGTTTCGGGGTAAGATAGCCGGTGTAATTACTGGCATAGATAGAGGCAATCCATCTAAGTCCTCAGGGTAGGCAGCGCATTGGCGATTTTTTGATCGCTATGTCAGTTCCTGCAGTTTCCATCAAGTGGGCTGAGAACTCAGTTGTCTACCTTCGTCACATAAAAATACATATGTGTAGAAAGTAAACCCTGAAATTAAATTACTGAGGTACCAAGGTCCGCATTTATTATGAGCTTTTGGAACTACTGCACCTAAATAATGCATTGGCCGGTCGTCAACGTCCACGCATCTCTGATGGATGAACTGCTACTTACGTTTTATGACACCCAGATCAATCTTCTTTAGCGCACGTTTATGTGGTAATTTACCTGGAAACAAAGGAAATCATTAAATATAATAAACATCTGTATTTTAGGACAAGGTGTTTGTCTCTACGCGATCTGCCTTAGTTACCTACAATATTATTTCAAATCATTGATACGACTATTTTGAAATATCGTTGTAGGTAGCAGGAAATATACAAGTTTTTAAAGCCTTCGCACATAATATGTAAATAACAACTCAACGACGACTTGGCTCTATACCAAATATTGAAATTTAAGCCTTATGTCGCATTTTCCAGCTCTCATTTCAAAAAAGTATATTAAAGTAGTGTACGACGAGTGGTCTACGCGTCGTACACTAAAGGTCAACCCCGAAACGTTCGTTAGTTCGTCACACATTGACTACACGTTGTCCACGCGGCGAGTGACGACCGTGTATCGAGCAAAAATTTGCATTTCCCACTCGTTCATTGCGGGTTTAATAAAAGGTTCAATAAATAAAATAACAGTAAATTGTGTATTAAGGGCGGTAAATAAAAAATTGTGAACTTATGAACTCGTGTGAAATAAATCACAATTTCTTATTTACCGCCCTTAATACACAATGTACTAATAATACACATGAAATACTCTATTCCGTAGATAAAACATGATATCATAGTTACCTAAAGCTGGAACAGTGTTTCAGATTTATATCAGCAAGTACCTATTGCAATATTTTACTGAATACTACATCGAAGTGGCAATCTTCATATTTACTACCTTCCAGTTTCTTCGAAACGTAACGTCGATATTTTAGTGTTTTCAGTTCTTAGAATTGCTGTGAAAAATGTATTGTTTTGTTGGGAACTGGTTATCTATTTCTTGTGAATTATGGAAGTTGCGCTCGCGTCGTGAGGCGTGAACGCGGGTTCAGTGCTTGATAATGGAGACCTAGGCTCTCCGAAACATGTCGCGGAACTATATATACGTGAGTGTAACCGTTTATGGCATTTTGAGTCTCTTTAAAGAAATGTCAATGAAACTCAGCTATGCTATTCTCTTATTCACACATTCGACGCTGCGTTCGTCAACGAGCTCGACGTCGAGACAGCCTTGTCTAAAATCCTAGCTGTTTTATTTGACATTAGGAATCGAGGCTGTGAGCGAGGTTGTGGGCGAGTTCGTCGCTGTTTTTCGTTAGAGAGTACGAAGCATTAATTGTCAAACTCTCGACGCAGTGTAGTTCCAGCTCACGCCGCATTCGTCGCCGAGCACTAGTGTCGTTTAAAGTACATTAGTTAATACCATTTTTAGGCGCGACGCTGCCGCAGCACTGGCATAGCGCTGGCAGCAAGGCGGTTTCCTTAGTGAATAACACTGCAGAGATACCACAGGAGACCAAAGAGCTGGCAGCTACCTCGCTCAACAGATCACGTGGCTTATGATGATCCCATTTTATCCATGTATCGTGCTACGCGTCACTTTCACACTAACATACTTGTTAGAACCTGACTGCGACAACGACAAACGATTAAACGCGGTAGCTACCATCATAAGGCTACAGTCTCGCGATCTAGCGGGGTAATGCTGCCAGCATTATTGGTACCACGCCGCGGGGCCGTTTTTAAATTAATTTAAACTTTCACGATTATCACTCATATTTTAAAGACAAACGGGTCTTTACGCGATTAAGACCCGTTTGTCTCTGAAATATGGGGCCGTTTTTACATTTAGGTTTAGTTTGGTTTATATATTTATTTGAAGTGTAGTTTTATAATATTATAGTTTTATTTTTGTATAATTTGACGAATAAAAGTTATTGATAAACTGTTTTAATTTATATTTATTATGTCTCACGACATAATAAAAGTCACGTGTGGTGACGGCAGTAAGAATACATTTGTCACCACCCCAACTCCTCCTGCGGGTGTCGTAAGAGTCGACTAAGGGATTGAAGTGTCACTGACCACTATTTGATAAATATTGATGATGGGCAGCAGCATCCTCATAGTGGACACATTACTGCGATCGCCAATCCGCTTGCCCAGCGTGGCGATTATGGGCATTTACCTCCTAATGCGTTTATACGCATAGTTAATAGGAGAGACCTACGTCCAGCAGTGGACTATCATAGGCTGATGATGATGTCTCACGAAAGATTTTAATCCAATTTCTGATTCAATTATGACATACGCCGCGCCGTTGCTCAAAGTTGCCAGTTTATATGGTGCTTTTTGGTAGCCAGCCGACGATATACAAGTAGGTACCTACCTACATACTTTATACAGTTTCATAATATACATACAAAATAATTAAAAACGAGCAGGCGCTCAGTATCGCTTAAATCTTCACTGAAACCAGTTTAAACAACGTAAAAAACGGTTGGTTCAGCCCGCATGGGAGATTAATCTAGCGTATATTATACTTTATACAGCGTTTTATGTATGAAATTCTTTATTAAGATATTCTCGACGGATATGAGATTTAAACGTAAACAGTCACGAGGCATATTAAAATCATAATAACTTCATAATGTTTGTAGCTGATGATATATATTATACTCATATCATTACGAGCTGTCGATGCAACTACTCGTACTATGATGATGATTCTCTTGAATGATTTCTTCCAGCTAATTTTTGTGAGCCTCCGTAGCCTAGTTAACAGTGACTCTGACTACGAAGCTGGAGGTTCCGGGTTCAAATCCCGCGCGAAGGCATTATCTGTGTATTTATATTATCACGAATATTTGTTCCTTGGTCGTGGCTGTCTATGTTTATTTTATATTGGCACAACAAAATGGCTTCACTCTACGTGATCGTAAGTGAAACGTGGAGCCCGAATGGTGGCGGCAACGAACAGGAGACCAGTAGTAACCTGTCAGTTGCCACCGCCTTGCTGGCCCGCTAGATGCTTCTTCACGCTTCGTTTAAAGGGTCCCAACTTATACCTATGAAGAAACACATGTATTTAAGTATCTACTTAATATATGTGTATATCTATTATATATATGGTCGCTTTGTAGCCACATCACAAGCCTTAATTGAGTTACCGTAGGACTAAGTCAATTTGTGTGAAAAGATAGAAAATTAAGTTTACGTAAGTAACGAAAATCTAAATGAGAAATACCCACCGTACCTCTCGTTTCAACGTAGTTTACGGATAGACCCGCGTCCAAACTTTTACTCACGTATGAATAATTGGATGCCAGGCCTACTCACGCGAAAATCTAAATTCGTAAATTTCGAGGATTTTTCTCTGTCACTCAAACGAAGGCGTCATTAGAGTGAGAGAGACAAATCCTCGAAATTTACGAATTTCGTTTTTCGCGGTAGGGCCGCACGATACACTAAAGTCAGCGTTTGAATAATTGTGGGTTCAAATAAACTACAGGTGAGTCAGCGTTCCAATAATTGAAGGTTCAGTTAATAAAGGCTCTCAAAGTCCACCGAGTGATGACGGCAGAAAGAACACATTTGTCACCACCATAACTCTTACCGTGGATTTCAGACAACTCACCATAGATTTAATGAACATTGATGATGGCCAGCAGCGTCATCATAGTGGACCAACATGAAATTCAAGAACTGGTATGAATGTTGAAAAGATTAAAATTGGCTCCAATACCATGTTGGAGGTAGAAGTAAAAAAACCTCCTGTGATCGCATGCCCGCTTACCCAGCGTGGCGATTATAGGCATCCTCCTAATGCATCCATACGCATAATTATGTAATAGGCAGAGATCGGACAAAATGTGCATCATTATTCGCAAAAATAATATATGAACATGACTCCAAAGTTGATTGAATGATTAATAATTTTCACAATTTTTTTGACAACGGTACTATGAAACTATGAAAACCTTTGTAAATAGTCTCATTAAAGCTTGGAAATCAAATTTCAAAATTATTCGTTTCTTACCCGCCTTTTACTATTGACACGATGGTAGACCAGCTACATCTATATTTTTTACAATTTAGTCTGTTTTTTGGTGTTATTAGTAAATAAATCAGCTGAATTTCAATTTCATTTGTTACAAATTCAGCAGTATTTTCAACTAGCATCAATTAGTGAAATATGCTCCGGGTAATGCAAAGGACTATAAACTGCGAGGCTAATTTTATACGGTAGTTGCGGACGAGGTAGGACGTTGCGAAATTGAATACTAGATTTAGAGGTTGACTTTTGGAACGTCGTTCGAAAAACCATATGTAAGTATACATCGAGAGGCAGAAACTAATATTAGTTATTTGTTATACAAGGGTGCAAAGTTGTATTTTACCCGCGAGTATGAAATTGAAACACGAGCAAGCGAAAGGATTCTATAGTTGAACCACGAGCGAAGCGAGTGGTTCTAAAAATAGAATCCTGAGCGCAGCGAGTGTTTTAACATACGAGAAGTAAAATACATTTGCACCCGTGTGTAACACAAAACTTTTCCCCTCACTATAGCGAGGAAACTCAAAAAAGGTAATTGTTTGTTCACATTACAATCATCATCGGGTTAGTGATAATAATTTTCCAAATGCATCATGTATTTAATGCAAGATTTTGTCGCAGTAAACTTACCACGAAAAAGTAAACGCAGCACGATTTTAACACATTCTTGTAGTTGCACACCAACGTCAATGCATTATTAAATCATTCTCATTCATTATTTTTACAAAATTATAACAGAACACCCTGAAAGTTGTTTAGTTTACTATTTTTATGCGTGTTCGAGTCGGTAAATAAAGATTATAACCTATAATATTCTTTGACAATGTTGACGTTGACATTTTCTGCGTTTTGTGATTGCATCTAGTCATCTTATCATCATTCACTAAAACAATTGTTACTTATGGAATTTTAGGATTTATATGTTAAAATCATCATACTCGTATTATATAAAGGTTTGTATTTTACACTAAATTCTCAAACAAATTATTTAATTATCATTAATGTGGAACAATTTCCATGAGCATTTTACGTTTTGTTATTCCAAAACCAAGGTCATTACTTTGCCACACAAGTGAATAATATGCGTTTTTACACGTTCGTATTAAAGGATAAACGAGCACTTTACGAGCTAGTGAGGGGAAAAATATTTTAATACGAATTTTGTGATACAAATCAAATAGTTTTTTTTTTGGGATTTGTGTTTTTCAAGTAAGTAATAGTCACTCGATAAATTATAAACATTATAAAATACAAACATTATAATGTCATAAAATAAAAAAACTTTAAGAGAAGTTAAAGTTCGAGTTAGGATTCGAACCGGTGAATAGAAATTCAGCCACAAAAGCTGACATTCTATGTTACCCTTTTCGCAAATTCAAATTTGAAAATTGTCATAATTGACATTTAATTGCAGATTTATCTACCTCAAAAATGGAGCGCTGTAATACTAATAATAAGGCAGTGATACTAATAAATAAAAAATAAATAAAAATATTTGAAGAACATGCACAAGTAAGCACAATGAAGGCTTGTGCTATGAATACCAAGTGACGATATACATAAAAGAAACCTATATAACCTATAGATACCTAAATAGATAGACAGCCACGACCAAGGAACAAATATTTTAATAAATATATACACAATGCCCTCGACGAGATCCGAACCTGGAACCTTCAGCTTTTGCAGAGTTACTACAAAATGGGCTATGGAGGCTTACTATTATTATATTACATTTATTATGTGGGTTCATACCAGAGAGCTTATTCAAAGGTTTTTTTTTGGCAGCTTTGCAAGGAGTTTTAAAGTGTGATAAGATAAGCTAGCTAAAAATATTCGGAACATGAAAAATCTTAGCCAGTGTGGCTAAAATTTCTGACAGTACATACAACTACTTATCTAGTATAATAAATAAACACATCACATCATCAGCTTATCTCAGTCCACTGCTGGACGTAGGCCTCTCCTATTAACTATGCGCAAAGACGCATTAAGAGGTAAATGCCCATAATCACCACGTTGGGCAAGTGGATTGACGATCGCAGTAATATGTCCACTATGATGACGCTGCTGCCCATCAACAATCTTCCATTAACAAATGGTCAGTGATACTTCAATTCCTCAGTCGACTTTTACAACACCCACGGAGTTGTTGGGTGGTGACAATAGTTATTTATTATACAAGGGGGCAAAGTTGTTGTTTAACTGTCGTGCCAATATTGAGACCTGAGCTAGCGAAAGATTCCAAAATTGAGCCACGAGCGTAGCGAGTGGTTCAAAAACTGGAATCTTGAGCATTGCGAAGGTCTCAAGGCACGAGAGTTGAACAAACTTTGCCGCCAAGTGTAATACAACTTTTTTCCCCTCACTATCGCGAGGAAATATGATTACAAATCTCATCCAAATGTAAATTAACTTAAAGAAACTATTGAAAACTCAATGTCGAAACGTATCGTAGAATAGAGTTACTTATGGAATTTAAATATTGCCAATGGCTTACAAAGTCACATGAGAAACGACCAATTTAACATGTGAGCTCCGATTGCGCATGTTTACTACGGTCATACAGATCCACTTATACTAGGCAGTAGGGGGCTATAGGAATTAGAGAAATGTCAAATTACTTTATTCACAAGTGTGTAAAAAGCGTTTTTACCCGCTCGTATTAAAGGATAAACGAGCGCTTTACGAGCTAGTGAGGGGAAAAATGTATTTCTTACTGCCGTCACGATATGAGCAATACTCTCCATTATCATTGATAAATCAAAACTGAAAAATAATATTACATGCACGTGTGCATATAAGCATGGAATGCACTTTTATCATCCACTCCGATCATGCATTCACTTTCCTGACGCGAGATTGGCCATAAATGCATACTATAAACTGCAGCTGGGCTAATTTTAACTCTAGTTAAACAGACTAAAAGCAGCTTTCGTAACTGAGATTATACAGAGTGATTTGTGACGTAATCCCAAATGACAAAAGTAAAGATTGTCATGAACAACTTTTCCTTGGGACCAACTAACAAATGGTGTACCTACATTAGATCACCATCATGTGGTGCAAGAAACAATGAAAGAGACAAAAGATATAAAACTATAAATTTACATTTTACGCCGTGGAAATTGATGACTACAAAAAAATGGAACTCTCTTATATTTCAAGCTATGAAAAATTAACAAAAATCTTTCATATGATGATCATGCGTTTATAAGCAAAAAAAATCATAGCCAAGATCTCAAGATTCCAAAAAAATTTTGGAAAATAGAGATAGAAATGGTAATAGAATGGAAATAAATTCGAGGCATAGAATCACTTTCAATGAAAAAGCAGAATCGTTTAATGTTATCTTTGGCAATCTGGCCAGATAAATATCAAATGGTAACAGTTGTTTTCCCTAGAATAAATAACATAAATCTGTGAAATATGAAAATCTTTTTGTAATCGCTTCCCCAGAAAAAAATCCTAGTCGGAGAAACAGTTGAAATCTCGTAATAATCTGGGAAATCCCCACAATAACGACATTATCATAATACGCACCTAAAAACATTCTAACATCAGTAACAACCAATCTACTGAAATATGTATCCAACGTGAAAATCTCTGCCAACGAAAATAAAACCTTATCCTATGCACCGAAGGTCGATGAATTGTGTGAATTCATAAAAGAAAATGGGGATGGCAGAAAATCTCCCATGTAATAAACTAAAAGGAACTGTTCCCATTTATGTTCGTGAGAGTCCATTATTATATATTTTCGAGTTTTGGCCAGATGTTTCTTTGTAATAAGGCTTTGAAATTCTGCTTTTACGAAATGTTTTGCGTTCGTAGAGGGTGACGTGAATTTCGGATTTACTTTCAGCACAAGTTTACTATGTAAATTAAAAGTTAACTTACATAACATTTTAAAGAAAACAAAACATTTTTGATCAAACTAAATTCAGCATCCGAGCAAATGAACACTTTTTAAAATCACCATGTCTGATTCAAAGTAATAGAAAATAAAATCACGACTTCACCTTCTCACTAAAGTAGATAAATTGGAAACTTGCTAATTAGATTGGGACAAACATAGGAAGCTCAGTTTTAATTGATCTTAATGAGGTTCTCAAAGAAATACAGCCTATTCATTAGTCTTCAGAGGCTACCCAACCGTATATAGTAATACAGAACTTATCCTCAAAGGCAATTCAGCAAAAATGTCCAGCAGAGGCACAAAAAAACCTTCAATGTATTTTCTTTTCTAGACAGCAAATTAACTCCAGTGTCGTAGCGAGAAACAGCCCTAATAAGGTACTCGCTGTAGCCCATAACCACAATGAAACGAAAGTGGGTCACATTTTAAATTTCGCGAAAAAACATTTTTTGGCACCCCTAACATTGCCGCAGGACTTTGGCTTACCGTAATTCCTTTGACACCAAAACGTGCCATTTTTCTGTATAAATTAAGGACCTCTGCCAGAGTTAATAGGGCTGTCACATTGTGAAATATTGTCACTAAGCGGACTCATTTCACTTTTTGTATAGGCGAGAAAGAGTGAAATGTCAAGCATGGGTGTATTTGGTATGAATAAATAAAACGGGGAGAGTGCTCGATTGGAATTATTTTCCCCCTCACGTAAAGGAGAATTTAGGGCTTTGCATGTGCGTGTTTGCTTGGAGTAAGCTGATTGCGTGATGTGTTCCTCTTTAAACATTAATACAAAAATTACAGGAGATTTACTCATGTGGTAAAAATCGGTAGGTCTTTGGTTAAAGCCGGAAGCCGTGAATTCAAAGTAATTTTATTAAATAAAAATATTTTTGTAATTTTAGGTATATTATATGAAGGGTCCACGGAAAGAACATGTCTAGTCAATTCAAATTACAAAAGGAAAAACCACCTTACTTTTAACAGAATATGGTGTGAATTCGCCATGATTTTTTTAAGCACTGGACATGTTTTTTTCCGTGGACCCTTTATATGAAAGATTTCTAATATTATCAGTGTATTTTCATGAACACATAATTTGAACGTTTGAGAACTATTGTTAGTTCAATTCCCCCTGATAATTTCCTCTAAATGTAATATATGGCCGTGTGGTGACGGCAGTAAGAATACATTTTGTCACCACCCCAACTCTTCCCATGGGTGTCGTAAGAGTCGACTAAGGGATATGAAGTGTCATTAACCATTTTTTTTATTGAAAGTTGATGAGCAGCAGCATAATCATAGTAGAGTGGACACACTACTGAGATCGGCAACCCGCCTTCCTAGCTCGGCAATTATGGGCATTCGTCCTACTGCGTCCAAATACTTAGGAAATAGGAGAGCTCTTTGTCCAGCAGTGGACTTTTTATATGCTGATGATGACGATGGTGATGATATATAAACAGATCCCATAAAAGCTCACCTAGCAAGCTCTTTGGGATTTCCACCTGGTGGGAACTTACGTCAGTATTACATAAAGCAGTGTTTTCTAGTTTGATATCATCAAGTAACGCTATCCTATTCCACCGATCTTGTTGCCCCTTGTCCAATCTTCGGAGTTTCGATTTCTTGTTTTTTCACATCTCTCAGGTCCAAAAAGTATTCAGTTAGTCTGACATGAGAAAGCTGGTGAATTTTTACATTTACCTAAATGTGACATTTGTCTAGGCAATCAACCTTAAAAATATGCGTTAAAAGTGGGCATTTTCGCGAGAAGAGATCCAAAAAAATTTTTTTTTAAGGTAGGTAAATTTAATGTTTTTCCTACTCAGAATAACGAGTTCTTTCAATCTAGGAGAAAAAAAGTACAAGAAAAAAACGGTCCCACATTTTTCATACATTTTACATGCTCTCCACTTTGTAACCGCTGTACAAAGTGTTTGAAAAACGGTTACGTAATAGAAACAAAAAGTTGGGACACTTTTTTCTTCTAGTAGGATCGAAAGAGCTCGTGATTCTGAGCAGGAAAAACAAAAAAATTTACCTGTTTCAGAAAAATAAGTTTTTGGATCTCTTCTCGCGAAAATGCCCAAGTACTTTTAAAATATGCGCTGGGTGGGCAAAAAATAACTATTCCTTACCTGTGAACTTTTGAGACTCCAATAGGTGCCCTAGGAGGTCATCGGAAGGTCATCGTGCCTATTCCGTACTAAGTAGGTAGTAGGTACTTTATGTAGTTACTATAACTACAAAGAACTACTACGTCTGAAACTGGAACTTATTTTTTAAAAATCCCCAAAAGGAGCTTATTCTGCTTCCCGAAACCTGACTGCCTGCTAAATGCACTTGTTTTGGCCACACCATATAAAAAAAATATTAGAAGCACTAATATATTTTACAGTCTTGAATAAATCCTTAATCGAGTTTCCAAATCGGAGGTTACACATCAGAATTCAAGATTAATGGTTCCTTTCTCACGGCAAGTTTTGTTCCTTCCTTTCACTGGTATCCGACAATTTTCCTCATATTTTTGTACACATTTGTGCAAATAAGTGATTCCCCAACTATGCATCAGCCTGACCCTTGTCACCGCGTCGCTCGTTCCAATTGAATACACAAAAGATCCGACCTTTGCCTTAAGACATGGTTGTGCCCTTATGAAAATAGCAAGTGACAGTTTCGAGATTCATTATACAAGTTGACGGAGGAAGCGTGATTAAAATGACATGTAGGTCGAGGAAAGAAATGTGAAAAATTCGCGTTTCTTTTTATTTGATCATTTTCGAAAGAAAATCTGAATGCAAAATGAACTTTTATGGAAAGGGTTTCAGATAGATTTCTGGACTGGTGAAATATAAAAGAGTAATAAGAGAATGTAATGGTCAAATATCTAAAGCTTTTCCAAATATGTCCCCCCTCTCACTTATAGATTTGGAGCGTTTAATAATGATTTTCGCTCGGAATAGCGAGGTCTTTCGATCCTGACAAGAGAAAAAAAATTTATAAAGGTTTTTTCGATTCCGTTACCATTTCGAATGGTGGTAACGGAATGAAAAGTTTGATAAATGTATGTATATTTTGGGCCAAAAAAATTATCCTATTAGGATCGAAGGTCTCACGATTCTGAGTAGAAATCAGAATATGAAATATAGCTACTTACGTTACAAAACTGTTGACTCGGGTATGTCTGATTGACCCGGGTATGTCTGAAAACTACGACCAAGGCCACCGGGGGATGGACAGCAGCATCCCTAAAGTGCGGTGGAGAAACTGCGATCGCCAACCCGCATATAGAATATGAAATATAGCTACCTACGTTACAAAACTGTTGACCCGGGTATGTCTGATTGACCCGGGAATATCTGAAAACTACGACCAAGGCCACCGGGGGATGGGCAGCAGCATCCCTAAAGTGCGGTGGAGAAACTGCGATTGCCAACTCGCATGCGAAGCGTGGCGATTATGGCAAATACCCCCCAAAATGATAGCACAAAAAAGGCCGCGGCCCCGAGGTTCCGGCGACCCCCAGTGCCCTGGTTATGGTAAGCGGCCAGGGTGCTAGCGGGGTCAGGGGTGCTAAGAATCTCCGGCAAAGATCCGGCTACCACCACCGACGACCTCTGGCCCTGGCAACGTACAACACACGTACACTGCGGACCGACGAAAAGTTAGTGGAACTGGAGGAAGGATTGAGCAAGTTCCGTTGGGACATTCGTCCACAATTCCCTCGTAAACAACGTGGTGAAGATCGAGAGTGTGTCGGCTAGGGTGGCGTACTTTATACTCAGAGTATCTGTGAGATACTCTGAGTATAAGGTCGCTGAAGGTCATACAGGTGTACGCGCCGACTTCGACACACTCCGACGACGAGGTGGAGGTTATGTATGATGATATCTCAAAAGCCATGCATAGCTCCAGAACCTATTTCACCGTTGTTATGGGGGACTTCAACGCGAAACTGGACAAGAGAGATGGTGACGAACTGAGGGTGGGGCAATTTGGGGTTGGACGTCGGAACCACCAGGGCCATCTGCTGGCTGGTTTCTTGGAGAAGGAGGGACTTCATCATGATGAAATCCTTCTTTAAGAAACGCGAGCACAGAAAATGGACTTGGATGAGTCCCGACGGTGCAACTAAAAACGAGATCGACTTCATCATGTCGACGAAGAGACATATATTCAACGATGTTTCTGTGATCAGTACGGTTAAAACCGGTAGCGATCACCGCCTGGTTCTTACCATTCTTACCATTCAACGTGCCTCTTGGCACGTTGAATATATGTCCTAAGCTAGAACGCTCGCGACTGATGAAGTCTACGCTCCGTCCTGCACTCCATCTCCAAAACCCCGAGAGCTTTCAGCTGGAACTCCAAAACCGTTTCGATTGCCTAGGCGATGACGTGGACGCATTCAACGACGGGTTTGTGGAAGCTGTCCATAGCGCTGGGTCTAAGTTTTTTAAGGCCCAGCGGACAAATAAGACAAGAAAGCTCTCAGACTCCACTCAGAAGCTAATGGAAAAAAGGAGTGAACTGGTTCTACAATCCTCAGTTGATGCGACTTTATACCGGCAGCTCAACAGACAGATCTCTAAGTCCCTCAAACGCGATATGCGCCAATTCCGTACCAAGTGTATAGAAGAAGCCATCGAGCGGAACAAGGGCTCTAAAGTTTTTGCAAGGGATCTGTCTGTTGGGCAAAGCCAGCTCGCCAAATTCAAGACTGAGGATGGTAGAATCGTCACATCCAGATCTGAGCTGCTGAGTGAGATAGAGGGTTTTTATGGACAGCTGTACACGTCAACTAGCAGACCCGAAGTTGATCTAGCGGAAGACCTCAGAGCTAGACTGACCCGACACTATACAAAAGACATCCCGGACATCAGCCTGTGCGAGATTAGAATGGCTCTTGAACAGCTCAAAAATAACAAGGCGCCTGGGGAGGACGGAATTACAGCTGAGCTTCTGAAGGCGGGTGGTAAACCGATCCTTACGGCCCTTCAGATGTTGTTCAATTCCG
The DNA here is from genome assembly GCA_025490895.1 of Thaumatotibia leucotreta. Classification (NCBI taxonomy): domain Eukaryota; kingdom Metazoa; phylum Arthropoda; class Insecta; order Lepidoptera; family Tortricidae; genus Thaumatotibia; species Thaumatotibia leucotreta. The sequence continues at coordinate 17,467 of JALPQI010000309.1, forward strand.
TCTTACTGGAAGGGAGAACGTCAAAGGCATGGAACAGAGGTGTGGTGGTACTGTTCTTTAAAAAAGGTGACAACGCTTTATTGAAGAACTACCGACCCATCTCACTTCTGAGCCATGTCTATAAGCTGTTTTCAAGAGTCATTACGAATCGTCTTGCACGCAGGCTTGATGACTTCCAGCCTCCCGAACAAGCCGGTTTCCGAAGAGGCTTCAGTACCGTACACCACATCCATACGCTTCGCCAGGTTATACAGAAGACCGAAGAATATAACCTGCCCCTCTGTTTAGCGTTTGTGGACTACGAGAAAGCCTTCGATTCGATCGAAACATGGGCAGTACTACAGTCTCTCCAACGGTGCCAAGTCGACTACCGCTATATCGAGGTGTTGAAGTGTTTATATGAGAGCGCCACAATGTCAGTCCGACTCCAAGACCAGAGCTCGAAGCCTATTCTGCTGCAGCGGGGAGTTAGGCAAGGAGATGTCATCTCCCCTAAGCTGTTTACCGCTGCACTGGAGGATGTCTTTAAGACTCTGGACTGGAGAAGGCTGGGTATCAACATAAACGGCGAGTACCTCACTCACCTTCAATTCGCTGACGATATAGTAGTCTTGGCTGAGACCTTGGAGGACTTAAGTACTATGCTCGTTGACCTCAGTAAAGCCTCCGAGCGAGTTGGTCTTAGGATGAACATGGATAAGACGAAAATCATGTCGAATTCCCATGTAGCACCAACTCCCGTAATAATCGGAGACTTTACACTCGAAGTTGTAGACGAATATATATACCTAGGGCAAACTATTCAGTTAGGTAGGTCCAACTTCGAGAAAGAGGTCAATCGTCGAATCCGACTCGGTTGGGCAGCGTTCGGGAAGCTACGACACATATTTTCGTCCAATATTCCGCAGTGTTTGAAGACGAAAGTCTTTAATCAGTGTGTGTTGCCAGTGATGACATACGTACGGTACTGAAACGTGGCCGCTTACAATGGGTCTCATAAGAAGGCTCAAAGTCGCCCAAAGGGCAATGGAGAGGGCTATGCTAGGAGTCTCTCTGCGTGATCGGATTAAAAATGAGACCATCCGCTGCAGAGCCAAAGTAACCGAAATAGCTCTCCGAATCGCTAAACTGAAGTGGCAGTGGGCGGGGCACATTGCGCGTAGAACCGATGGCCGTTGGGGCGGGTAGGTTCTTGAGTGGCGGCCATGTACCGGAAGGCGTAGCGTGGGTAGGTCCCCCACAAGGTGGACCGATGACCTGGTGAAGGTCGCAGGAATCCGCTGGATGCGGGTGGCGCAGGACCGGTCATTGTGGCAATCTTTGGGGGAGGCCTATGTTCAGCAGTGGACGTTTTTCGGCTGATATGATGATGATGATGATGATGACGTAACAAAAAAGAAGTGAGGGAAAAAACGGCCTTAATACTTGTAGTGCTATTTTAATTTGGAAGTAATATTTTTACAATATTTAAACAAGTGACGAAGACCACTTCAAAAGGTGAAAGTTTTTTTATTTTTTTTTATTTTAGATTTTATTTTATTTAATAATATTCAAACGAAAAACTTTTTTAAAGTTTTACTACACTCCATTACCTAGTTCTAACAATTTCAATTTTATTTTATTTTGTAAACCTAACTAATATAAATAAACTAGTTCACAGAACCTATAAAAGCCGTCGTTATTAGTCAATAATATTGTCCACTAACACAAATTTACTGCTAAGTTTATTACGAAATAAAATAGACTACATTCGTAAACTTGAATTTAAATTCTGTTGTACTCTTCCGTTGTGCACCTAAAGGTGGATTTAGACCAAACAAGCGAATGCTCTATCTATCCCCTACTCTACGAAATCAACGAATTTCGACAAATCACGTTTTGAGTAATAAACGAATTTCGTAGAGCGAGGATAGCATGAGCATTCGCTCGTCTGGTCTAAATCCACCTTTAATAGATATCCTACCGGGAACCACTATAGTCGAGCTTGTTTAACTTTTATATTCATACATAAGTGAAACAGGGAGGGACAGTGGCGGATTAACCTAATAGCAGAAGTAGCATAATATACTACGGGCCCCGCGCACAAAGGGCCCCGCGCAAAAGAGGCCCCGCGCACAAGGGGCCCCGCGCTTCAATTCTAAAAACTCGGGTAAGGTAGCGTACCAGTGCGTAACATGTAAACAGAGAATATTTATTTGGATCACGATATTTTGCTCATATATTATATAAATCTCCATAAAGTATTATCATGTGTTTTTGGAGAGGAGTTTCTAAGTTTTGTAAAATAGTAGGTACTTATTTTATAGGGTGACAATATCGAAATTTCTCAAAAATTTTTTTTCTCAATTCCATTGTAATAGTAAGTGTCAAGTGATTTCACTAGTCAAAGTCAAAGTCAAATGATTCTTTATTTAAATTGGGATATTAACAAACTCTCTTGAATGGCCGAAGTTACATAATAGTACATTGTGCATCAAGGGAGGTAAGTACGGAATTACTAACGAGAGTGTTAGAAGCCCGACGCCATTAGGCGGAGGGCTTTTATGACTCGAGTTAGTATTCCGCTTACCGACCGTGATGCATACAATGTTTTTCATCACACTTGCCAACCAAAAAATAAGTTTTAAGACATAATATTATTAAATGACGTACTGACATTTCTATTACTCCCTAGGGAATTTCACATTTCTATTACTCCCGCTACGCGTGCAAGCAATGGCGCGCTTAGACAGCAAGTGTGATGAAAAATTATAAATACTTCCGCTGGCAGTCCCAATAGATGGCACCTCGGTACAAGATCGAATATCACATATTGGGACTTTGAAATATTAACAACAGTCCTAATAAACGTCAGCCTGTCTTAAATTTATGCAAATAATTTAGTATTAAAGGATAAAAACTGGACGAATACTCAAAAGCACAACTTCATTCAAGTGATGTTTATTGTTCGAATTACAACAGCCAAAAGAGACCGAATAAAATAAAACCAAGCTTATATAACTTTAAGGAATGAATAATTGTAACTGAACGAATGGTTGAATGATGTCACTAACGCCGTGTTTAGACGATGATTGACCTACACAAATAATGTATCAAACGATCTACTCATTTAATAACAAAAATAACACCGGCGCTGAGTGACATCACACAATTATTTGTTATATTTTAAATTAAATTCAATTACACTTTTCTTATAACTAACATTAGATATAAGTAATTTATTTCTAACTTGGGATATGAAGCATTAAAGGCATATACAATTATCAACGTTTAAATACCCTAACAGTGGATTTTATCTTAACGATGGCAACCCAAGCTATGATGACAAGTATTGGTACAGCGTCGGGTACTACTACTTCCACCGTTACAGATAGTTAAAAAAACTTGACTTCGCAACGCAACAACTTAATACAACGTCCAAAATACTGGACATGGTCTTTGACCCACTTTTTGTATTTTTTCCGAACCAGAAATATTAACACTATTGAGTGTAAAGGAGGCTTGAACAGGACCATCGCTTGCTTTTATCGAATAAAGGGTTAATAAATCTAAAGTTTCATTGTACACATTGTATTGTATTGTATTCTTTCCATTTTACGCAACTCAACATCAAATGTGCCTTTTTGCGTGGTCCCAACGCCCAGTATTTGTTGGGGACTTTACATATCGTCAGTTGTAATATGAATTAATGTAACCACCAAATGACGACTTTTCAGGAGGGCCAAAAAACGAAATGGACATTTATAAAGTATGTGTGTATGTGAGGGTGTGTATTTTTAAGGTTTTAAGGTTTTGTGTAGTTTTGTGTAATTTTGTTATTTTTTAAGATGTTTAGTGTTAAGTGTAGTTCTAAGTTTTTCTTTTTATTATGATTAATTTTGTATTGACATTTTTTAAAGTATGTTGTATATTTTTAGTTAATTATCCTATTGAAATGATGTTTAACTTGTTTGTTTTATTTTTGAGAGGTTTATTTGATAGACAGTTACTAACTGCGACCACACTTATAATTCAGGAAATGGCTGGTGCTTACGATACGTTAACAAATCAATGAAAATCATCAAAAGTGGATTTCGGAATTTAGTGTAACTCACAAATTGAAATCGAATTGCTTATGAGCCATACAATGCAGACGGCGCTTACAGCAGTGACGTTTATAAAAATATGGTGAGTACGTTAGGAAAGGCATGTTTTGTACTTACAAATTCGCACTTACGTTAAAATATTGTCTATGATTTTTGGAAACCTTTACATACGTTAATAGAAAACGTCGAAACCTAATAAAATGGCAAAGTTTTTGTTAACGTATTCGACATTTTTTTCTAGATATCAATATTTTATATACACCGTTCGATAGAGCAGGAAATTTGCAGTCGAACGGTATACTTAACTCAATTTCGTCATTTTGGTGGTTACATTAATTCATATTACAATCGACGATATACCCTTGAATTTCTTCGCAGATGTATGCCGGTTTCCTCATTATGTTTTTATTCATCGTAAGCACTTGTAAACATTTAATCATTATAGTTTTAGCTGCAAATGCCGTTATTTTAAAGATGAACCATACTCCCAGGTTGTGAGTTCCTAGGAATGATTGAGTAACTTCATAAATCAGCGGAATTCCAGCGGAAGCGGAAAATGGGGAATAAGCAATTCCGTGAACAAGATTTCCTTCGTGACGAACTTATGTTTCGAAATGGTTTCTTTATGCGTTGGTGTGATGATTTTATATGGGCGCTTTGAATATGATGAAGTTGGTCAAGTGTTTTTCTTCATGCGAGTTATTTCCTTTGAGGAAAGACTTTGCCTCCTTATGTATCGCCTGTAAAATGAGCCGTGCTTCGTCGACGTCCACTTTTCATTAGCGTTGAAAATATCGAAAAAAATATTAAACGATAAATTAAAAATATTTAATTAAACGAATATTTTTTCGGGAATGTTTGAAAATTTCGTTTGTTTCCTTTTTTTCGGGTTTTAACAGAAATAATTAAAATCACTGTCACTGTCACTCCTTTCCATCTATTTCAATTGTTCTCCTGGTATAAGTGAAAATTAGACCTAATTCACATAGTTTTAGAGTTGAAAATTTTATTAAAAACTTTCATTGATTAAAAACAAAACCGGAAAAAACTTAAAATACATTTTTTGCGATAGTTTTATAATTAAAATACTTGTTTTATGTGCGAAATAACGTAATTAGTGAATTTATGTTAAACTTTTTTTTTAATTTACTGTATTAAAGTATATTTACATTAACAGCCGAAATGTTTTTTATGCATAGTTTTTCTTCAATCACTGATTTTAGACTGAACAAATACGCAACAGGATTGCTATAGATTGCCTGTGATTATATGTCAGTTAAGTAGGTCCAGAATATCCGACAAAGCCTGGGATAATCCAGGCTTTTGCTAGGACACAAGCTTTGAAGAGCTTTTCGTGGCTGTTGTAAATGATGCCTTCAATCTTGGAGTCTCGGAAAATTATGACACTTGAGACTTATGGGCGTGGCTTATTGGCAGACGCCTATGATTTCCGAACAATGTATATTGTATACTCTCATATAATTATGTATAGTGTGGCTGTGCTTGTATTATACATAATGACGTGAACATAATCTGACATAATATCAACATACGAAATTGTCGTTTTTAGGGCTCTGTACCAAAACGGGACCCTATTACTAAATGGCTCCACTATCTGTCTGGCTGTCTGTATGTCTGTTTGCCAGGCTGTATCTCATGAACTGTGATAGTTATACAGTTTTTTTTCATAGATGATGTCTTTCAGATGCCGCTATACAACACATAAGCACAAAAGTAGAATCAAAAATAGACATTTAACGGGATAACAACAAATGAGATATAATTTGCTTGTGATACACTTAAAGTTGCCAGTGACCATTCTGCTTGTTTACAGCCTAAAAAGTCAATCAGATCCCTACACAATGACACTGCAGAAAAATAAATCGATCCACTATAAAATACTTCCTATCATATTTCACACAATAAAAGCACAATTAAAAGGAAACACTAAAAATAACAAACAATACATTCACTTGGAATTCAGGCGTTCTCAATGCCGAATACCCATTGTTCAAATATCAAGCCTGGCTTTCAATTTTTCATTACAACACGAACAGCAAGCGGCATTTCAGCTTTGAAACGTTGATTTCACTTTGATATGAAATTCATCCGAATGGACTAACATATTTTTCAGAAACAATCGGATTTTTAGAAAGCCTAATACAAATTCAAGTGTACTGGTTTTTACAATAATGCATCTCTGTTTTTTAAACCATGGGACTAACTAACACAAATTGAGTTCTCCTATTGTAAGCTCAACAAAGCTTGATATGTGTATAATATGTGATTAAACAACATATCTAGATGAGTATTTCTCCAAAAGTTTTTACATTTGGTATCATCATCATCATCATTTCAGCCATTTACCGTAACTGCTGAGCAATAGGCTTCTAGTACGCCATTCATCTCGATCCTGAGCCAATCTAACCCAGAAGTGTCCCGCAATCTTACGAATGTCGTCGACCCAACGAGCCAACGGACGCCCAGGGGCTCTTTCATCCGAAATAGGGCACTAATCCGTGAAAACTTTAGTCCACCTGCCGTCACTCTGCCTGGCAACATGTCTTGCCTGGACATGGAAGCACCCAGCTAACGCTTAATAGCGTATAGTAGTTTTCCTTCTCTCCGTCACTCTTTCATATTAGTGCGACAAAGACAGTAAGCTGCCTTTCGTTTACTATTGACGATTAAGCGTTAGCGATTGGCAACTTGTCTAAGCACCCAGTTCCATTTGCGTTTAGCAACGGTATCTCCTACGTCTCCTACCTTGGTGCGATTTTCTACTACATTTGGTATACGTCTTCGATATTGATGAAAATTGGTAGACTGGTAGAGTAAATGATGCTGAACAAGATACCACATTTCCCAAAATGTACTAAGGACGGTCAAGCTGTGTAACTTTCACTATGGCTTCCAATACCGGTATTTTTATATAAGCAATACCAGGATCGAGGTATTGACCATTCCAAATACCGGTGTTGAAAGCCATAGCTATGGATCAACCAAGAAATCGCAAAAAAAATGTCCTAACTAGTTATGAGTCAATTGAGCCATGATTGTTAAGTATCAATTAACTCAGAAATAGGTTTTTTTTTTCGCCATTTCTGGGTCTCCATAGTGAAAGTGGCTCAGCGTGAGGGTTATCCTACCACCCTGTTCACTTTTGCACCACAACCCAGATGTCACCCTGTATAGCAGATAAAATACGTAGAGTATTTTCAGAAAGTGTAAGCACGTAAGATGTATGGACGTACATACATACGTCATCAGCCTATGACAGTCCACTGCTGGACGTAGGCCTCCCCTATTACCTATGCGTATAGACGCATTAGGAGGTAAATGCCCATAATCGCCACGCTGGGCAAGCGGATTGATTGGCGATCGCAGTAATGTGTCCACTATGATGACGCTGCTGCCCATCAATCTTTTGTCAAATAATGATCAACACTTCAGTCCCTTAGTCGACTCTTACGACACCCGCAGGGGGAGTTGGGGTGGTGACAAATATATTTTTACTACCGTCACCACACGGCAACCTGTCCCCCTGCATAGCAGATAAAATACGTAAAGTATTTTCGGAAAGTTTAAGCACGTAAGATGTATGGACGTGCTGACAGACAACTGCCTTCACTTATCGCACAGACTATCGACTGGTAGCTTTTAACAAAATTGAAGCATTAAATAAACAAAACACACTATCAATCAAGTCCACGCTCGAAAAGAAGTAAACTAAACATTCCTCGTAAAATGAAACTAAAACCAGCAGTATTAACGTACATATTGCTGGGTTGGGAGCTGATCCGATTAAATTCGATGAAATCGCCGAATCGGCTTTTCCAACCAGTTAGCCGTCAAAAGAAGACTATGTAGGCTGGAGCGGATTATAGTTTAGGCGCCATCTTTTATTAAACTACGAATTTGCTTGATAATTTGTAAATTTCGAGTATTTGTTTCTGTCATTCGACCCCCTTACACTTTTAAGTTGTTTTCTGTTAGTGTGACAGAGAAGGATGTTTGTTTTATAAAAAAGTTTATGATCAGTGACACATCAATCCCTTTAGTGAACTCTTACGACACCCGTAGGAGGAGTTGGGGTGGTGACAAATATATTCTTACTGCCGTCACCACACGGCAAACAAATGTATTCTTACTCATAACATGATCTATGGTTATTGTAATTATTCAAGAGACAAGAACGACATTGAACGTTTGAACAAAGAAAGGCTTTTCTATTAGTTAAACCTATAAGTATCTCTCTATTCATTTAGTGGTACCACTCAAAATTAATTAGAAACAGTGCCGCACGAACATTCCATCCCTTTCCCACACGTTCTCTTTACATGCTTCATTATACATGTAGGTAAATGATTTTAAAAGAGGCGTAAAATCATTGCAAGTATTCCAAACTTACGACCTTTTACAACGAAGCTGTAGTAGGTTTCAAAACCTCATATCTTCTGGCTCGTTTAATGTAAATTCAAGCTTTGTGTAGTGGTTTTAGATCTGATTTTGATAGCGTTGTATGTGGATAGTTCATACGCTAGAAAGGTAGATGGGTACGGTAAATACTTAAACAAAGTTGAATTATAAACAGCTGGAGTTGAATTGGGCAAGTTTCGTGGAATTTACCGAATAGGTTTTGCTTCAAGGCCTAATTAATAGACAGATTACTTTACAAACAAGTCTTTGAGTTCTAAAAATAATATATTTAATCATACTGCTAGTCTAATGAAGACGTATAGAGAAAGAAATTCTTTTATGTTTTTTTAATACAACGGACTGAGAAAAGATCGAATGAGGAAGTATTGGATAAGATAGGGGAGAAGAGATCTCTAATGAAGACGATTGAGAATAGACGAAGAATTATGTTGGGGCACCTGTTACGACATGACAATTATATTAAAACTGTAATTGAAGGAAAAGTGGAATGGAAGAGGGGCCGAGGGAGACCAAGGCGAGCATTTTTGGACCAAGTGAAGGAGAAAATTAATGTAGTGTCGTATCAGGAGCTCAAAACATTGGCAAGACAACGAACGGAATAGCGTTTACTCCACGGACAAGAGCCAGGCTCTTAAGTAGAAGAAGAAGAATACAATGGGCTCAATTAGTTACTTTATAAAGCATTTTAAAAACTTTTATTAAATATAATTCACAACATTACACAATGCTCAGAAAACATACGCATTGAGGGTATAGTACATTGTGCATCAAGGGAGGTAAGTACGGAATCACTAACGAGAGTGTTAGAAGCCCGACGCCGTCAGGCGGAGGGCTTTTATGACTCGAGTTAGTATTCCGCTTACCAACCGTGATGCATACAATATTTTTCATCACACTTGCCAACCAAAAAATAAGTTTTAAGACATAATATTATTAAATGACGTACTGACATTTCTATTACTCCCTAGGGAATTTCACTTTTCTATTACTCCCGCTGCGCGCGCAAGCAATGGCGCGCTTAGACAGCAGGTGTGATGAAAACACTTTTCTACTCTTTGCTTTATATTACCCTCTATAGATGGCTGATGACTAAGTATAAGTACCCTCAATAGATGGCGCTAGTAGTATATTTTGTTATTTATTTTAACAGTGGGAACAGAAATTTCTTCCCCGCACCGTCGGAAACTTCTTCATCGGATGTATTCGACCCGATGCGTGAACGTGTTAATACTAACTTAAAATTACCTTGCAATATCGATTCATAGTGCCTATTCGCTTAAAGACCGTATTGTTATTTATAAATACAAGTTCAACCTGGTCTTACTCTTGAAATATGTATTATTTTGCGTTTCTATGTTCTGAGTGTATGGCGTGTAGATGTTTTTGAGTGTCATGTGGTACATGGCTACTTTCCAAATTATTTCTTTTAGGGTCTTTATGATGCTTTCAATATTGCCTATCAAACGTATTTCGGACAAACCTATTCAGCTGAATATAAGACTATTTCAGCGACTACATGGTACTATTTTTAGAAACAATAAGGCAAGATGCTGCCGGAGTATGTTATCTAAACGGTGCCTTCATGATTCCCCAATCAAGCATACGCAAATTAAATGTGGTGGATTTAATGTTTTACTCAAAATGGGATTTTTACACAACGATTTAGATGACCTTAACTTTCTTATGCGTATGAGAACAGTACAACAGCTATAAGAATCAGCCACGCATAAAAGCCTTAATGAAACACCATGGGCTTGATCTATCGTTGGAACAGGTGGATATAAATGCTCCATGATAGTTATATTGGATGTCAAAGTCGGAATACACGTAAGCCACATACCAAATTCTCTTTAAAATATTCTTTCACGAATTCAGGACATTTTTTTGTGAAATATAAAAGTGCTATGAATAATACCTAAATGTTAGACATTACGAAGCACGTGAAAGCGTGTCTCTCCTAGTACGATTTTTTTTGTGTGTGATGTCGTCTTTTTCGCAGACCGTAATTTTTTTGCAGTATTTGTCCGAAATATTTTTTATTACTCGGGAGGATTGGGTTAGTTGTGTCTAATCCAGATGCTTCACGTCGAGCTTCTAGGAAATGTGTACCTTATTAAAGCAGTAATTAGACACATGTATGTATTTTATGTAAAAATGCAATTTATAAAAAAATACGGCCAAGTAAAGTTGTATTTATAACTAACGATACAGTCCTTAGAATGTGTATATAGCGTGTTACACCACCCACTGAAAACCTTAAACGGGGTGATTTAGTAGGCTATACTGAACAACTTATACTGTGAGGCTGATCACGAAATCTAAAAACATCGTCTTTTTCATACATTGTGACCGATCGATAACGACATTTTGTATGCAAAAGCAAAAAAAAATTTAGGACTTTGTGATAAACGCCATAGTAAAAGTTGTTCAATATAGCTTACTAAATCACCCCGTTCAAGGTTTTTAGTGGGTGGTGTAACACCCTGTATACGGTTTAGGATCATATTAAAAAAGCACACTGTATGACTCTGCCCATCACCCCATTAACTGATTCGGTCGCTCATTTAGATTTCCCATAAGAAAACAGAACTATTATTATCTTAAGAGATAGTTATATGTTGAAATACATTCTATACAAGCAGAACATCTTTATAATCGTATTTGGGTCAAGCCTAGTTCCTTTATGAGACACCGCAGATGCTGTTACGTAAGATGCATTCAGCGTTTGAATGCATACAAAATAACGAAGCCACTGGTTGCCCGACGCATAGAGATTCCGTAGATATTGTACGAATATACATAACAGTGGTGGCACCAAAGTCAGAGAATTTATACTGACATGCACCAGTGATGGACACTTCTATATTAGCCGAGTATTAGCATAGTAAGGACCAATATACATGTGTCTGTGCCAAAATTCTGAAACACTCATAAGGTGGAAGTACTAGTACCCGACGCTGTACCAATACTCGTCATCATAGCTTGAGTTTCCATCGATAAGATAAAATCAACAACTATTTAAACGATGATAAATGTATGTGCCTTTAATGCTTCATAAGTTGGGAAACTTTGAAATAAATTGCTTATATTTAAAATGTTTGCATGGTTTTAAGACAGGCTGACATTTATTAGGACTGAGTGTCAATATTTCAATGTTCCAATATGACATTCAAACTTGTACTGAGGTGCCATTTATTGGGACTGCCAGCAAAAGCACCTGACACTTACTCGTACAATGGAATTGACTAAGGAAATTCGTAATTTTGAGAAATTTCGATATTGTCACCCTATAACATAAATACTATTTAACAAAACTTACAGACTCCCAAAACATATGACAATATATGTAGATTTATATACATATTATGAGCAAAATATCGTGATTTAAATAAATGTTCTCTGTTGACATGTTACGCACTGGTAATTCCACAATACAACAATTTTTGACAAGAAAATAATCATGTCAGAAATTCACGTTTATATTCCCTAGCCACATTAATATAAAGGTTGTTTTCCTGTCCTCATTCCAACCTAACATGACACGTACAGGATCAAAGGTTAGCCAAGTTCCACAGACTATTGAAACACGACTTTATTTCGCTTTGCTAAGTGTCAAAAGTTGAATTGAATATGTTGCGCTTAGTAGACATGCAGAGACTACTAGCAGGAAAGACTGACAATAGACCATACAAACAACCAATAGATCACAGACAAAACATGCAGGTACTCAGAATGTACTCAAATCGTGCTTTCGTGAGTGACTTATAACTTCATAAATATGAAATAAAACTGAGATTCCCCGCAGACATTTATTACGCGAGTTTATCAAATTTCATAGTTTTATTTCATGTGTAATCCTCGCGGTAACCGAAGAAAATATTACGTCATAACTAGTTACATATTTTTTTAGTTTTGATGCGTATGTCAAGCAATAATGAAACAGTTTTAGCGTACCTTCCGTTCAACTTAGGTATTATTTAATAAGTCAAAGTGTTGTACAATGACTTGAGAATAATATGATTTATCATTATTCATTACTTTATGTTTACATGAAACTATGCCATAATCGTTATTGTAGACTCAAAAAAATCGCGTAAATCATATTACAGATTATTCTTTCGTACTTTGACCGAATAGGATATTTTCTATTGCGACTTTTACTGTAAGCTTTACCAAGAGTTGCAATGATGAGGTTAACAGTCTTTCTGTTTTAGTAGTCTTTAGTAGAAATGAGGTTATACTATATGAAGATTGAAAGACGTGAGCGCTTTGTGATCGAGTTACCTTTGAACGTTTTGACATTCAATTCAATTAGAAGTAATCAAAATGTACGACATGATGTTATCTTGAAATGTAAATATTACCTTACTACACTAGAAAGATAAATAAATGTGAACTATACAAAAAATCAGTCGAATTGAGAACCTCCTCCTTTTTTGAAAATGGTAAAAAAACTAAGAATTGCCAGGATAAAACTAGATGGCGTTGCGTTACATTTGTCATAGTCTTAAAAAAGTATATACACGATTACTAAAGTTACATGCGTAGTTACCGTTTTCTTTATGTTACCAACTTTTAAATGGTAGGTATAGTCCATTTCAAATACGAAGGTCCGATGCCACTCGAAACTTTTGTCATTTAATTGGTCCACTACAAATTGGCACGTGTGGTACACCGATGTATGCATAAAATATCAGGCCACAAAGGGCCTGGCCAGGTTTCTTTTGTTATCACTGATCCTATATTGCTGACGCCTAATGACTTTGTTAAGTGGAATCGGGCCCTCGCATTTGAAATGGACTTTACAAGATGCGATAGTTGATTGTTTTCTTAAATAACAAGTTTTGTAGATGAATGACTTGGGAAAAATACTAATACTAATAATAATTTAACGATGTATCTTAATCGGACGTAGTTACACAAAAAGGAATCAAAACACACAAAATCGTCATATTAAAGATTAACATATATTTTTTAAAGAAGTTATTGTGTGTTCTTTGGTATATGACATCCAATATTTGTAATATTTATTTTATTTAACCCTTAGTTGCATAGTGATGGAAATATCCATCATGTATATCCATATGACTCTTTTGACAACTTGTCAGAATTCAAATTCGAATAAATCTTTGTCAAGGTCATGCAATTTAGGGTTAAAGTGTTTGATGAGAAAGAAAAAATCATGTGTTTTGGACTCCTTTTGCATAATTCGAATCGTGTACTATAGCTCTACCATCTACCATGACCTGCCGCTACGTTATTAACGCGCCTTTACTATCTATCTATCCCGCTCGTACCCGCGTATTAGTGCAAGTGAGCCGGATAAAAAGTAAACACGCGTTTATAACGTAACGGCACCTCATGGTAGGGCTACTGCAGAAAATGAAGTTAAATAAAATAAATAAATATTTTTTGGACATCTTTACACAAATCGACCTAGTCCCACGATGAGCTCAATTAAGGCTTGTGATGTGGGTACCAGACGACGATATATATATATTAGATATATACATAATAGATACTTAAATACATAGACAGCCACGACCAAGGAACAAATATTTGTGATAAATAAATACACAAATAATGCCCTCGCCGGGATTCGAACCCGGAACCTCCAGCTTCGTAGGCAGGGTCACTACCAACTAGGCTACGGAGGCTGACAAACTGAAGTTCCTTTCAGATTTGATTTATCGATATTTAACCCTTAAATGCATGGTGTACAATGTATCGTACATAACCAAAACGTAGTTGGTGTTTGAAAACTAGTATCAGTAATAAGTTTGAAAATTAATTGAATCTCCTTGCAGTATTACCCTTAAGAAGTTAATACGAGGGCTGTTCTGAAAGTTTTTAGTTGCTCCGGTTCTATTCATGCGATTTCAATAAAACTTACACCATTTTGAGGGATATTTCAATGACGCTTTAGGCGGTGTAAATTTGTTTTCGTAAAGATTTTAGATATTTTTATTATTTTGTTTTACTTAGACGTGTCGAGCCTTACTCCAATGACCATGATACCGGTTTTTTAAGACACTTTTTTAATGAGATGCTATGAGCATCATTCGCTTATAAAACTATTTTATTTTAAAGATACTAGTAATTGAAGATACTTCCGTTATTTTTAAGTACAAATTACGTGATATCCTTTACTTTAATCATAAATGAGTAGGCATCGAAAAAAATCGTAAACTCTAAAATTGGAATTTCGAATATTGTAAAAATCATCATTCTATCAATAATCGTTGTTCTTCAAATATAATTTAAAAAAACGCAAAACGAACTAAATTATTTATCCCGGGTATATTCAAGTACGGCTTTCAAAGATTTTTATACAAAATATGCTTCAATGTGTCAAAAATGGCCAATTTTTCCATACAATGTCAAATTTCATACAAAACAGCTTTTTGTAAAAAAAATATAATAAATAAACTATTCCCATTACATGTATGAATTTACTAACCATAATAAGTATTGAAATGTCCCTCACAATGATATAAATTCAATTTAAATCGCATGAATAGAACCGGAGCAACTAAAAACTTTCGGAACAGCCCTCGTATACATAATATTAAGTTCTTAAGGATAATTTTGCAAGGAAATTTAATGAATTTTCAAACTTTTTACTAATTCTGATGAATATACATAATATTAAATTCTTAAGGGTAATTTTGCAAGGAAATTTAATGAATTTTCACACTTATTACTGATTCGTTGTCGTAACTGTATTAAAAAAAATCCATATCCAAACATCTTTTCCTCAATAAATCTTAACCCATGTTATTAACCCTAAACATGTTATCGACGAAAAATAAACTAGTTCCGGGGAAAGATTATTTGTCTCGTTATTTATCGAGGCTAATAATATCGATAACGATAGAAATAGAGTTCGATCCCCTCGTAGGGCGGGCTTATCTACGATCGGAGACGTTGCAGTTGGTTCACGACTATTTAGTTACGGCCTTTTTTTACGTTGGGAAAATGCTTTTACGCATCCTGTCGTGAGATAGGTATGACGGACTTCGGAGCATTGACTTCCACTACCGTCTAAAAACCCAACGAGTGCCATCTCCGCTTTTGACGAGGTGACGCAGGATCGCTTTGAGCATTCTACTGCGTCATTTAGTTACGGCCTGTAGCCGTATCATGACTTTGCAAGTATCGGTAACGTTAGGTTTTACTCTATGGGCGTTTTCACAAACCGTTGTTGAAATCACCTTGTTATTTAATTTGGTCAGGTTTAGGCTTATAAATTCGACTCAGAATCACGAGCTCATTCGATTTTGTTAGGAGAAAGTGTCCCATAATTTTCATACAGTTTTCATTCTTTCCATTACGCTACCGCCTTTGAACATCTATAAAAATCGGCATCTTAATGGAAAAAATATTTTGTAGCATTTAGGATCGAAAGAGCTCGTGATCTTGAGTAGAACAAGCCCAAACTTGTCCGAATTAAGGAACAAGGTGATTTCAACAACGGTTTGTGAAAACGTCCCGATACGTAAAGCAGGCCATCGCACTCGCTCCAATAATGTCAGCGTTAATAGAATTCATTACGTATCGAGTAAAATCTAACGTATCGTTTACTTTCCAACTCATAGTACGGCTACTGTAGCATGACCCTATAAATGTTATGTTTTATGACAAATATATAAAAACTATTCCTCAACGCATTTTTATAGTTCCGTAGCCAAAATGGTAAAAACGGAACTCTTATAGATTCCTCATGTCCGTCTGTCACAGCCGATTTACACGGACACTATAAATGCTACAGTAATGAAATTTTGCCATGATACGAGTATGTGCTGTATGATACTGTATTGTAAAAAATGGGGTTGGAATCCTCCATACCATGTCACTGAGGGGTAGAAATTTTTCTCTAATAGTTTTCGAGATAGGTTGTTTTAACTGTCATCATCTCATCTTCAGCCTATGATAGTCTACTGCTGGACGTAGGTGCTCCTATTATCTCTATGCTATATATAAACGCATTAGGAGGTAAATGCCCATAATCGCCACGCTGGGCAAGCGGATTGGCGATCGCAGTAATATGTCCACTATGATGACGCTGCTGCCCATCATCAATCTTGTAGAATGGTCAGTGACTCTTCAATCCCTTAGTCGACTCTAACGACACCCGTAGGATGAGTTTTAAGTGTAATTTTGAGTTATTATGTGCTTACGCTGGCTGAAATATTTGTTGCTATGGAACCCTTGCGCGAGTCCGATTCGATCACTCGCCATCTCTAGCGCAATCACGATGTGGTGCCTTTTAGGGAGCTTACTTATTCAGAGAGCTTCCTTCTAATCTTATCCGGTGAGATAGTAAGTTCAGCAAATGCTTCACCTGACAATATATACCTTTGGAAACTTATCGATAGCCTCTAGCCAATGAGTTTTTCAAAATACTTAGGTATGTGTGGAATATCATTTGTTATTCACAAGTGCTTTACGATAAAGTAAAACATGTTAAGGAAATCTGCATAGGTACATCTGCGAAGAAATTCAAGGGTGTAAATATGTGACACCGTATGGTGACGACAATAGGAAAACATTTGTCACCACCCCAACTCCTCCTGTGGGTGTCGTAAGAGTCGACTAAGGGATTGAAGTGTCACTGACCATTATTTGATAAAAGATTGATGATGGGCAGCAGCGTCTTCATTACTGCGATCGCCAATCCGCTTGTCCAGCGTGGCAATTATGGGCATCTACCTCCTAATGCCTCTATACGTATAGTTAATAGGAGAGGCTTACGTTCAGCAGCGGACTATCATAGGCTGATGATTGAAACTTATCGATAGCCTCTAGCTGGTACAAATGAGTTTATCAAAAAACTTATGTATGAAATATCATTTGATATTCACAAGCGCTTTACGGTAAAGGAAAACATCGTATATATCTGCGAAGAAATACAAGGATGTAAATATGTGAAGTCCCCAACAAGTACTGCGCCAGCATTGGGACTATGCAAAATAAGCGGCGATGTACCGAAAGGCACAGCGTGGGTAGGCCCCCCACAAGGTGGACTGATGACCTGGCAAAGGTCGCAGGAGTCCGCTGAATACGGGTAGCATAGGAGCGGTCATTGTGGAAATCTTTGGGGGAGGCCTATGTTCAGCAGTCATATTTTCGGCTGATATGATGATGATGATGAAAATAGGCACGTTATCAATCAGATAGGTCTCAATGCCACTGACATTAGCGCGTCGTAGAACTACCGTGCTCCAAACACGGTCCGACCAAGAGATGGATAGCGAGTTAACTTTTTATAGGTTATGAAAAGTAAAAAGCAAAAGTAAAGTAGTAGAGTAATGAAAAGAGGGCGACATTTATCATTAAAATATCGGATTTTTAAAAGGCAATTTTTTACGTCGAGTGTCTTTTAAACTAGAAAGGCAATCTTGCATTAACTAAATATTTCAAATACAGGTTGTGACCGATGGAGTTATGTTGAAGTCGTATTTATTTGGTGTTGTTAGTATAATATAATAGTGTACTTGCTTATATAGGTATTATTGTTACGTGTTGTGTTGTATGTTATGTCATGTTACCCGTCGTGAATCTTTCACTTTAATGGTCTCATCGGAAGATCAGCGCTGGCTGACGCCAGGAACATGCTGAAATGAGGCCATTTCGTGGCACCTTTTCTTTTTCTTTATATTGTCATATCTGCTTTGTCCTTTTAATGTGTGTAACGAATAAATTATTTTCTATTTCTATTGAAGAGAGGGTGACATTAGTCATTAAAATATAGGGTTTTTAAAAGGCAATTTTGTACTTCGAGCGTCTACTAAAATAGAAAGGCAATCGTGCATTAACTGAATATTTCAAATACAGGATGTTTTTCTTAATTTGCTTTTAATTTAAGGGAAGCTTATTAAGGTCAAATAATTATAATTAATTTCTCTAAGAAACGAGTATCATAACTCTTACTTTTATTGATTTATTAAGAAAATAAGTTTAATGACGCAACAAGTGTATTGTAACCCTTATTACATTCAAATGTTACTTAATTTGACATGTGCCGCAAGTCACCTGAATTAACTTTTATGTTATTCGTAAGGTTATCTCACACTTACTATTTCATTTATTATGTATGAAAACGTTTAAAAAAAATGTTTCGAATTTAACAAAAGCTGATATACTAGGCAGCTTTTATGAATGTCACAAGTAACGTGTCCAATTTATCGCATATCAACATGAACACCCTGTATATCCTCAAATAACAGACATTTGCACAAATCAGACGGATTTCAGCATCTTTAGATGTTTAACATTAGTCTATTTATTTACTTAACCCTGCTTTAGATCTTTCGGCAGCATTTCAAATATATTGCCGATTTAAGAGACCTTGCTTCTACAGACGTGTATAATTTGAATGCACGTTGAAAGTAATGTAATGTTAAAACTGTACAGGGTATCCGCAACCATTAAACGAAGTCAAAACATGAAAAAATGTTGTCTGTTTTAACGAAACCCGGTTATTTTTGTTGCTTATAGTTAATGGAATTAAAAAAAATTTAAACTGATCACGTCTCTGCTCTGAGGTCACCCTGTATGTATATGTATCGCCACCTAGTACCCACAACACATGCTTTTATTAAATTTATTCTAGTAGTATGGCTGATTTGTGTAAGAATGTTCCATGATATTGATTTATTTATTACATATCCAATATGAGCTTATTTTTTTTGCGAAATTAGGTAATAAAGCTCTCTCTTTTTTTAACATACTTATTTTCAAAACTACAATTTATGATTCATCCATTAATTCATTCATTAATTTATGATTCTCGTGCCATGGAGCTTCGGTCGCCCCTTGGTGTGGGACGTCACCTGCGTCGACACGTTGGCGCCGTCCTACGCTGAGGGGTCTGCTCGGAGGCCTGGATCAGCCGCGGACCAGGCTCAGACACTCAAGCGCCGCAAGTATGCGTTTTTAACGAACGAATACGAGTTTGCCGCGCTTGCTATGGAGACACTGGGTCCGTGGTCCTCCGACACTAAAGAGAGAGTAGTCAAGGAGAGAGAGGGTAGTCAAGGAAGTGTCGGCGCGGCTGATTGGTGTCTCGGGCGATCCTAGGGCGGGGTCGTTCTTTGTCCAGAGGCTGGGTTTGGCGCTACAAAGGGGGAATGTCGCCAGCATTTTGGGGAGTTTTCCGGAGGCAGGGGACCTCAGGGAGGTTTTTTATATTTAATATTAAGTTAAAATATTTTAGTTAGTTTTTGTAATTAAGGTTTTTATTTTTAAGCTAATTATAATTATTTTAGTTTACTTTTAAGATCATTAGGTATTAATTATTGTAACATTGTATGAAATAAATAAATGATTTATGATAGATTAAATCTAACTAATCTACTTAACCTAACCTTTATCTAAGATTGGCCCTTGTGGCATTGTACCGAGGATGAGGATGATGTCTGTCTCTGATTTATGTTTTAAATTTAGAAATATGCTGCATTAGTTTTTAACCCATTTAAGCCTAGCAGGTGTTATAACACCCATGCCTTTTTTAGCTTTTTGTAGTGGGTGACTGACAAAATAAAAAAAAAAAAAAAAAAACCTGGTGTATCTTACCCCGGGTTTTTGCAGGCTTATCTGGGTAGGTCGATATTTTAGATAGAACATTTTGAAAATCTAAAGATGTATATCGTAACATTGTTACGATAATAAAATTAGATAGGATTTAAATATTTACAAACAGGAACACTAAAAATATTGCTCTAATAAATGACCCAAACTCCCAAAGTCGCGAAAGTTTCGCCACAAACACAGTCAAAGGCTTAAAAACTTACGTTTCGTAACTCCTTTGCTCACTTTAAAACACGAAATACAACCTGAAACAGACGCCGCTATAAAAGTATTTCAAACTTTCACCAAATTCTTATATTCTTGGAATATTTGCAGGGCTGAAGAAGTTCGAACATTATAAGAAAACTGAAGGAAGAATAATGTTCACCTTTATCTACATTAAATATTACTTTGACTTATAATAGTTTATACACAAGTTAGCTAAAAAAAGTGCACTCCCGTTTCTTGTGAGCTTTTGGGACCGAATAGGTCTCCTAGGAGGTTTTAGGGAATTTGAGAAGCGTCAATATTATTTTATAATCCAACGTAATGTTGTACTAGGTGTAACTAACGTAAATTAAAACACGACTGAAGAATGACACCCTTCTTTTGGTCGTGTTTTAATTTATCGCCACTCGTTACGAAGTTCCTTTTCGCACGTGTATCGTACTACGTTTTTTAGTACAAATGGCCTAACGAAGTTTCGCTCACAAGGAATGACCGACCCACTCACACTAGCGCGTAAAAAACATCACGTTTTTCAATAGGTATAGAAAGGTACGTTACACTTGTGAAAAGGAAATTCATGACTCTTGTCGACTTAAAACGCTCTCTTCGGTCGTGTTTTAATTTGTCGCCACTCGTTTCGAACTTCACATTTTTCGCACTTGTATCGTAATGTACTATTCCGCAGATACGTCACTACGGACAGTTCCGACTGAACGAACGTAAAAGAGTCTGGGTCAAGTTGTAGACAAGTTGCCAATCGCTAGCGCTTAATCGTCAATCGTAAACGAAAGACAGCTAACTGTCTTTGTCGCACTAATATGAAAGAGTGACAGTGAGGGAAAACTGCGATACGCTACTAAGCGTTAGCGATTGGCAACTTGGCTAAGCATCCTGTGCAAAAAAGACAGGCATTTAACAGCAAGGTACACTCATACATGTTTCATGCCTTCAATTTCTGCACAATAGCAAAGGCTACCCTGTATTTCAATGCATCGTTATATAAAGGTTCCTTTACGTAAAGGAAAAATAAATGACCCGGTCAAAGTATTTACTCGGCTTCATCGGATATCGAAAGGACGATGTAAAAGTCTATCCACTGTGTAAACACGTTGCTTCAATATCCAATACAATGGAACTATAATGCTTTATAAATATGAGCATATAAGAGCATCATCATCATCAGCCTATGTTAGTCCACATCTGGACGTAGGCCTCTCCTACTAACTATGCGTATAGACGCATTAGGAGGTAAATGCCCATAATCGCTACGCTGGGCAAGCGGATTGGCGATCGCAGTAATGTGTCCACTATGATGACGCTGCTGCCCATCATCAATATTTTGTCAAATAATGGTCAGTGACACTTCCATCCCTTAGTCGACTCTTACGACACCCGCAGGAGGAGTTGGGGTTTATAATAATAAATACAGTGTATTAATAAAGCACATAGACTAAATCCGAGGCTTCCGGGCATTTCATGCCAGTCCAATCCGTTTTCCTCCCACGCAGTCCCGATAGATTACATCCCTTAGATTCAATTTAAACTATTGTGAAAATAAAAGAAAGAAATAGTACATTGTGTATTAAGGGCGGTAAATAAGACATTGTGAACGAGTGTGAAAGGAAAGCCCAATTCGAAGGAACTTTACTTCACACGAGTTCATAATGTTTTTCATCACACTTGTGAAGCAAAAAAATAAATTAAACAATATTTTCACAAAACTACTCTAAAATGGTCTAAATAATTTCTCAAAATCAGGGATGACTTAAACTCGAACATGTGAGTGACAAAGCACCGGGTGATTTTTGCTGCCCTGGTATTTCAATTTATCATTTTTATAACAGAAATTACTAAGTACTGTGACGTAGTGTTGTATGAAAATCTATGATTGCCCATGGGCGCAATGACTACGACACCCAACGCCTGCATGCATTGGCGCACTTACCGAACAGGTGTGATGAAATAGTAGATTGTTCAACGAGGGACTAAAACAGGCCATTATGACACGAGATATTTATCCACCCGAGCGTAGCGAGGGTGGATGTAGTTCGAGTGTCATTATGGCTGTTTAGTCCCGAATTAAACACTCTACTTTTCACTTAGAATGCTAGGAAAAAAGCTACGTTCTACATAATCTCAGTATTAATTAACAGAAAGAACAAATAAGAAACAAAAAAATTATATATTCTGCGATGTCAAAACATCCGATTTCTTCGGAACATGGCCACTTTACTATAAATTTCAAGTTATAGGTATGGTTTAGTTGGAGTATGGTTTTAAGCTTCTTAGATTTTTCATCAAAATATGTCAGAAATACGCCTTCCATAAATGATGTTGGTACCTACCTAATTTGCTTTCCAGTTTTCCAATCCATAAAAGTTTGATACGCTTTTGAATATATTTCACTAGATTTCGGCGGCAAAAGATTTTGCACCACCTCTTTTGCATTCTTCTTCATTCTGGAGTAAGGCGTTAATACTTCTTCATCGCATGACGTGACATCGTAAATTATATAACTACGATTTGAACAATATTACTTATGGACAAAAACACAAAAAATAAGCAATCAAATTCGTTCCGCGTTTAAGTTTTTATCTGTATTCCTTTTTCGAAATATGACGCTTTAAATACTTGCATATTTAGCCAACGAATTGTAGCTAACTACATAACTATTTTGAAGCTAATTGGTTATTAAAAAATAACTAATAAATTGGATTCAATCTTAATCATATATTAAACAAGTATTAAATATACATGTTTAACAAGAAAATAAATCGATTCTCCTTAATATTTTTTCACGATTGACATTTTGAGGTTATTTTCAATGTCAATAACCGTTCGTTCAAAAATCATAAACACTAGAAATGGCTGTTTAGGGGTTTCCAAAGTCAATTAAAAAAAAGTTTAGAGGTTGTATCCACGGCATGCACAAAAGTGGTCCATACACAAGCACTGAAAATGGCGACTATCCTTTATTCTTGAACACCGTGAGTGTGGCTGTTTACGGGTTTCCAACGTCAATTAAAAAAAATTTACTTTAGTCCCTAGAGATTAATAAAAAGTTTTAGTCCCGATATGCAGGGACTAAAATAACATTTTAAGAGCATGAGAAGTGAAAAATAATTTATAATATGCGCTTATAATTACAAAATTAAATTTAAACTAAGACATAAAATTTTAATATTTTTTAAAGCATCACTGAGAACGTTTTCACTCAGATTCATGTCAAGAAACTTGTTGGTTACCTTGAACAACGAACCTTTAACGTTACGAATTTTAGTAACTACACGTGACGTGTTTCTCAGAACTTAGTAACTTACCTTTTAGCAAATTAATTTTAAACATTGCAAATTAATAAGATTGTGGTATATTGTGACACCTCGTCTGCCGTACAGGCCTTTTTTTTTTTTTTTTGACGGAGTGGTAATACCTTTACGCACCGTCCCCCCAAGATACGGGAATATGGGGGGTGTGTGGGGCTCGCATTCCCGGGCCCTTCTCATAGCGAGAAGGGGGGGAGATGCCCTACCCACTAATTCCACTCCGGCGTTCAATCCTCGAGGCCGTTAACGAGGATGCCATGGGGTCGCAGAGCATTTCACCATGACACCCTCCGGCGGTCCGGTTAGGACCGGAACACCCGCACAAGGGAGGGGGAGGTCAGAACGCTTGACCTTTCCCCTCCGACAACGTGGTGGGGCCGTGCAATGCGGGTCCCGTACCCGCTGGCCACACTAGGGGTCGATGCGGACAAATGCTCTCCGCCTTCGACCCTGCCGCCTGCGTCGACAAGGCGGCGCGTCAGCAGCTGCTTCGCGCGCCCTCTCCGCCGCCTCTTTTTGTGACATGACTTGTTCACAAAAGGAGGCCACCGCCGCCCAGTTTCTCTCACTGCTCAGCATCGATGCCACGATGGTGTTCAGCGAGAGATCCACTACACCTGTCACGGCTACGAGAGCCGCCCTCTGCACATCCCAGCGGCTGCACACTTCCAGCGTGTGCTGGGCCGTGTCATCCGCCGCTCCACACTCCAAGCATTCGGGGCCAGGCTCCCTTCCGATCATTTTCAAATAGTGTCCGAAGCACCCGTGTCCAGACATTATTTGTGTGAGCCTGAATGTTAGGGCTCCTTTCTTCCTATCCATCCATTCATTCAGCTTTGGAAGAATAGCCCCTATGGTTCTCACGCCATAGCGGCTATGTTCCAAAGCGTCACTCCATTGTTGGCGCAGGCGCTCCGCAGCAGCCCGTGTCAGCCTCTCGCCTTCTTCAAGGTCAGGGGGCTCGTCCCTTCTTCTCGCTTCCGCTTTCCATTGGTACCGCTCTGCTAGCACCGTTGCATCGAGCTCCCAAGGTGGGGTACCGGCGAGGAGGCATACAGCGGCGTGAGAGGTGGTGCGGTACGCCCTCGCCATCCTCTGAGCCACCACCCTCTGCGGGCGACGGAGCAGGCGTTTCGTGCGTTCTGTTAAGCTGCTGGCCCATATTGGGGCTCCGTACAGCGCCATGCTTCTTACCACCCCCGCGTACAGACGCCTGCATGGAGCATTCGGGCCACCCAGATTTGGCAGCAGTCGTCCCAGTGCCGAGGCGGCACCCACGAGACGGGGAGCTAGTCTCGTAAAGTGCTCCTCAAAGTTCCACTTTCTGTCTAGGACGAGCCCCAAGTATTTAATGTGGGCCCCGACCTCGACGACTTCTCCTTGCACCTCGATCCGGGTGTCCGCCCTCGCCCTCCAGTCTCTCCGTCTCGGTCCCCCGAGAACCATAGCCTCCGTCTTGGACAGGGCAACTCGGAGTCCGAGGAGGCCTATACGGTTAACAATTAGTTCCGTGGCGACTTCCGCTCTTCTCAGTACGTCCTCCAGTTGCTTTCCCCTCACGGCCACCAGTGTGTCATCTGCCGTACAGGCCTGCGCCAACTGAAGCATGTCTCCGACATACTGTACGTATATCTATTTGAAATGCTCTAACTAGCGGGTAGGAATCTGTGGCAGCCATTTTGTTCTGTTTACACCTCGGCCGAATAAAACCGAAACTAAATATTTACTTTACCGCCCGATAGTTGTAAGTTCGCACTGAATAAAATCAGGCAAGGGCAAACATTCGGAGTTGGTGTAAATAGTGATCTGTGACGTCAATCTTAAATGAATATTTTGTGTTATCTGACGAAAGTTTTCATTTGTATAATATTTTTAACAACGAATATTTATCGGCAAATGTGATCAGGGGGGTTACAATGAGGTACTATTAATGCGGTTCAGTTTAGGTCGAGAGAAAGAGCCAAGGCTATACTAGTCGTATATTACTGTCCCTTTCCCTGAACCTAATCTGAATCTCATTATCACGGTAACCCCCTATTTATTATTTATTATGTCTACTAGCCTGTAAGGTGTCCCACTGCTGGGCAAAGACCTCCCCTATGGATTTCCACTCATCCCGGTCGTGAGCAATTTGTGGCCAGTCGTTAAGAAATGCGTCCAGGTCGTCCCGCCACCTACGCCTAGGCCTGCCACGCCCACGTCGCCCTTGCGGCCTCCACTCCGTGGCTAGAATGACCCACCTTTGTGGATACATGCGGCAGACGTGGCCGGCCCAGTCTCACTTTAGCCTGGCAGTTTTGGCTCCCAAATCAACGATCCCGGTTTTTGAGCGCAGCGTAGAGTTCCGGACTCGGTCGATAAGTTTTACTCCTACCTGCTGCGCTCCATGGCTCGTTGGCAAACCTTCAGTTTGGTCTTCTGCAGTTCTGTTAATGACCATGTCTGAGCACCGTAGGTTAGGACAGGCAGAATGCAGACGTCAACGAGTTTCCGCTTAAGGGTAAGCGGTAGGTCTCCCTTTAGTAGATGTTTCATAGACCAATAGCTCTTCCAAGCGTTTTGGATCCTCCTTTCGAGTTCTTTCTCCTGTCGTTGGCTGAAAGAGACGAATTGGCCTAAATATGGATACTCGTCGACATAGTGCATTATCTGCCCATCTACCACTACCCTGCGTGCCGCCCCGTTGGTCATAAACTGCGTCTTAGCCCTATTCATGCTAAAACCAACTCGAAGGCTTGCCGAACTTAGGTCTTGAAGCATTTCTTGGAGCTCTGAAGCTGATGAGGAGAACAACACAATGTCATCGGCGAAACGAAGATTTGTTAATCTTTTGTCTCCAACTTTTTGTCGTTTTGTCGCCTTTGTTCCCATGAAACCGCCAGACTGCGAAACACTTGTTCTAGTGTGCTTGTGAATAGCTTAGGGGATAGCGGGTCTCCCTGTTTAACGCCTCTTTCGATTTTGAACGGCTGGCCTGATAGTTGTAGTTTTATATCTGCTGTGCTATTGTTGTAGATGGATTGAAGTAGATCTATGAATAAATTGGAAATCACAAATATTAAGATATTTGTTGAGTACAGCGTACCCAGCATTGCCTGCCGACAACTCAGTTGGCAGAGCTCGGATACACGTAGGCCGGATCTACTGATGAGGAGGGCTGGAGCGGCAGGAGGGCTTTTTCCGATTAATAGGCAGGTTCCATTTTTCTTCCTTTTATTGTTCCTCTCTTGGTGGAGGTCAGCTTGACACTGCTCCATACAAAACGCGTCGCGTATATATACATCACTGGCTGTGATTTTTAGCCAATCATAAAAACATGTCGACCAATCAAAAGGCAGCGTATTTCTGTTTCATGAAATCTCAGTCTGTTTCGTTCACTAATTCTACTGGTCCGTAAATGCTACGCGTTGATTGGTGGACTTCACATTGTTCGATTTATACTAGCCTACTTTCGCTAAGTTCTAATCACATTTACCTAATTTTAATTAATCCATGCCGTAATGTTTACAATCATTGTTTGTAAATAAATACTACACGTGGTTATCCAACGTTTACAACAAAAACACATGCGGAGTTGTTTACATTCTAAACAATAGGCGCTCGGATCTTCTATTGTTCTCGGTATACCTGCAATGTTTTGGGTTAAAAACTTTATTTTAAACATTGCGTTGGGTTATTGACCCAGGGGTCTATTGTATCATTTGAATAGGTAACTGACCTATATTTAACGGGTTATACAGTTACATTTCTTACGTAAATTAAGTTCTGGCGAGGTATCGAATGGTTCATACATAGTACAAAATGCGACATTTTAAATCTTATACGCTAAGTTCAGGCGATTAATATTAGCCAATAGGCGACGAGCAAATGTTTCTAGATTCCGTTCATACATTTGCGTTCATGAAATTACTCATACATTACTGATTACTTATATCTAACTTAATTACGTGAGGATCATTTATTTACATGATTTATCTTATTCCTAGGCGTTCATTGGTCGTGACGTCGTGTCGCTAACATTAGTCCTCCTCCGTCGCAAGACGCCATGTTGCATGGGTAGGCGACACGATCACGGAGTCGTCATTGATGCGGTCGTCGGGCTCTGGGGGGCAGCGCAGCTCTGCGTCTCGCCGGCTGGTACCACGACGGCTATTTTGCAGGTGGGGCGCCGCATTACGCCATGCAGGGTCTTGACGTCAGCGGAGCGTGTTCTGCCGTCTGGTCCACGGTGTGTAGCCACGACGATCCCTTTCGGCCACGTGTTGCGAGGGCCGTTAGGGTCCGCGATGATCACGATGTCTCCCGGCTGGATCTGACGCCCGCCGCTGGCTGAAGAACCGCGGGGTGCTAGTAACGGGTAGACTTCTTTAACCCATCGCGACCAGAAGTGATCGGCGAGGGCTTGGGCTGTTCTCCACTTCTTGTTGTCATCTTCTTCTTAGGGTCCCAGTATAGGAAGATTGGCAGCTCGCAGTAACAAGAAGTGATTCGGTGTTAAAGTCTCAGGCGCGTTCGGGTCCACTGAGACATGTGTAAGTGGTCGTTGGTTCACTATATATTCTACTTCGGCCAATACGGTGTTAAATATCTCCTCTCGTGGTGCCTTGGTGTGTAGAGTGTACGCCATTGCTGATTTGATGGTGCGTACCATCCTCTCCCACGCTCCTCCGGCAGATGGGTTACCAGGCGGGATGAACTTCCATTCCATCCGTTGTTGTAGACCGTAGGCTCGAAGTATAGGTAGCCACTCCTTATGGGCTTCTTGGAGTTCAATGGCCGACGCTCTGAAGTTCGTTGCGTTATCTGAATACATAACGCGGGGCCACCCACGTCGCGCCGCGAATCGGCGTAACGCGAGTAGCGCGCTGTCGGCGGAGAGGCTGTGCACGGATTCCAGGTGCACCGCTCGTGTTGTGAGACAGGTATAGAGAGCGATCCATCTCTTCTCTCTTCTGCGTCCGATGGTGACATATACAGGGCCCGCATAGTCCACGGCTGCGCAGGTAAACGGTCGTTCGTATGCCGTTGTTCGTTCAGGCGGTAAATCTCCATGCGGCTGTACGCGTGGCGTCGCTCGGCGTAATATACAGATTGCGCAAGTTCGGGCGATGGACTTTACGACGGGTCGCAGGTGTAGAATCCAGTATTTCTGTCTCAGCTCGTTCACGATCGCTTCGTTGTGTATATGCGCTGATTTCTTGTGTGTATGTGCGATCAGTAAGCGCGTATACACATCCCGTCCGTCAAGTATAACGGGGCTTGATGCAGTGTATTGAACTGGAGCGTTTCCTAGACGAGTCTTCATTTTCAACAAACCATCGCGGTCGATTTCAGGTGCTAATTGATATAACCTCGATCTTTTATCAATTTCTTCGCCGCGGCTGAGTGCTCGTAGTTCGTCAGGAAAGCTTCGACGTTGACTATTTTGTTGCCACATATGTTCCGCTCGATGTATGTGTGCAAGTTCTAATTTCTTCGTTCGGTCGCGACTTCGCAGCTTTTCTATAAATAGTAACACATAGGATGTGCTATTAATGAGGCGTTCGTAACTGCTGAAGCGGTTGATGTCTGGTAATACTGATGCTGGGTCTCGTTCTGTTCGTGTAGCATGAGTCATAGCGGTCTTGATGTTCTTGCGTTCCGGTAGGTTCTCTCTTTCAGTAGCGGTGACGTCGTTCGGGTTCTGTGGCCAATCTCGTTCGGGTAACCGCAGAAATGCCGGTCCTTGGTACCACCGATCGTCGATGGTGATGCGCTGGCTCGGTTTACAGCGCGTTCCATCGTCCGCCACGTTGAAATTAGTCGGCAACCATCTCCACGATTGTCGGCTTGTAAGTTCGACGATCTCGGCTATGCGGTGACTGACAAACGGTCGATATTGTCGTGCGTCATCCTGTAGCCATGACAACGTAGTTTTTGAATCCGTCCAGTATGTGATGTCATCTGCAGTGTAGCGCTGTTCTTTCAGGATAGTTTGAGCGAGGCGCGCGGCGATCAAAGCAGCGCTCAACTCCATCCTCGGCACCGATAAAATCTTCAATGGTGCGACTCGCGTTCGACTTGCGGCTAGGCTGACGTGCACATCGTTTCCGACTTCAGTGCGCCAGTAGGCCACGGCGCAGTAGGCTTCGGTACTTGCGTCGGAGAAAACGTGCAGCGTTCGACGTGTCGGATCCCTCGGCGAGTCGTACTGACGAGGTATTCTTAGTTCGGCGATGTATTTCAGGGCTTTCAGCCACTGAAAAAATGCTTCGGTGTCTTCTCGTTCTAACTCTTGATCCCAGTGCGTGCCCTTCGCCCAGACACGCTGTAGCAAGATCTTAGCGCTGATCACATACTGCGCGATGAGTCCTAGCGGGTCGTAGACAGACATAACTGTAGATAGGACTTGTCTCTTCGTTGGCGCTCGATCGCAGTTCTTGATGTTCTCTGGCACGCGTAGTAGCTTCGTGTTAAAGCTAAGCGTGTCTGTGCTAGGGTCCCACACCATGCCTAGCACCTTCTGTGATTTTTCTCCTAGCATCGTCGTAGGTTCGCTTGATCGCAGTTCGTTCGGTAGTTCTTCGATCAATTGACGATTGTTGCTAGCGAAGCCTCGCAGGTTGAATCCTCCCTCGGCGTGTGACTCGCGAACTTGCTTGACAGTTCGATGCAAGTCCTCCTCGGTCTCATAGCTAGCCACGTAGTCGTCCATGTAGTGGTTGTTCTTGATATCATAGACTGCCTCGGGGTATCTCGTTCGGTTGTCTTCGGCGTTCTTGTTACGTACAAGATGTGCTAAACATGGGCTGCTCACGCATCCGAACAGCACTCGTGTTAACTTGTAGATGTGCGGCGTGCGGTCTCGTTCGTTATTCCTCCATAGGAATAGCTGGCTGGCTTGATCTTTATGCTTCAGATGTATTCGCATGAACATATCTTGAATGTCCGCTGTCACGGCGAATGGATTCTCTCTGAAGCGCAGCAATATTCCCAGCAGGCTCTGAAGAAGGTCTGGACCGCAGAGAATGAAGTCGTTGAGACAAAACCCTTGACATTTTGCCGCAGCATCGAAGACAGCACGCATCTTTTGCTTCTGTAGGTTAACTACAGGAAAATGCGGTAGATAAAAGGTAAGATCGCTGACCGGCGGCTCGTTCAAACGTACGGCGTAACCCTTTTCGATTAAAGCTCTTATTTGCTTGCAGTAATCTTCGGCGAACTTCGGGTCGCGTCTCATTCGCGATTCAAGGTTCAATAACCGCGAATGCGCCGTAGTGTAGCTGGCCGGTAGTTTGACGTCATCTGTAGCCCACAGCTGTCCAACTTCATAATGATCTTCATGTTTCACGACGCTCGAATTGAAAAGGTCGACAGCTCGTTGATCCGCGGGCTTGACGTTGTCTTTGCTCGAAACTCCCAAAGCTTCTATCGCCCAGTGTTTCTTTAATTGTTCATCGAGTTCATCTTGTTCAACGCGACAATGCAGTACAACTTGTTCGTTCGTTCTGATTATCTTCGGCCGAAATCCGAAGAAACACCATCCCAAGCGGCAGCGTATGGCGGCGGGATCGAGTTCGCCTGCCATCCTTATCTCGTGCGGTATGCATAGCTGCCAGTGGTCGCCTCCGATGAGCATTTGCGGTACTCCCGTAGTGTAGCATTCATCGGCGAGGTCCTTGAGATGTTCGTACTTGATCATATCGGCTTTGTTTATGATCTGGCTGCGTAGTCCGATTCCGCGTACTGTTCGCAGCGTGATGTCGTAGCCTGTCCCGCCTCGCGCTGACCGTATCTTCGCCTTAACGGTAGCTGTGTTCGTTCGGTGCGCGATATCGCCTATACCGCGCACGCATAGCGGTGAAACAGGGCCAGACAATCCGATCTGTTCGGCGATGTCCTCCTCGATAAGGCTCAGTGTCGAGGCGTCGTCCAACATCGCGAAGATGTGTGCTTCTCCGCCCGGGCCGCTCACGGTGACGGGCAGTACTTTGAGTAGCACATTAGCAGGTTCGATCCCCGAGGTAACGTATATGCGAGCGGTATCTGGATCATTTTGCTCGTTCGGTGCATGTGTTATCTCGGCCTGCGTGGCGCGCGGCGCGCGCGTGGTGGGGGCGTGGCCTGTCCTCTCTCCTATAGAGTACACCGGCGCGGTCGTAGTGAGATGTACTGCGGCTTCAGTCTGTATTTCTTGCTTATCCGCGTGTAGCAAGCGATGGTGGGGATGCGGACAGCCTGGCACGTCGCATCTCTTCGCTCGGCAGTACTGGCGCTGATGTTTGTCGTTGAGGCAGCGAAAACACACCCTGTTCAGTCGCGCCCAGTCCCATCTCGCTCCGACGGGTTGGGCAGCTAATTTGCGGCAATCTGTCGTTCCATGAGTTCCTCCGCAATATAAGCAGATTGCGCGCGGGTTCTTCGTGGTGGCGTTCGTGGTATATACCACTTTCGAGGGCAACGGCTGCGACGAGCGCGACTGGGACAGAGCAGGGCGGGCAACCGGTCGGTTCGTGTTGCGCTCATACCGCGCCTGCGCTGACACGGAGTTCGATGTCGCGGTAGCAGTCCGTCGCGATGTTAGAGGGGCTCTGGCGTGCGAGTATTTCATTTCCTGCTCGCTCTCGTACATCAGGAAGTCCGACAGCTGGGTTATTTCAGCTTCGTCTGAGTAGCGGTGTGCGCGGGCGTAGTCACACCATCGGCTTCGTAGATGGGGGCTCAGGCGGTCGGTGATTTCCCTTATTAGCATGGGATTATCGGCGTAGTGACGGCGGTCGATGTCCATAACTGTAGATACTATGTTTGCGATCTTGATTGCGAAGTTATTTAGGTCATGCGCTGTCGGCCCGACGGTAGGCAGCCGACGCAGGTCTTCTAGTGCTTGGTCGAGTAGTACTTCGCTCCGTCCGTACTGTTTCTTCAATATGCGCATGATGAGGTCTGGACGAGTAGCTGTAGCCAGGACGTGCTGGACGCAAGCCTTGGCTTCTCCTTTCAGCGCCACTCGCAGTCTCGCTACGTTCTCGTACTCGGTGAACTTGTATCTTGTCGCTGTCTCGTTGTATGTGTTATAAAAACTGCGCCACTCGCTGACATTACCATAGAAAGCAGGTAATTCGTATATTTCTTTCGGTGCAGGTCTCGCAGCCCTCTGCATTTTCTCAAATATCTCGAACATACTGGCGGCGATGCTCTCCTGTGTCGAGATGTGCGTTCTTGGAGTTCTCGCATCCGGACTCGGCGAACGCGAGTACTGTTGCCTCCTTCTCGCGGAGGTCTTCGGTTCGGGGGTGAACGGCCTCTCACGTTCATAGGCTCGTTCGGGTTCAGGCGAGAGTGACCTTTTCCGTTCGCGGGTCCTCTCTAGTTCGGGGCTCGGCGATCGCTCAGCAGGCCTCCTCGTTCTCGGAGTCTCGAACATCGAGCGTGGTTCAAGGTTCGGTGCTCGACGTTTCGATGCCGGCTCGCGTGTCTCGTACGCCCAATCCTCAGGTTCATAATTCCTCGTAAGCGCCTCAGGTTCCGCGGCCTCGATCCCCAGCCGCAACGCTTCGAGTTTTTTGTTCAATGCTTCCGCTTCGCTTAGAAGTCTTCTTTGTTTTCCCCGTAATTGTTGCATAAGTTCAATGCCTTTGTTCCATGGTTCTATTGTTCGGTGAGGTGCGAAGGATACTTGTCGTGTCCGATCATCCTCGCGAAGTTCCCGTTCCGTATAAGTTCGTACGGAGTCGTCGTTCGGCGCGCTCGTTGGCGCTATAGCGCTTGCGGCACGTGTGTCCAGCGCCGTGGGCGCCGGGCGACTAACTGTGCGCGCATGATCTAGCGCTCGCTCGAGTGTAAGCGTTCCCCCGTCGGCCGGTTGCGATGTGGGCGGGGCTAATGGCTCGCTCCCCTCCATATGCCCACGTGCGTCGCCGGCCTCACTGGTGTCAGTGTTACTGAGTTCGTCCTCGGTGCGCGAGGCTCTGGCTCGTTTCATTTCGGCGGCCTCCGCTCCAGCCGCTAGAAAGCGTCTTCGTTCTTCATCGTCGTGAATCGACGACATTGATCTCGTCGTGATTCTTCTTCCCGTCATCGCTGCGGTGCTAAGGTTCCGGGTTCGTGCACGCAGTCGATGTCTCAGCTTCAGTCTGAGGGGTCCGGGAACACGATGCGGAGTTTCAGTA
The DNA here is from genome assembly GCA_025490895.1 of Thaumatotibia leucotreta. NCBI lineage: Eukaryota > Metazoa > Arthropoda > Insecta > Lepidoptera > Tortricidae > Thaumatotibia > Thaumatotibia leucotreta. The sequence goes on from JALPQI010000309.1 coordinate 51,262, forward strand.
GATCGGTCGCTGCGTGTATCCGCTGGGTCAACCATCCGTAGTTCGGTCCGAAGTGGTTGACGTTGCTCGCAGAGGTTCGGACTGGTTCGCTATCCGACGCTCGAAGGACCAAAAATGTTGAGTACAGCGTACCCAGCATTGCCTGCCGACAACTCAGTTGGCAGAGCTCGGATACACGTAGGCCGGATCTACTGATGAGGAGGGCTGGAGCGGCAGGAGGGCTTTTTCCGATTAATAGGCAGGTTCCATTTTTCTTCCTTTTATTGTTCCTCTCTTGGTGGAGGTCAGCTTGACACTGCTCCATACAAAACGCGTCGCGTATATATACATCACTGGCTGTGATTTTTAGCCAATCATAAAAACATGTCGACCAATCAAAAGGCAGCGTATTTCTGTTTCATGAAATCTCAGTCTGTTTCCTTCACTAATTCTACTGGTCCGTAAATGCTACGCGTTGATTGGTGGACTTCACATTGTTCGATTTATACTAGCCTACTTTCGCTAAGTTCTAATCACATTTACCTAATTTTAATTAATCCATGCCGTAATGTTTACAATCATTGTTTGTAAATAAATACTACACGTGGTTATCCAACGTTTACAACAAAAACACATGCGGAGTTGTTTACATTCTAAACAATAGGCGCTCGGATCTTCTATTGTTCTCGGTATACCTGCAATGTTTTGGGTTAAAACCTTTATTTTAAACATTGCGTTGGGTTATTGACCCAGGGGTCTATTGTATCATTTGAATAGGTAACTGACCTATATTTAACGGGTTATACAGTTACATTTCTTACGTAAATTAAGTTCTGGCGAGGTATCGAATGGTTCATACATAGTACAAAATGCGACATTTTAAATCTTATACGCTAAGTTCAGGCGATTAATATTAGCCAATAGGCGACGAGCAAATGTTTCTAGATTCCGTTCATACATTTGCGTTCATGAAATTACTCATACATTACTGATTACTTATATCTAACTTAATTACGTGAGGATCATTTATTTACATGATTTATCTTATTCCTAGGCGTTCATTGGTCGTGACGTCGTGTCGCTAACAATATTTATTTACTTTATGTATTTATCTTCTTTATATATTTATGTCTCATATATTAATTTTACCACTGATAATACAATTCCTGCTCAAACCATACCCAAACTGGCGATTACCTTATATATATCTTCTATTAACTGTATATTCTTTAGTGTACCACTAGTTATAACTTATATTATAAGTAATACCTTCTAAGTTTCCTTTGTAGGTACGAAATTCTGCTAAATTAAATTGTTACTTCTTTGGGTCCTGTAACACAGGGATTCCTAGCTCAGGACCCATATGCATTGTAATATTAATGTTGCTCTTTGAATAAATATATTTCATTTCATTTCATATTTCATGTACGTAGACTCGATATTTTGCTGGTGAAGTGCTGCAAATATGGATTCATGATTGATCCTGTCGAAAACCTTTGTATAGTCTGCAAAGGCTAGGTACAATTTTTGGTTAAACTCGTGACTTTTTTCTAAAATTTGGTTCAAAGTATGTAAATGATCAGTGGTAGAGAAGCTGGGGCGAAATCCAGCTTGCTCGGGGGCTGGTGCTTGTCTAGTTGGGAGGCAATGCGACGCTCTATTACTTTTATTGCACTAACAACTAGCAACTTTACTGAATCTACCGGGTCTCGGTAATGGCAGACAACTTTTTTAACTTTTTGTTTCTTTTTTCTGCATTTTTTTGTGCTGGTTCCAGAATGTGAAACGGCTTGATTTTTAAATTAATAAATTGAATTCCCGAATAAATGTTATCATTCATCGCACATAAAAAATAAATTTACTTAATTCAACATAATATTACATATGTAATATGTGAGACTCAAACATATTTAAATATGTATCATGTTTCGATCCATTCCTCCTCTGAATGGGTCGAAACATGTCGAGCAATTATCGACTTAAATTGCGTGAGTAACCTTTAATACTCTTATATCACATAAAACTCAAGAATGCTTTTTAGTACCTAAATATGACCTTGAAAAGTAAGTTTTTTTAAGTTACCTGTTTTTAACAAGCCTTTAATTCACGTCACTTATCGCTTATCGTATACGATTGTAGAATGGCATCTTGGCTAGCCGTGTGGTGACGGCAATAAGAATACATTTGTCGCCACTCCAACTCCTCCTGCGGGTGTTGTAAGAGTCGACTAAGGGATTGAAGTGTCACTGACCATTATTTGATAAAAGATTGATGATGGGCAGCAGCGTCACCATAGGGGACACATTACTGCGATCGCCTATCCGCTTGCCCAGTGTGGCGATTATGGGCATTTACCTCCTAATGCGTCTATATGCATAGTTAATAGGTGAGGCCTACGTCCAGCAGTGGAATATCATAGGCTGATTATGATCTTGGCTAGGCCTCCTAAAAATGTAGCGACCCTGATCCTGAAATCTTGCTACACTTAAATTTCTGCATTCTAGAAGCTTCCATTACATCAAACATGCCATATAAAGATACTACTAGCCCTTACTTTATTATGCAACATTATGCCTCAAATTCAGACCTCTCAAAATCCCAGTGACTATAACCGTAAACAAGAAATAAACTGCCCTAGTACAGAAGGCAAAAACTGTGACAACATTCTTAAGGATTTACGACCTTTTGATATGTGTCGGTTAGTAGGTCACCCGTCTTCGCTCGATTTAACGTATCTACCCTTATCTTATTAGGGCCCTTGCAAAACTAGAAGTTTTTTACAGTGTAGTGCAAAACATTGGGTTGATTTGTTAAGATATATGCAGGCCTACTACCGCAAAAATCGAAATTCGTAAATTTCAAGGATTTTTCTTTGTCACTCAAACGAAGGCGTCATTAGAGTGAGAGAGACAATTCCTCGAAATTTATGAATTCCGTTTTTCGCGGTAGAGCCGCTGGTGCTAGGACCTCGTGCAGAGCCCGCCCGGATAACTACCACTGTCTTACCCGTTAACCTGCCGCTGAATAGTTAGTACTGTGTTCCGGTTGGGGGGTAAGATAGCCGGTGTAATTACTGGCATAGAGGCAATCCATACATGTCCTCAGGGTAGGCAGCGCATGGACGATTTTTTGGTCACTATGTCCAATCCTTCGTCACATAAAAAAAACGTTATTTATACTTGGGGTCAGTTATACCAACAGACCAATTTACACTTCACAGGCTGGCCTCTATTTCATCTGGTCACAGGCACGACAAGTGTAATAATTACAGTTTCGCCTATTGCAGATGTCCATAGGCTACGATTATCACTTACCAGGTGGGCCATGTGTTTGTTTACCATGAATATCAAATACGTAAAAATAACTTTAAGGAATGAACAACGAATACTTAGTTTTTTGCGAAGATTTGTCACTTTTGTCGTTATGTTTAACATATTATTATATTTAACAATAGGATAGGGGCCAGGGGGTCAATTCTACTAACAAAATTGTATAATAACCGCAATAGAAACGTAGTCGAATGACAACTTTTAGGCTTTTTCCCATTCTACTATTAAGCAACGATCCAATTGCGGTTGAACTTTAAGTTCCAGTTCACGTTCAGTTACGGTTCGATCGAAATGAATGTGACATTCTCTTAACATGACAGAAGCTAAACGTAACGTTAATCCCTATTCTACTATAATTTTGACACATTGGTCGATCGAAACGCAACCGAGGCTGAGCGTCATAGCTGTCAAAATTAGCGGTTGAGTAAAAGCTTGCTGTTTGTAACTTCTTGATAATCGTGCGGCTGGAAACATGTTATTTTATCAAGAATATCTGGCGATGGCTGACGCTGTGGACCGCGGGAATGTTCGACGGAGAAATTTACTGTCAAGAGCACGGAACTGTGCATTTGATTTAACGGACCGGGAGTTCGTCAAAACTTACAGGCTCACCAAAGACCTGACTCGTACGTTAATTGATGACATCCGTGGGCATATGCCTATAAATCTTCGTTCTGATGGCATCGATACGGATACGAAGGTGAGTCAAACGTTGAGAACAAAATGGTACTTAATTATCTTGTAACTGTTAGCCATGTTAATGTCGCTATGTATAAAATGGTGTTTGTAGGTGTGATTAATCTACCTATTCATAATTATTAACTCTAACTATTGATATATTGTTGTAGATACTGGTAGCCTTGGCCTTCTATGCGGTTGGTTCATACCAAACTCTAGTAGGCCAATCAAGCAGCCATTGTCTGTCACAGCCGTCTGTATCCCGAGCAATACGCCAGGTGACAGACGTATTAAATTTGCCACATATATTTCATAAGTATGTGAGATTCCCAAATTCTCAGGAAGCACGGGACGAAATCAAACGGGGGTAAGTAGTAGTAGTACTTAAATGTGTACTACATAATTATAATTATTTAAATTCAGTTATATTAGCTGGTTTTAGTGTCATACTGACAATCTATATGACATTACAACCAGTCATAGATCTGTGTGTTAAATATGACTGTATTACACATATCATTTAATTAAATCAATAATGGTTTTCAGATTTTATCAAAAGTTTGGTATGCCAGGGCTCATCGGGGTTATAGATGGCACCCAAGTCGGCATAGTACCTCCGGCCGAAAATGAAGAGAGGTATTTCAATAGAAAGGGATATCATTCCATAAATGCTCTCATTGTAAGTTTGAATTACAAAGTGACTAGTTTAATTTATTTTTTGATCTGAAATTAATATTGACAAAACCATTGTTTTAGATTTGTGATTCAGATGGTAGAATAATATGTGTAGACAGCAGTAATCCAGGCTCCACACATGACAGTGCTGCATGGAAAAACAACCCACTGGAGGCAAAACTGAATGAACTTGTGCAGTCAGGAGAAGACTTTTATTTGTTGGGTAAGTAATTCTGTAATCATTAATGTAACAGTAACTTAACAAGATAGTCATTCTTACTGTTAAAATATTTTAATTTTGTCTGTTTAAGGTGATTCAGGGTTCCCTCTAAGGAGGACAGTCATGACACCCATAAATAATGCCGAGCCTAACACTCCAGAGGCATTCTACACAGAAATGCATATGACAGCCAGGAACGTTGTTGAAAGGTGTATAGGCATTTTGAAAGCCCGCTTCAGGTAAGAAAAAACAAAAATAAAATGCATGAATACAAAAAAGTATACCTACTATAATGAAATAAAATAAATTATTTATTTTCTTAATAATAATATTTATATTGGCTTATTTCTTTCTAATTTGTTAAGAATGACCAATTAGAATGTAGGGGCCAATTACTATAGCATTCATCCTACCTACTTATATGTTGTACTTTTAGGTACTCAAACAAATTTAAACAATATTTATTTAGATATTAGGGTACTTCAAACACTTAGTAAACCAGCCAAATACAAGAGACTGACTGACTCAGCCTTTTTTTGCTGGCTTTAACCTATTTCATAAATTGTGTAATGTTTTCATCTATCACTATTGATAATACAAATATTTGTCATATATTCCTATCAGCAAAATAGTATGATTATTATATGAGTTGAGTTAAATTTAGTAAATTAATGACTTAAATATTGTTAACCACAAAATACCTTTGTTTTTTTTTACATTTTGTGTGCTTTATGTGAATAAAAATCTATTCTATTCTATTCTAAATACCTAAAGAAATAAAACAGTATGATTTAGCTTTATTTTTATTTGTTACAGATGTCTACGTAGTGATAGGAAACTACACTATGCACCCCAAGCTGCTGCTCGCATTATAAATGCTTGTTGTGTACTGCACAACATTGCATTGGAGGTGCCTTTGAGCGGTGATGTAGGGGGTCCGGTGGTACCACAGATGGAACAGCAACCATCAACCGAAGACACCAGTCGTCGGGCCACAAATAATTTAGAATTACGACAAGGGCGCGAATACCAAAATCTGTTGGTACAACGGTTGTGGCTATCTCGGCGTTGAAATAAAAATATACAATTATTTGTTCTTCATTTATTTTGTACTTATTTAGATCCATAGGAACTATGACACAAGAGTTTCTTAATCAAATAATCAGACTTTAGGAAGACACAAGAGTTTCTTAATCAAATAATCAGACTTTAGGAAGTAATATAAAATAACAAAGTAACATAAAAACAGGCAGTATTGCTTAATATTGACTAATTAAATCAGCTTTCTGAAACAAACAAATACCAAAATTAATAATCATATGTATGGTCAATCTAATAACACAAGCTTATTTAATCTATTCAAAGCTTTTTCAAGCAATAAAATTAACTTTAAGTTTATTGCTATAACAACAGCCACTAGGCGCATATGAGTCGTTGGCGTTGAAAAGATTAAATTAAGTAATAAATACCTACCCTACGTGTGTGTTAAATGAACCTTTATACTATCAGCTATGATTTTTAATGATAGTGCAATGCTGCTAAAAGATTCAGCATTCTTTAAGTCTGCTTCTGCTCTTTTCAAATTGGCCAATGCTGTGGCCTCCTCGGTTCTTGCACGCATTTCTTCTATACGTGATATAGTGGCTCTAGCTTCATCAAGTGCGGCAGTGTTACCTATATGAAAGAAAATGTTATGTGAAACTGACTGGCGATCAATTCAATTTAAATAACTTCAAATAGTTAATAAAATATTTGAGTGTTATACTTTCATTATTTTATAGTACTTACTATACTGTACAGGGCCCCGTGGACGAGGTCTCCTGGGTCTTCTTTCTCTTCTCAACTGTTGATCTAAAACATAACAGGCTATTAGCAATATAATATAAACTAATGACCAAAATCCATGTAATAGATATCATCCATCTATGAACCTGTTTGCTCATGAACATTTTCTGTGTGAATTGGGCTTCTTGTTGGTTCTCGTGCAATTGGGCTTCTTGTTGGTTCTCGTGCAATTGGGCTTCTTGTTAGCGCTACAATATTGTTTCCTATATTGTTTTGTGTTTCGATATGGGGTGGAGTTTCAACGGTCAGGGTCCGGTCAATGTCATTATTTAATAGGTCTTGTCCAATGTTTGATATGTCTCTGTAAATAATAAGATAGATAATTAACAATTTTATAGGTAATTGTAATAAAATAAACTGAAAAGGAATTTCATTCTTACATGATGAATGAATCTGCTGAATCCGCATTTACAGACACTTGTTGGCCATTAAAAACATTGCTGTCTGCTCTCTCATTTTGAACCTTGAAAACAATTAAGATACCTATAAGTATGAAAAAAGGGTATTGTAAAGAAATCTAATAAATATCTGATGAAGGTAATCAACAAACCACCACATCCAGAACTGGATCCATTCGAACACCAGATATGGGACCCACATCTGACCCTAATATGGCAGCAACTCTTTCTTCTAAAGTGGTTAATGGAGCTGCTGTGCCAAGTCCACCACCAGTTCTGTTCCTTTCTTTCCGGATGGTGGTCAACTTACCACGCACCCGGGATTTGTAATCGTTCCAAAACTAAAATGTAAACATGTCTTATTAAAGCAAAACTTCCTCTATTACTTGTGAACTTGGATATCACATGAGGCCAATTAAAAATAAGCCCACTTTTGACCACTCCTTAGGGCTTCTAGCAACACCTTCCGCGTTCAACAATGTGGAACATTGGGCCCACAAGCGGCAGGACAAAGCCCTGGCTTCCCGTGACCGAACACGTCCCAGTGCTAAGTCACGGTGCTCCTCCATAAACGTAATAAGAAGCTCCAGTTGCCTCACTGAGGTATTTCTTCTTCGATTGGCTTCCATGTCGACAAAAGAAATCTAAACTATTGTAGTTTGGCGCGGAGTTTGAAGTTTGACGTGTACGTCATTGACACAGATAGTTTTTTTTTTTGGTTATTTGAGGTTTCTTAACATATTTTTTGTTTAATATATTAAATATCAAGTTAATTAATTGAAAAATACGCAATTAGTAACATAAAATCATAAAATAATCTCAAATTTGTACATTAAATGTGACACTTTAATTTAGTAGTAAAAAATATTATCGTCATGGTAACACTCAAATCAGCTTATTTAGTCTTTGGACTAAACGTTTCGGTTCTATTGCGATTCGTTTGCGATTCTACTTAGATTACGTTCCAATTTAGATCACAAAATAGTAGAATAACTTTGTCACTCAGACTGACACTGAATAGAAACTGAATTACAGCAGAACCGTTATCGAACCTAAACCGAATGCATGTTAGTAGAATTGGCCCCCAGGTCAACACTAATCAGCAGATAACTATTAAACTTCCCATAAAATAAAGTTTAACGAACGATTTTACGATGACTGACAGTTTGGTGCAGAAAAGCTACATTAACGGCCGTGACGGGTGAATGGGTGACGGCAGTAAGAATACATATTGTCACCACCTCAACTCCTCCTGCGGGTGTAAGAGTCGACTAAGGGATTGAAGTGTCACTGACCATTATTTGATAAAAGATTGATGATGGGCAGCAGCGTCATCATAGTGGACACATTACTGCAATCGCCATCCGCTTGCCCAGCGTGGCGATTATGAGCATTTATCTCCTAATGCGTCTATACGCATAGTTAATAGGAGAGGCTTACGTCTAGCAGTGGACTGAGATGACTGATGATGACATTAAAACATTTAAAAGTAGGCTGAAATATCGTATGCTTATAATACTACACTCGCCATCAAATCTATCGTACCGTCCGGAGTGCTCAAAAATATCTGAACACGCCTCTATCGTCATAACAATAAAGGCGTGTTCAGATACTTTTGAACGCTCCGAGCACTAAGATACATCTGGGGGGTAACTCCTTATCGGTCGTGTTTTAAAACATCGCCACTCGTTTCGAATTTCATGTTTTTCGCACTTGTGTCGTAATGTAGGTACTATTATGTAGTACTCAAAATGTTATGAAATTACCAACGTCGTAATTTTAAATTACTCCATTAACAAAGAATTGATATACCGAAGAACAAAAAAGAACGAAATTCGAACCGTTCTTTTGTATGGAGTAAAAACCGTTATCCGAGCCCAAAGTGTGGTTTAAAAAAATGGCTTCTAAAACGGCATCAGTATTCGCATATAAATCTATTAAATGAATTAAAGTTCCACCCTTAAAACTTCAATGATTCATTAAATTCAATTAAATTACCAGTGCTCCAAGTAGTCATTTTTTATGTCGAGGGTAGGCACCTACACGAACACGTACCAAGGGATGCAGTGCGTGCGGTTCCGCGTCAAGAATGAGACTAAAATCGAATCGTTGATCGCAAAATACCACACAAAATCGATCCATCGTTACGATATTCATGATTGCATGGATTTTTGTTGCGATTTCCGATATCGTCTTCGATCAAGTAAATCGTTAGCGATATTGAAATACATTATCGATTGGTCGATTTGATCGGTTTGTAACGATGGATCGCACAGATGAATCTTACCATGTACCTTTAGTCGACTCTTACGACACCCGCAGGAAGAGTTGGGGTGGTGACAAATGTATTCTTACTGCCGTCACCACGCGGCCCATCGCATTAGTACATCATGGTAACCCCTGGGTGCTTAGACAAGTTGCCAATCGCTATCGCTTAATCGTCAATCGTAAACGAAAGGCACCTAAGTGTCTTTGTCGCACTAATATGAAAGAGTGACAGAAAGGGAAAATTGCGATACGCTACTAAGCGTTAACGATTGGCAACTTGGCTAAACATTCTGATGACTGTAACTTTTTATTTTTTCAACGGCCGACATCGTAAGACTAGGTCATAAAGCCAAAGTTTTTGTTTGTAATAATCCAAGCAGAAAATTAAAACAAAAAGCTTACCTCGTGAACGATATCTGCGCACCGCCATGACAGCTTTTGTTCGTTATTCAAAATTCGATATCGGAAATAATTGCGTGTTTATTCAGTAAGACGGTTACTTTCAATTTAGTTTTTTTTATGTGACGAAGGTGAGCTCTCAGCCCACCTGATGGAAAGCAGGAACTGAGGCCCATGGCCATAGTGATCAAAAAATCGCATATGCGCTGCCTACCCTGAGGACTTAGATGGATTGCCTCTATACCAGTTATTACACCGGCTATCTTTACCCCCAAATCGGAACACAGTACTAACTATTTACCGGCAGGTTAACGGTTAAGACGGTGGTAGCTATCCGGGTGGACCCTGCACGAGGTCCTACCACCAACAATTACGTATGTTGGCTGTTTCATTGTTTTTATAATACATTGTTTCATTAAATACATAAGAGTACAGACTATAAAACATTTAATTCGTATAAGGAATATACATTCGCGGTCAAAGAATACGGCTATAATAGTGCGTAAAAACATTATTTTTGATAATGAACGATTACCTAAAAACGATTAAACGCTTTTATCATTTTTCAATCTTACGAGCATGACTAATAAGCAATTATATAACCTAATCACGGTCACTTTATTACCTCATAAACTGCGGTGAAAATCCGGATTTATTACCTAGCTTATTATTACCCGCCATCTTACGGGACATAAAGTTTTTTCAACTGTTTTAAACGGTGAATGGTATTTTTAGGCGCGAATAAAGGTTGGCTAGCGGTGGTTTAATGGTTTAGAGTTTATTCAAAATCCATTTTATACAAAATGTGTTTGACGTTAAAGAGTTTTGGTCAGTGGAAAATGATTTTTTAATCAATGGCCAAATTTTAGAGGGTTATTTCTGAGATTATATTAATGAACTTTTACTATGGGATCGACATCCGATTCGAAATAAAAATCAGATCTTCCATACATTTCCGCGTACTAATATCTCAGGGTTGGTTTGGAACATCAATTATTTTTCTCAAATTGGATGTCGGTCCCGTTGTAAAAGCTCATTAATATGACCTCAAAATTAAGCCCTGAAGTTTGGCCGGTGGATGAAAATCCTGTATAGAAAATTAAATGTCATACAATTCATATTGTACAGTCGAGTCCATAAATATATGAGCATATCCGGGGCTTGAAAAATAAATGAGCATAGAAAGAGATACATAAATATTCATCTGAGCAGATTTACTAATCAAAAATATGTGTACATATTACCTGTCATATTAATCTGAGCATATGTCGCATTAATATTCAATCAACTGAAACGCAAAACTTTTTCCTTATATTTTGACAGTCATCGAAAAGAGTAGGTACCGTACAGTCAAACTATACGGGTAGATACCTTATAGCTTAGCGTGGACTATTATTTCACAGACATTATGAGCGTTGAATCAATGAATTATCAATGAATTATTTCAACCGATTTCTCCAAGATTCCGTCATCGGACTAAACTTAATGCCAACGTACCATCTTAGTGTTATACCCATTTGATTGAAAAAAAAAATCAGATCACGGTTTATGGAGATATTGAGTAATATACAACAAAAAAGTAAAGTCCAATTCAGAAGAATCTTCTCATTGTTTTAAGTAATTTAAAAAGCTTGTCGCCTTTTCCATCTTATACATTTTAACTTTACAAACTTTATTCTAATAGTTCAAACATATTATCTGCCTTCGATCGAAGGTACACAGTAAACATCAAAATTATCTAAACAAGTTTGCACCATATCACAACGGATTAAAGTGCAAACATGTAATCATGTTTGTCACAAGTTAACACATGAACGGCTCGCTCGCACGCTATTGTAATAAACAGTTGAAACAAAAACATGTAAAATCAATACACCGCCCACTGCCATAGACGAGAATAATAAGGAACTTCAATATTGCCGGTCGGCAACCAAAACTCACTAAGGTCAGTGCGACTAAGTCCGGCTTATTTTATTTTTGAAGGAAAATGCGTCATATGCGTCTTATTTATACTGTTCAATTAGGGTCGGAAATCAGTTGGTAGACGGACTTTCCTGATAGACGGTCTTATCCGCATTGACCTAAATTGGAATAAAGCTCGTCTCTCAGTTCTTTCTTCTTCGTTGGAGTGGCAGGAACAAATTCTCAAAATCGCCAACATTCGAGATTCATTGGCCATCAGTAGCCGTACCATGAGTTGGAAAGTAAAAGATACGTTAGGTTTTACTTGATACGTAAAGGCTAACGCGCTAAGGATATCGCGCTCACACTAACAAATTGAGTGCGATAGACATACGAGGCCTGCTTTACGCATCGAGTAAAACCTAACGTTACCGATACTTGCAAAGTCATGGTACGGCTACTTATCACTATCTGCCTGGCTTGTCAGGCTAAGGTTCCATAAGAATGTAAGTGAGACCATCCGTTTGTATTTTATCGCAAAAGTATGTCTACCGCAGTAATTAATATATTTATCTGTATTGAAGTATCCGTATTTTACACATATTCTCGATACTTTTACATCTATAATTAGAGCCGTCATTGAACCTACGGTGGGACCGATTTATGAGTGAATACGACATGACATTTATTGGTTATTAATTAAGAATTTTTACACTAGGCAGTAAAAAACAAAAAAATAATAAACATAATTGTCTAAATAAAACGTGGCCCGCAGACCACGAACCCTGTAAAGTGTTCGAAACGTCGGAATGAAGTTAAAGTTAATTAATATACGCGAGTTTATCCGTTTTCATAGTTTTATTTCATGTGTAATCCTCGCGGTAACCGAAGAAAATATTACATAATTGTCGAATTAAGACCCTATTGTCTGTCTGCTTGTGACAACGGGTGTAACGTGATTTTCAAAAATTCCGAAACTAATCCTCCACATGTACTGGTTAGATGCGACCTGCATCCAGCGTGTCCTGGCGACCTTCATAAGGTCGTCTGCCCATCTTGATTATTAGTCTCTATTATTTACCGGTGTCTGATCCAACGGTGATACGATCTATTTATCGCCCTAGTACAACAATGGCATATACTATACACTAATCATGGGGGTTAGTAATGGCACCATTACAGAATTTGTATTTTATTTACCAAGGCTGCATATCGATCGACAATTCGTTTTATAACCACCAGATCGGAAACGGAACTGGTGGATAACTTTAACAAAACGTATTAAGAGGACATAATAAATACATATAATCACTGGAATAAAAAAAAAACGACTTCGACCTATATCTTCAAGATCCCATCATCAGACCTCAACTTGGTGCCAACGGGACCATCACAAGGTTGTAACTTTCGATTAAAAAAAAAATAAAATTCGTTCATTGATATATCGAGTAACATACATTTAAAAAATCTGTCGAATTATTAAAATTAATTAATTAAAAACCTAATTATTCTAAATCGCTTAAAAAGTAAAAGTAAAGTCTACCAAGTGTTTTAAGAAAACAACTACGGTTATAAAAATATAGATAACACATCCGTTCCCATCCGATCCATTGCAAAATAAATTGGACACTAATTGGAAATGGTTTGTATTTTTCTAGGTTCCTGTTTTTGGTATATTTTTTTATTTAGCCTATCTTTGTGTCCCATTGCTGGGCAAAGGCCTCTCCCTTCAAACTCCACGACTCCCGAGTGTCGCTTCCTCCGGCCAGTTGTTAAGAAAGGCACCCAGGTCGTGCCGCCATCTCCGTTTGTTTTTGGTATAAGAGGCAAATAAACATTACTTAAAATCTGAAATATTCGCGCGTAGTGAATAAATATATACAACTAACTAAACGGCTAATCGTTTACGTGTACTTCAGCGTTAAATATGTCTCACAATAATTTCAAGGATTATAAATAACTAGCGATCCGCCCCGGCTGCGCACGGATACTATACCTACATAAAAACCTTCCTCTTGAATTACTCTACCTAGTATTAAAAAAATTTCATCAAAATCCGTTGCGTAGTTTTAAAGATTTAAGCGTACAAAGGTACATAGGGACAGAAAAAGTGACTTTATTTTATACTATGTAGTGATGCTGCATGAGTTATAGGCATTTTTTGTACCTACCTTACCTACTAAAAATACCTATAATTTGTCTGGAATAATCGTCGATTTTTTTTGGATTTGGGCTCTACTTTTCACTTACGATCGTGGAGTGGATCTCGTTAAAGTATGTACGAATAGTGCGTTCCAAATTTTAACACCCGAATCTCTCTGCTATTCAAACAACAATCAAGAAAATGAACATTCAAAAAACAATCTTATGCTCAAGTTGAAGAGTTCAATATACTTTTTAGCATTATAATCGCACCCCTGACTAAACCTTTCAAAATATAGGTTAATGCGTGCACGGTGAACCGTTCGTGACATTACAAAATAAACCTTAAATGCGATTGTTGCTTACGTCACAAAACGTCGTATTTGCTTCGGAACAGCAATCATAATGGCGTAAGCGACATGATCTTTAAGGTCCATTTTTGTATGAAAAGAGTAGTTATCGTTTGTCGTTCGTAGTCGAATGCTTTTGGAAAGGTGATCGTTGTTTCAATCGTTTGCTTTTTGACGTAACCATTTTATTTTAATAACTTTTGTTGATATAAGGATCTTACAGGTATAAATTTATCATAGAATACAGTGAGCAATAATCACTAAATAAAAAAAAAACAACTTTAACCGATTTCTTCAAGAATCCATCATCAGACCCCGACTTGGTACCAACGGGACCAGCCTGTTATACCTGCTCGCAAAAAAACAGTTCTCAATTCCCGGAGATATCACAAAACATAATATATATCTACAATTTTAATGAACGTATTGTGAAAACACAAATCAAATTATTTATTAACTAAATACTTTGATTTGTACTTTTTATTTTCCCCAGTAAATAGATAAATAAAAAAGCTTTTTATTTCGAGTCCTCATTATACGATTACATTAATTGGATGTTAATATTAAGCATTTACATTAAATTTGTCAATTTTTGTCTACATTATTACATAATTTTATATTATTTCATCATTAGATTATGTCAAAAATTGTTTCGTGTGACAGTTAATTACTAAGAAAGGAAAAATAATAATGTATGGACAAGAACCCCTCAGCGGGTGAAGGCCTCCTCCAAGGACTTCCACTCCTTTCTGTTGGAAGCTAAAAGTTTCCAGTCGGAGCCAACCAATTTTTCCCCAGTAGTCACACTAATATTACTATATAAATTATAAATATTAGATGTCATATACCAAAGAAAAACGACTAAAATCACCTAATGTCCATGGGGATCGAACGGTTAAGACCGAGTGGCCGAGGGGTACAGGTTTCAGCCGCGAAAGCTAAGTACGTGGGTTCGATCCCTACCTCGGACATTACATAATACAAGTATCATAATTTTGCATTCAACCAGCGTGACTCAGGTGACCGTAACTATGGCAATAACAGACAAAAAAGCTGACTCACCCATTTATGGTACAATCAAGTGTAAAAAGATGTATCGAAAGAATTCTCTCATATGTACCTACATAATGTTACATCGTTCTTATTACACGGAAAGAAAGTGCAGTGGAACATATTTTTGACCATTTTTATTTACACCAAATTTTGCCATTAAGTGTAACATCATTAGTACTCTCATATCTGACCTCAGAAGGTCAAGTTTAAAAGCAAAATAAAAAAAAAACCTCAAAGCAGTTCAATCCAAAACTATTTTCTTTATCGTCAACAATCATTTTTCATCTCAACCCAATAATCAACCAAAACCCCGTACATTAAGGCCGCAATTTCAATATCAAAGGTTTGGCTAGAAATAGGTACATTCGCTTGATTAATGACATGCCATTTCCAGATGTATTTGGTAAACGTTATTATTTAGTACTTAGAGGAATCATAATGGCATAAAGCTTTATTATGCTATTTCTTACAGTTATGTATTAGATTAAAGATAAGATTTTAAGGGCCTTCTCACCTTTCAACCAGTTATATGTTAGCTGTTCTTAGCTTTTACATGCCTCTAGAAAAATATAGTCAAGATTTAATCTGACGGATTTTTTTTGTTTCTATGAAACGTTTACGACTAACAGCTTTCAAAGCCTCGCTATACAAAGGGTTTGCTTGAAAACTAGCGTTGCAGTAGATAACTAGTTTTCTACTGCAACTTTATGCTGAGGCAAGTTCCTTTTTGGCATCATACTGCTTTTATTTACTAGTTTCTTCATTATGTTCTGTTACTCGATTATGTAAGTAATTATAAGTGTAGTTTTAAGATTAAGTTTAAATTATTTTTTTCTCCTTATCATGCTCTGTTATGTTATTGCGCATTATTCTTATCTCTAGATTGTAGACAAACATTTGCTTGTAATTCCTTTTTATTATTGTTTTTTATTTTTTATTGTTTGTTTATGTAACTCTGTAACTTGATGCCAAATAAAATCTGTCTATGTCTATGGATATTATGTTTTTATCTACGGATTATGAAACAGGCCGTTAGTCTATACTCAAAGCATATCTAATTTATTTGTTTATACAATGTGCTTATGAGGAAAAAAAATACAGCGGATTTCTGACCAAGTTTGAAGTTAAAAATATCGCATGATGTATGCCCGACTCCGTCTATTTTTAGAGAAAATGTCGTCCTTTTTTAAACCGTTACGTAATAATAAACGCATTTTAGGAAACGATTTTGTTACTGAGTTGTTTTAGTCTTGTCACACTTCATTGACAGACATCAATGGACAAGATTGTTTTTTCATTACCTACCTAGCATAGGTATGTAAAAAAATCTCATAACTTAAACTACATTTTTTTGCGATAGTTTTATTTATATTTTTTTTTATGTGTTCTGGCATTCGAAACACCAACAAACTTTTTTCTTGCAGATTTGACCAAGACTTATACAACAATCCTTGCTTCCTTTAGCCACAGGAAAATGCTGTTAAATTTTTTCCCTTTCCTGATTGGCACCTTGTATTTTATTTTGTAGAACTTTTGTCAAAACTACAAATGCTCTTCAATGGGATTCATTACATAACAATTTCATAACATACTGTTTCGGCACGAGCACTCGAATTTTTGTTTTAGTTTTACTTGTTACTATTTTTAGAAAGGTCTATCAAGGTTCAATAATGTTCCTTACAAGGAGGAAGAATATAATAAAAAAAACAAGTGCGATTGAGATTGGAGGGGGGGAGGGGTGCGATTACAAAAAAAATACATAATTAATGGCCCTTAATGAAATCAAAATTTAACGTCATATTTTTTTTGTTACGACCTTAAGTTTTATGTAACAACATTTGGCACTGAAAAATGGCGACAAATTTAACTTTTCTTAGAGAGATATACAATACGAACCCATATCTTTTACATTTGCCCACTTTTACTACTGCCGAAGGATGTTGGACAGAGTATACCACATAGTTTGTATGACTAACTTTCTTAACACAATTGACGCGAATGTGATTTTTTTGTTTGAGGCCTTAAGTAAGTATGTACCTACATTTTTTTGCAATTTACCCAATCTAAGGGTCATTTGCAGTAAATGTGTACCTTTTAATTTTTATATGCGATCATGGATTATAATACACTATTTTACTCGGCATCGTACGTACTTTTCAGCTATGAAACAGAAAAATTATGTCTCGAATGTCACGAGAATAAGTATATAAATTGAGATTTCTCACTTTAGTTACTCCCATACTAAAGGTATGAAAAATTTTGTAACGAATTTGAGATTTTTTTATCACTTTCGTTACATTTTGTTTCATTCATTGAGTATGGGAGTAACTAAACTGAGTAATCTCAATTTACATGCTTATTTTCGTGACATAAGAGACATTACAGTCCATTATTAACTACTTAAAATGATCGCATAAAAAAATCAAAAGGTACACTTTTACTGCAAATGACCCCTAAACGATATAGTGCTTTACTGTAAAACACGACTGCGAACTTTCTTGCCAAACATAAAATCAGCTAAATTAGCATAAAAACCTATTCTAGCATCAGATAAAGATTTTATGGATAACTATTAGTATGCTAAGACTAATCCTAACTTAGTGTGTTACGATAGGTTCTCACGCAACTGAACTATATAGCCGGCTTTCCGTATAATTTACTTCGAATCTAGACTTAGTGCTTATACACATGAAATGGCAGAGACAGTAACACATAAGGAAACCAAAATAGTACATTACGATACAAGTGCGAAAAACATGAAACGAGTGGCGACGTTTTAAATCGACACGAGTTACGAATTTCCTTTTTGCACGTGTCTAGTACGACGTTTTTTAGTGCAGATGGCCCTCCGACGTTTTGGAACTGACGTAAAATGAGCCACTCTCGCACTAGCACCTAAAAAAGCATTTGTACTAAAATAGTACATTACGACACAAGTGCGCAAAACATAAAATTCGAAACGAGTGGTGATGTTTTAAAACACAACCGATAGCGAGTATTTTAAATCGACACGAGTTACGAATTTAGTTTTTGCACGTGTCTCGTACGACGTTTTTTTAGTACAGATGGCCCTCCGAAGTTTTAGACCTGACGTAAAATGTCCCACTTCTCGCCTAAAAAAGGCACCATCTGTACTAAAAAAATATATTTTATTGTATCCCTATGATGCTGTAAGGCTTGTGTACGAAATAACATAGACACTGCTGTATTTTTTAAGAAACCATACTTTTAGATGGATGTTATTAAAAAGAAGGGCTCTTTGACTTTCTTCTCGGACGCTTTGGTTGATATTTATACTTTGTCAAACCAGCTTGGTAGTGAACGGGTGCAACATTCAAATTTTTTATGGACAACCAACTCTTGCAACAACCTCCTAATGCTTCTATACGCATAGTTAGGTTTAAAGAAACTTTATTCTCAAAAGAATTACAATTAATTCGCTTATATGAGAATTACAAAAGTATAGAAAATAGTTTTAGCATGCAGTATTTAACAAATTTCTTAGTATTTTTTTTTATCGATATTAGTGGGTAAATTATAAATTGATAAGTAGGCGCACAACCGGCCGTAGATAAAAGATCGCTCGGTTGCTCGGGTCTGCAAATGTATTGATGTATGATCTGATGGTTGCGGCATATTGCGATGTATACAAGATTTGCTTACAAGTTAGTAATATTTAGTAAAAAAATTGTTTCGAATGTAGTAGATTTTTTTTTAACGGGGTTATTTTTATTAGTTCCTAGTTACTAGTTTTTATAATATAAATATATTTTTAATTTTGTTTACATTATTTATTTATTATGATAATAGGTACATGTTAAATAAATTGTGTGCATTATTAACTATAATAAGGCAACATTATTATGAACATATTCTTTACATTTGGTTTTAAAGCAGCTTAGAGTCCTCAGATTTCTAATTTCAACTGGTAGTTCGTTATAGAGCTGTGCTCCTTCGTTTGTACCTATAGTTAATAGGAGAGGCCTATGTCCAGCAGTGGATTAACATAGGCTGATGATGATGATGATGAACCAACTCTTCCCGCCTACATAGTATCCCAAGTACTAGTATCTAGTTCATAATAGAATAGTACCGCATTTCTTCCTGTGGGTGTCATAAGAGGCGACAAAGAGATAAACAGATGGGCTGCGTCTGTCGATGTCTTATTTATAAATCTACTGCTATCGCCAACCCGCATATCAAGTGTGGCGATTATGACATTAGGGCTACTATGAAATAATAATACATAAATAAATGCCTTGAGACATCTTACTCAAATCGACCTAGTCCTATGGACATGGTAAGCTCAATTAAGGCTTGTGATGTAGAGAGAACAGAGGCCCATTTCTCAAAAGCTTGTAACTTGTAATACAAGTGGAAGTCTCTTTTTTGACACTATTAATTAGATAAGGACTTCCGCTTGTATTACAAGTTACAAGCGTTCGAGGAACGGGCCCCAGGCGACGACATATAATAAATTAAGATAGATACGTATTGATACTTAAATGCATAGACAGCCACGACCAAGGAACAAATATGTGTTATAAGTAAATACACAAATAATGCCCTCGCCGGGCATTCAAACCCGGCACCTCCAGCTTCGTAGTCAGGGTCACAAATAGGCTACGGAGTATATTAGCGTCGTAGCCGGCTACGAGCTACCAAGCCTACGCTGGGTCTACGCCGTAGCAGGGATGCCTTAGGGCTGGCCTTTGTAAGTTGTTGTAATTAACATTGTTAGTGTTAGGGTTGTCGCAGATTGGTTACGATTAATTATTTATTTACTATTAATATTGCGGCTTGGTGGTTTATGTGGTAAAGTTGCACTGCACAGTGTAGATTTATTTTTCATTATACTTAAAAGTTACATTTGAGTTCGCCAAGTTTCCATTGTACTTTAAAATTGGTAATAGTACATTGTGCATCAAGGGAGGTAAATACGGAATTACTAACGAGAGTGTTAGAAGCCCAACGCCGCGGAGGGCTTTTTAATGACTCTAGTTAGTATTCCGCATACCGACCGTGATGCAATACAATGTTTTTCATCACACTTGCCGACAAAAAAATAAGTTTTAAGACAAAATATTATCAAATAACGTACTGACATTTCTATTACTACCAAGGGAATTTCACTTTTCTACTACTCCCGCTATGCATGCAAGCAATGGCGCGCTTAGACAGCAAGTGTGATGAAAATATACTAATTATTTACTTAGGCATTACGTATGACACCATGTTAAAAATGTTTCATAAACCTTAATAAAAACGAATTTACCTATGTTAATAAATAATACAAATGAACCACTGACCCAAATACCAATCCCCAAGCGAACTAAACAAAACAGTTTATAAACTATACCTTCATCTGAACGCAAAAAAGCACACGCAAAAAAGCAATTAAAAAACCAACCTGTATCGAATAAATCACGCCACCGCAGTGGTACTATAAGACGCACTGAAAACGCTCACTAAAACAAAACACTGTGATTGGAGTGTAGATGTCACTGTTCGAATTCGGTTTTTGAATTTGGAACGCGCGGACGGCCGTTGGGTCGGCGGTTGGAGCGGCACTGAGGAGGTGGCGGAACGCATGCGTGGAGGTATCGTTGTGTGCGGTTTCATTGCGACCGGAGGGCGCGAGCTATCGTCTTTGGAATAAATCTAATCGTCTGTTTTAGGTGAAGCGCTACTTGACTTCATGTTACCTTTTGATATTGAATGCTTTACCTGTAGCGTTACTAAATAAAATAGAAACAATAGATAAAAAATTAAAAAAATCCTAAAAATTCACTTTATGAATTGTTATTAGATACATGCATTTACTAACCATATTAAGTTAAGAAGAAGCAAAAGTGTAATTTGCGACAAATCACTTGCAATTAACCAAGAAGGCTTCGGTAAGTGACAAACATGTACCCTAGACATAAGATTTTTATTTTGAATAAATAATTGAAAAAAAAAAACTATCCGCCGGTTTTGTAGTCACATTACATAACAGTCCACTGCTGGACGTAGGCCTCTCCTATTTAACTATACGTAATGTACGCATTACCTCGCTGGGCAAGCGGATTAGCGATCACAGTAATGTGTTCACTATGATGACGCTGCTACAAATATCCATCATCAATTTAATATCAAAGAATGGTCAGCGACACTTCAATCCCTTAGTCGGCTCTTACGACACCCGTGGGAAGAGTTGAGGTGGTGACAAATGTATTTTTACTGCCGTCACCACACGCGTTTCCATTACAAACTGTTTTGTCAGCCTTCGTAGCCTAACAGAGACCAGAGGCCCGTTTCTCAAAAGTTTGTAACTTGTAATACAAGTGAATGTCTCTTTATAACATCATTAATAAGATAAGGACTCCCTCTTTTATTACAAGTTACAAGTTTTAGAGAAATAGGCCCCAGAGCACAGCCCAGTCTATGTCTCGGTTCAAATTAGGACGACGTCTAATCTCAATCACTTTATGTATCTTAAGACGCCTGTACTCACTTACCCCCTTATTCATAAACGTTGGCTACCTTAACAAGCCGCTAATAATTGTTTGTCCCTTTCAGTCTGAACAATGTGTCCATAAGAGCAAAAGGGACAAACAATTATTAGCGGCTAACAAGCCAAACTTAACAAAGTTAGCAAAAGTTTATGAATAAGGGGGTAAGAAAATACAGGCTAATCTACATAAGGGAAACAACTATGCGATAGAGTATGATGGAGAGATTGCTTTACTCCTTTAACGTTTAACGTCATCATTTAGATTGGCTTACATTGGGCCAATGTGTACAGTCGAGGAATTTAATATCCTACCCCTTTCGTACCTTGCCACAGTGACAATCAATATGAAAGCTGCTAGGACTGTCATATTGTAGCTTCTTACTATGACAAGGTACGAAATGGGTAGGAAATTAAATTCCTCGACCGATCAATCAGTATAACGTGGAAGGTATCATTTGTCATGTCTCTGTTTGAATAAAACCCTACGTGATAAATAAAATTAATATCTTGGGTCATCTTACACAAATAGACCTAGTCCCACAGTAGATAAGCTCTATTAAGGCGATGTGATCGTAGATTGCTTGTGATTGTCTATTGGTACCCACATAACAATCTAAATAAAAATTTGTGATAAGATAAATTACACCCTTGCTGGTATTCGAACCTGCGCTTTGTAGGCAGGGTCACTACCAACTAGAATACGGAAGCTGACAATTATTATTATACACATATGTTTATTAGACAGGGTGAAATAGGAATCGTGAACAATTGCCTCACAAGTTACTTAAAAATTGACAAGTTTTTGAATTTTTTGGCTTATCCAAAAGGATTTTTAAGATAAATTAATGGAATAATTTAAATTACGTCTTCAAATTCAGGTAATTAATAACGGAAATTTTATATCAGTTCGTGTAAAATTAAATGATATTTATTACAATTAATGTTTTAAATAGCTTAAATAGCCGTTATTACTTCTGAAAAACACCTTAAAAATAAGAAAAGGCAACAAAAAAAATACAAAAAAACACGACTATTTCTAAGTTACGCGTGGGGTATTCAATTGTTAGTTGTTCATAGAGTTGGAAAAACGTATTACTGTTCACGATTCATTTTTACCCGTGTTATTTTGTATACTATAATTAAAAGAGGCGAACGCTCTTTTCTACTTTAATAGCTATCAGAATAACATCCCTGTATTACATCGACGCACACATGACCAGGGAAATAACGTAACTCTAACCTATTTACCATGGACATTTACACCTTGTAGTCATACAAATAAGATTGAAATTTAATTATTTTATTGTAAAGGGTAAGATTTAAGTTTGTAAAATGTTAATGTTTTTGTATTTAAGCAGCGTTGTCACTTCGTATATCGAGCAACATTTAGTTTGAGTTTAAACTATTGTCCAACTGATATTCATGTTTCAGTAATTTCGTTGATGAAGAAAATGATGTTGATGAATTTTCCTGCTAGATACTGCTGTACCGTCTATTTAAATTATCTACTTCGCTGTGTTAAGATTTTCCCCGTCGCAATGAGGTCTAGCCGGCACGTTACTTTAGTTAAGTTTTTCAATGTATACACCTGTGCAAAACTAAAAGTGAATAATATTAGTGTACAGTCAAGTGCTAGAGTTTTATTTTTGGGCCTTTTTACAATTATCGTGAGAATAAAATAGTTTTCTCAAACTTGCTAGGGAATGTTGATGATACTTACTTTAAATTAAACCCGGAAATACTATGTATCCGGTGTCATGTGCTAAGATGATATGTAAAGAGATTTCATGTATTTATTTCACACCTAGGACTGCAAACAGACTGTCTTTTGTTTTGAAACGTCAATTTGTGACATTCAGCCACAGAAAAAAAACCTTAGAACTAATGTCTATACCACCAGTTAAAAGGATACCTCAAACAGTTAAAAAAAAAAGTTAGGCGCGAATGTTTTTTTATGTTTTACGATACTGCACTATTGGTTTATTTACAAATTAAATACGATGGTGCGGCGAAATCAGTTCGTTTTATTTCATGGCCAGTTTGAGAAAAGCACTATACAAATCTCGGCGAGAAACAGGGTTACAGGCCGCGTATCCCTATCTGGCCTGAGTTCCTTAGGCCAGATATATCTACTTGCCCTGTAACCCTTCGTTTCCCGTCCTTTATAGTAATGTACTATTAATTCATGTGTATCTAGTCACTATGTACAACATGTTTTGCAGACCCTAGGTCTCCATGATCAAGTACTAAACCCGCGTTCACGCCTCACGACTCGCGAGTGCGGCACGTAGTTTCCTAACTTAGCTAGTCAATGTATTGTTTGTCCCTTTCTGTCTTGTCAATATGTCTATAAAAACGACAGGAAGAAACTATGTTTTTCAGTTTGCTACGTTACGAGTTTATGAATAACGGAGTAAGTATACGTGAGTTTAACTATTTCATTATATTTTAGCAACATTACGATATTACGAACTTTATTCTTCACACTGTGCCTACGCAATATTACCACTTTCGCAACCAGGCAAAATTTCGAACAATACTCCAGAAACCGACAGAACCCGCTAGTTGGGCAAGCGGCGTATGCGAATACTTGCTCGACTGGCGGGTTCATTGGCGTCGCGTGTAGGTTTATAAAGCGTGCTCGACTACCGGGTGCGCCGGCATCTGAGTAAAGTTTATGAGTGCCCGATTGTCGGGTACGCGTTGTCGAATGTGCTAAGTGACAAAGCAACTTTACATTGGTTTACGCATAATTTTAATTGAATGTCGTTGGGACAGCACTGCGCCTTAAGTGTATCGACTTTTATACCTCATTTCTAATTCACGCGTCATTTTAAAATGAACTCTAATCGGAGTAGTAACGATCGATTTTGTAGTTACAGTTTTATGATATAGGATGTTTTGATTGGTGTAAATTATTTCGTGAAACGTAATAATGGGTTAAGTAAGCGGAAAAGCATTAACACTATAAAAGGTGTTTCTAAAAGGGATGTTGAGAGTCTATATAGAATGACAATATTAGGTGTTCGGGTACATTGTGATATTGAATAAATTTACGTGTGAGTTTAGTAAAATGTTTCACTTTGTCGTTTGCCATAAAGCCTTGTCAGTTTATTCATATGAAGATACAAGGAAATTTCGTCTTAAAGGTAAGCGACAAAGTGGGACGTATTACTAAAAACTAACACATTTTTTGTTACTACGTCCTCTTTATGCTACTCTTTTAAATATGAATTATACTTATTCATAAAATAAATAAAAGAATACATTTGTCACCACCCCGACTCTTAAATTCTCACTGGGTCTCGTAAAAGTCGACTAAGGGATTGAAGTGTCATTAGCTATTTATTTATCGAATATTGAGGACGGGCAGCAGCGTCATCATAGTGGACACATTACTGCGATCGCCAACCCGCTTACCCGGCGTGGCGATTAAAGGGTATTTACCTCCTAAGTCCTAGTGCGTCTATACGCATAGTTAATAGGAGAGGCTTGTGTCCAGCAATGGACTTTCACAGGCTGACGATGATGATGATTTAGGGACAGAATTACAGGAAAACTTGATGAATGAAATTCACAAAATAATTTATAGTCACAAACCATGACGGAGTTGCCATAACACTTCACGCTCAATTTACGATGCTTTGCAAATCTCATTCACAGGTATAAGTGTATTTATCAATTGATATTCATAGGCAAATATGACTTTTCGGAATTAGTTGAACATTCAACTGTGGTTCATATATCGCTGCATAGTTTGTCAGCTAATTTTATAACTTGATTCCTACGTAAATGTAACAAGTATTCATATGCATTTAATATGCTATTGTAGCCGTACCAATCTGGACCACCTAAACTTGATTCAACATAAGCACGCTATTGGGACAATATACGCACGAAGCGTTTCGCTTCGACTTTCCTTATGCTAACTGCTATAGAGTGGAATGCCTTGCACGAAACTGTGTTTCCGCATGTGTACAATCTGAATATCTTCAAGGCAAGAGTGAATAGGTATCTCAAAGGTAAGCGTGCTCCACCGTAGACTGCATCATCACTTACCAGCAGGTATGATCGTGGTCAAACGTCTACCTATTATGACAAAAAAAAATAAAAAAATATATCCGCGGGCAAATGCGAGGCACCTAGAGTGTTCAACTTCTACAGAGATAGGACACTCAAGAAAAGAATACCATATTTGTTAAACTCTATGCTCGCGGACTCTTTCAGTACGCCTAAAAATCCGGTTTTCATAAAACAACTAAAAAAGTATTTCTTCGACGTCCTATAAAACAGCTCAACAGACTTTATGGGGCGCTGAAGTAATACACTAAGCGGAGAAATGTAGATATATATTTGTATAAGTATTGTTGTTTATAATAGGTTGAGACTGAAGTACGAGTACAGTCAAACTATAATAGTACATTACATCAGAGGCCGGAAAAATGCTACCAGCAGACTGTGCCAGAAGGATGACATTTTGTCATACCCCATTAAAAACCGTTTCATCTTACCCCACATGATCAGCCTATGACAGTCCACTGCTGGACGTAGGCGTTTCCTATTAACTATGCGTATAGACGCACTATTTAGGAGGTAAACGTCCATAATCGCCACGCTGGGCAAGCGGATTGACGATCGCAGTAATGTATCCACTTTGATGACGCTGCTGCCCATCATCAATCTTTTATCAAATAATGTTCAATGACACTTCAATCCCTTAGTCGACTCTTACGACACCCGCAGGAGGAGTTGGGGTGGTGACAAATGTATTCTTACTGCCATGTGGTGACACAGTAAACTTATTTCTAACATTTTTATTTCGTTGATAAAGTATTTTCTCGCTATAAAATAATTGCATTACGATTACAATTAAGTTTTTATTAGCTTATCCACGTTTAAGTATTGTCAAAACGCAAATAATTTAATCGAAATATCACAATAAGATGGCAGGTTTCAAAATAAATTGGCCAAAATTTGATGGAAAGGCTTCGCGCATCTAATTGAGCCTTTTGTGAAGACGCCATTAAAAGGGTTCCATTTGAAACGCCCTTTTAGCACTTTTGTTGATTTCCGAATACTGCAGAAGGTTGGTGCAATTTGCTGTCAAATTGGATTATACATTAATTTACACAGTTCTTGGATTCCTGTTACCCCATTTTGTTGTAATAGATGTGTTCGCTAGCATTGAGACAGATGTTAATGGAATACTCCTGGCCATATATTTATACTTTAATGAATGTTATACACATAAAATAAAATAACCCATATCTATCTGGCTTGGTTTCAGAGATAAACAAACTTTTTTTTGTATTATATTTTTGTTGTCATTCGTCATAAAACTTATTTTCCAGTACGATTCAAAAGGTAAACAAACTATTTTTTCGCACTTTTATCGTTATGTACTATTTGATTACAATGATACCGCAATGTGTTTTGTACCTTAGTACACCATTCAAGTCTTGACCCTTTTGCAGTTAGCAAAAAAATATTCGTTTTAATTTGAACATTTATTTACATGTACGTTGATGACGTGTAAATATGATAACGGCGAAGCGGTGGTGGCTCAGTGGTTTAGACGTTTGACTTTCAATCCGAAGGTCGTGGGTTCAAATCCTGGCTCTTACCAATAAGTTTTTCCGAAACTTATGCACGGAATATCAGATGATATTTACCATTAGCTTTCGGTGAAGGAAAACATTGTGAGGAAACCTGCATACATCCGCGAAGAAATTCAAAGGTGTCATGTGAAGTTCCAAACCCGCTTAGGGCCAGCGTGGGGACTATAGCCCAATCCCTGTCATATATGAGAGGAGGCCTGTGCCCAGCAGTGGGACATTATATAGGCTGAATTGTAATTTTTTTAACGCAAAAAAAATTTTTCAATCACAACTGTGAAAATAACGAGTTACCCTCTTATTCATAAACGCCTCCAAACTTAGCAAACCTCTAAGTGTTGTTGGTCTCTTTCGCTCACAAGGACATATATTGATAAGATCGAAAGGGACAAACAATACTTAGCCGGTTGCTAAGTTAGGACGTTTATGGATAATGGGTTTAGATTCGTTTACGTTAACGTAAACCACGCTAACTATTCCTATAAACCTATACCATGAATAATAGTACATTGTGCATCAAGGGAGGTAAGTACGGAATTACTAACGAGAGTGTTAGAAGCCCGACGCCGTGAGGCGGAGTGCTTTTATGACTCGAGTTAGTATTCCGCTTACCGACCGTGATGTATACAAGGTTTTTCATCACACTTGCCGACAAAAAAATAAGTTTTAAGACATAACATTATTAAATGACGTACTGACATTTCTATTACTCCCTAGGGAATCTCACTTTTCTATTACTCCCGCTACGCGCGCAAGCAATGACGCGCTTAGACAGCAAGTGTGATGAAAATGTTTTATGTTTTATGTCTTATTTTTTGACGACCGCTGTAGTGTGTCTGATAAACGCTGCTGCCCATCATCAATCTTCTGCCTATGAATGGTCAGTGACACTTCGATCCCTACGTCGACCCTTGAGAACTGTTTAGGTGGTGACCACAGATGTCATATAGGTATACCATAGATCAAGCAAACGTATCTACTTAGCGTGTCAAATGAACTCAGTGAAATCCACTGAGTTGTCCGTCTTTAATCGCAGCTTGCAGCTTTCGGGCGTCACATTTTGTAAGTTGAAGTGAACAAAACCATTAATAATGCCTCCTTAAGTAATATTAATTGCAACAACACAAAAAAATATGAATACTCAAGGGCCTGAGACATATTTCAAATCATAGGCAAGTAACAACTTCAGTACAAAATCTGACACGCTCGGCCACCATACAAATGAATGAGCTTGTTTCTTCTATCCAAATCTAATTCTGTGGTGGTGACAAATTCAATAATAGTAAATTCGAACAGGTAAGTCCAGATATTTATGCACACGTTAACCGCTTCAATATTGCGACATGAATAAATTATCGTCCGTCCAATTACTGAACAAATTACTTTGATTGAGTGTAATTTGAAATTGTAACGAGTCGAACGTAAATTGATACTGGTATTGATTTTAATGGGATTTCATTTATCGTATTTTACTCTAATGACCATTTTAAACGGAGTTTATTTGACCTTTTTGGAGATCATTACACTTTGTAAAACGATGAAAAGCATCTCGGATACAGATTTAGAAATAAATCTTTTCTATCTATCCGCAGTATGCCTAGCAATCCTTAGTTTCCAAATAGTCTAGCTTTAGGCAGCTATCAGCTATCACCGCCGGGCGAGTATCGCCGTGTCTCTTTTATTTACACGGGAGTGCGTGTCTTTTGTTCGTGTTTATAGCCGATAGTTCATAGCTTAGTAGCTCGCGGTGAGACCAGTGCCTCATCCTGCCCGTGTACTAAGTACTAAGTTTGAGCTATTGAAACTTAAACCTTATGAGTTTGAAAATATAGTAGTTTTTCTTTTGTTCTAAGCGATCGAAATATGTCCGTTATAAATCACATTGGGCATGACGAGGCTAGAAATATTCACATGAGAGCATTTTTTCTTAAAGTTTGTAGGCAATTAAAAGCGCTTATTAGTTGGCATATATTTTCATATTTTGATACTTGTGCGGACTGGAAGACGAAAGTCTTTAATGAGTGTGAGTTGCCAGTGATGACATACGGTACTGAAACGTGGCCGCTTACAATGGGCCTCATAAGAAGGCTCAAAGTCACCCAATGGGCAATGGAGAGGGCTATGCTAGGAGTCTCTCTGCGTGATCGGATTAAAAATGAGACCATCCGCAGCAGAATCAAAGTAACCGAAATAGCTCTCCGAATCACTAAACTGAAGTGGCAGTGGACGGGGCACATTGCGCGTAGAACCGATGGCCGTTGGGGCGGGAAGGTTCTTGAGTGGCGGCCACGTACCGGAAGGCGTAGCCTGGGTAGGCCCCCCACTAGGTGGACCGATGACCTGGTGAAGGTCGCAGGAGTCCGCTGGATGCGGGTGGCGCAGGACCGGTCATTGTGGCAATCTTTGGGGGTGGCCTATGTTCAGCAGTGGACGTCTTTCGGCTGATATGATGATGATGATGATGAAGCAATCGAAATATTATATCCGTTATAAATCACATTGGGCATGACGAGGCTAGAAATATTCTCATGAGAGTATTTTTTTAAAAAGTTTTGTAGGCAATCAAAAGCGCTTATTAGTTGACATATCGTCACCCTAGTTCACAAACGTACTAATTACAAAATTTTCATTTTTCATTTTATTATTGCTTCGTATACAAAAGAAAAATCTGCGTCGTTTGATGTTTTCAAAATTGTGAAAAGCCTTTTCCTTCTATGGAAAACAACGTGACACAATGACATCAAGTACGGCTTATACGTGTGTTATCGTACTAAAATCCATTATTTTTTGTATTTGTTACGTTCATATATCTTAAGTGATTTTAGGTTAATAGGCTTCAACTTCATGGCCATGTACTATCGTACTAAGTGCATTTATCCTCAATGTGCTTTTACATTTTATGTCTGCAAATGTGTACTAAGTGATTTTATTATGAGCACTTATTAAAAATTATAGGAACACATTCGTAACAAGTACCTTTAATTCATGTTGGTGTCTGAAATTATTATTGACCTAAAATGTTAAACCATTTTAATACTATGTGCCATGAAATTAAACGAATATGAAATAGTTTTGAGTGTAGTTTATATTATTGCTTCTAATGTTTTTATTGTGCACTGATGCGTTAAAGTATTTTAGTACGAAATTCAAGACACCTTTTATTAAATCTTTTTTGATTCATACCTAGTACCCAATCATCGCAGACGGCCCAGACGGGCAAAGCGCCTCGCGGCAGTAGTACGGGGAAGAAGTCGCTTTATCTCTTCATTAGCTAATATCTATCCTCATCGCACCGTGCTACTCACGGTTGGGAGCGTCGGGGGTGCCGGGAGCGGGAAGTAACTGACTGAATCAGTTGCTGCGCCCACGCCGTTTGAGGCTCATGTGTACGTTAACGAAAGCGAGATGCAATGTGCTTCGTCTTTCACTTCGTATATAAAAAAATAACTGATTAATATAATTTTCATCACACTTGCTGTCTAAGCGCGCCATTGCTTGCGTGCGTAGCGGGAGTAATAGAAAAGTGGAATTCCCTAGGGAGTAATAGAAATGTCAGTACGTCATTTAATAAATATTTATGTCTTAAAACTTATTTTTTGTCAGCAAGTGTGATGAAAAACATTGTATGCATCACGGTCGGTAAGCGGAATACTAATTCGAGTCATAAAAGCCCTCCGCCTGACGGCGTCGGGCTTCTAACACTCTCGTTAGTAATTCCGTACTTACCTCCCTTGATGCACAGTGTACTAATACAATGTACAGCAAGGGTCGAAGATTGGTAAATTTAATACGAGAAAATGACAAAACACGCACGACGAGATTATCGTCAAGAAATCCGACAAAGGGTAAGTAAAACGTTTATTTTAAGTTACTTTTTCTTTAAACTTATTATTAAAATAATTTTAACAATCTTATAAAGTTGTATTTGTAAACTCACGTGTTTTTTTGATTTTGTATTGCTTTGTTTATTTTGAGGAATGCTTCCGCGTGGGCACTTAACGCGGTTGTGCATAAGCATTTTATTCTCACCAAACAATTTGTTTTGTTCTAACAGTACTTAAGATGGTTGTGCATAGATATTGGATTATGAAAATTGGGGGCTCTCGGATACTAACGGCACTTGATTCAGTTGTGCACAAGCATTTTATTCTTGCTTGAAGATTTATTTTGTGATAACAGCACTTAATATGGTTGTGCATAATTATAAAATTATGATACCTGGGGGCTTCATGATACTAACCGCACTTAATATGGCTGTGCACAGTGATTTACGTTTATAGACTATAACTTGTACACTCCTCTTTTGAAGAACCCCATACTGTAGTCCAACGGGAAAACCTCGGCAGGGAGCTCATTCCACAGACGGACCGTCCGCGGGAGGAAGTTCCTCTGAAACCGCACGGTGCGCGACCATTTAGGCTGCAAGGTGTGAGGATGAAATGAAATGAAATGAAATGAAATGAAATGAAATGAAATGAAATAAAATTTATGATATGAAATTATGATTTAGGATGAGCGCCCAGTCGGTGGCGAGCGGTGCGATGATGAAAAGTGGACGTTGGCATCATGTCGAACAGTTCTTCAGAGCACAACCCATTGTACAGACGATAGAACAGACATAAGGAGGCGAAGTCTCTCCTTAGACTTAAAGGTTCAATACCGCCTGTGAGTCTGGGATCGTCGACTATTCGGACAGCTCGTCTCTGAACCGAGTCAAAGGGTAAAAGCTGGTATACAGGTGCTCCTGCCCAAAGGTGACAGCAATACTCCATATGGGGTCTGACTTGCGACTTATATAACAGAAGTCTTTGCCCCAGAGTAAAGTATCCCCTCGCTTTATTGAGCACATCGAGCTTTTTGGA
Organism: Thaumatotibia leucotreta; assembly: GCA_025490895.1. Taxonomy (NCBI): domain Eukaryota; kingdom Metazoa; phylum Arthropoda; class Insecta; order Lepidoptera; family Tortricidae; genus Thaumatotibia; species Thaumatotibia leucotreta. Next base: position 83,473 of record JALPQI010000309.1, read on the forward strand.
TGCCAGCGTAGCTTTTCCCTCTAGATGACATCGGAATTGGACGTCGTTGGAAATGTCGACTCTGAGGATCCCAATACTCCCTGACATGGTAAGAGCTATGTCTTGGAACTTTGGAGCCACAGTAAATGGGGTTTTTTTAGCGGTAAACGTGCAAACTTGTGTCTTTGTGGGGTTGAACCTGACTAGGTTATCCCGACCCCATAACGAGACTCTAGATAAAGTGTTCTCGATGTCAGACATAAGTTTTCCGCGACTTTTCAGTACCACAGAGCGAGGGATATTAGCTCGGCCTGTGTAAAAAGTATCCCCAGTACTGTCATCCGCATAGCAATGGAATTCGCCGATAGACAACATGTCATTGATATGCAGAAGGAACAGCGTTGGGGATAGCACAGAGCCTTGCGGGACGCCAGCGTTTATATCCATGCTATCAGAGCAGCTACCGTCTACTACGGCACGAATGCGTCTGCCGGACAAAAAGCTAGCTATCCATCTGCATAATCCCTCGGGCAGTCCATAAGATGGCAACATCGACAAAAGGCCCCTATGCCAGACCCGATCGAACGCCTTCGCTATATCTAGGCTGACTGCCAAAGCCTCACCTTGACTCTCAATGGCTGAGGCCCAGCGGTGAGTGAGGTACACTAGAATATCACCGGTAGAGCGACCGTGGCGAAAGCCATACTGGCGGTCGCTTATAAGATCGTGTTCTTCTAGGTAACCAAGGAGCTTAGCGTTAACTATACGCTCCATGACCTTAGAGAGAAGGGAGGTAATAGCGATAGGCCTATAATTCGATGGATCCGATCTGTCACCCTTTTTTGGAACAGGGTGCACAAGGGCCGTCTTCCACGAAGATGGAACTTCAAAATCTTTGAACTCAACTTCTGAATCGAGTAAGATTGTAGCGCATGTTTTAGTTCCGAACTCATCAGTAGAGCTCGATAACGTATCTTTGGAAATTCTTTAAGTGAACTGCTGGATTCCGAGGCTAAATACGCGATCCACTCACGCTGTCATTCTAACAGCTGGAGGGCCGCAGGCCCGATGGCTCACCCTACGCGATCCACTCTCGCTGTCACTCTATCAGCTGGAGGGCCGCAGGCCCGATGGCTCGCCCTACGCGATCCACTCACGCTGTCACTCTAACAGCTGGAGGGCCGCAGGCCCGATGGCTCACCCTACGCGATCCACTCTCGCTGTCACTCTATCAGCTGGAGGGCCACAAGCCCGATGGCTTGCCCTACGCGATCCACTCACGCTGTTACTCTAACAGCTGGAGGGCCGCATGATGATGATGCCTTAATGTTTTGAATTTTAAGATTATAATTATTCAGTTAACTGTTTGGGATTTTGAAGTTTGAGACTAAGATTTTGTTTATACTGAGCTGTTTTTATAGTACGAGTACAAGTACATGTTGATACTAATAAAACCTTTTAGCAAATCTGGTGTTATTTTGTTTTTTCTTAGTCGAAACATGTATCATAAATAGGTAATGCATGTACTAACTGCATTTATTTCATAATCTGGTAGTGCACAATCGTACTAACTGGGGGGGTGAACTACTTAACCCTCAGATTTGACCATGAAAACTTACTAATATGTATTTTCTTTTCTTAAATATAGAATCTCAATAAATCATTTCAAATTATATATTTATAATTATAAAAATATCTGCTACTATTAAAAAGATATACAAGTGCAAACATTAAAAATGCTCTCCTGTAAAATTAGTAAAAGTGTAATTAGTACGTTTGTGAACTAGGGTGACGATATATTTTCCTATTTTGATACTTGTGTGGCGTGACCAGCATGATCTGCCTGCAACCACGGGTGTACCGTCATGCCCAAAACGTCAGGATAATATTATTATTCTAACGTATGTTACGCGATTAAGTCCCGTTTGTATAGTATTTCGGTACTGGCAGCTGAAGGTTAATGACTAGCACTAAAATTTTCTTATGATAATTTCTAGTAATATTTTGGTTTTTAGGATATAGGAATTAACAGCAAAATAAAAAAATACAAATGGATGATTTTCCTTAGTATTCGACGTCAGGGCACATATCGTGAATTTTGATGGCTCGTTCCCGGTAATTTCCCAGTCTTACTATGGGGAAAGTTTCTATCTGGGAATATTCCGTTTGGTAAATTACCGGGATCCATCACTAATCGTGAAACCTTCTGGCAGATGTATTTTTACGTCAATATCAATCATTTTAACTAAAAATGTATGTCAACTCAAGGTTCAATGTTTTAAGTTGGCGATAAATAGAACCAGTAGGTATTGTGTTCAAAATGTGCCTGCTTATGAAATAATAAAAGTTTTTAGGTGTGTGTACACTTTTTTTTAATCCACTGACTACCACTATCAGTTTTTCTAGATTTTTTATATACTCATTGTTTAGACAGACAACTAAATGAATATCAAATCATATTTACCGAAGCTGAAACAGAGACCCTTGCTTGCTTCGGTCAGTAAACACTCTCAAGCGGTTGAAAGTCCCTTTCATTTTCCAAGAAATAAAACTATCTCCCTAGCCGCACGCTCTAGACGCTTTGATCTCTTGAATTATTGTAAAAAAAGAAGCAGTATTTAAGGCAGTGTAAGAACAATTTAAAAGAAGAACAATACGCCATTGTATTAGAACAATTCGAACGATTGCTTTGATTGTGAAGTTTTATTTTAAATAAAGTTCTGAGAGGTTTAATCCTACTTTATTTACACGGCTTCAAAAGTAGTATTTGACGCTCAAAGTGACTTCAAAGACATACATTATAGTCTGGCCGATCTTTTGTCACATAAAAATGTCATCATCATCATCATCATAAACTTAAGAGTAGGGCTTTTGTCTGTGGAGCAATTTCAATGTGGTCCTTTCCAGTGCCTTTTCCTTAAGACCCTGATACGACACGACGTCTACTTTTTCTTTCACTTGGTCCATGTACGCCCTTCTCGGCCTTCCTCTTTTCCTCTTCCCCTCTACTTTTCCTTCTATGATGGTCTTAATTAATTCGTCGTGTCGTATAAGGTGTCCTAACATCTTCCCTATTCTGTTGGCGATGATTGTCGACAAAAATGTAATGAATAACAAAAAGATTGCTACAATGACCGGTTCGTCCACATCGAGCGAGCTCCTGCGACCTTCACCAGGTCATCAGTCCAACTTGTGGGGGGCCTACCCACGCTGCATCTTATTATAAGAATTATGTGGTCAAAATCTAATGTATATGTGCCAGACCGTTAATTTCCGAAATGTTCACAGGAAAGACGCCCCTTTTTCGAAACGCTGTATGGCTCTTATATTTAAGTCTAAGAACACACCCAACTGTAGCTTAAAGCGAGTAATGTGTTTGCTGCGCAATAAGGCACAAAGCTTCGCTAACTAAGAGCGCAATTAATTTCACTCTTATAAAAAGAAAATATACTCGCCATTGTGTGCAGGCTTTAAAACCAACGGAGAAGATACAATATACACATATTAAGGGGCGTTTTCACATGTACCTAGATTTCAAGGTTTGTCCAATGGCTAGGATCAAACTGTATTATCCTCCTAAGGTCCAGCCATACAGGAGAAACATCAAATTTTACCATTGGAATTTTTAATTAGGCACTGGTCTCACCGCGAGCTACTAAGCTATGAACTATCGGCTATAAACACGAACAAAGGATACAGCGATACTCGCCCAGCTATCACCGCCGGGCGAGTATCTTCGTGTCTCTTTTTTACACGGGAGTGCGTATCTTTTGTTCGTGTTTATAGCCCAAGAGGTAAAAGTCCTATGCAGTGGACAGACCAGATCAGCGATACCACCAATACAAACGTCCATGAAGCAATACACACTGCCTCAGACTGTCGGAAGTGGAAAGAGATCATCCGGAAAATTATTCATAGAGGTCACGACCCTCAGCAATGAGGAATACGACACAAGGAGGAGGGAGGATAGCCCATAGTTCATAGTTTAGTAGCTCGCGGTGAGACCAGTGCCTTCATCATCATCATCATCATCAGCCAATTGACATCCACTGCTGGACATAGGCCTGCCCCAGAGAGTTCCACAAAGATCGGTCGTGAGCTGTCCGCATCCATTGGACACCCGCAACCTTTACCAGGTAGTCGCTCCATCTTGTGGGGGGCCTTCTCACGCTTATACGGCAGGAAATGATGTTGATTTCAGATAGTCCGAAAATTTTACAACTGAGAACAAATACAGCCCTGTTCCATTGAATAGAAGTTGCTTGCGTTGTAGAATTTAAAAAAAAATGTAAACACATATAGCTGATTCTCCATAGAATTTGACGTCTTTGACACCATAATTATATCGTGGTTCACTAGCCACTTTGGTTTTCGGCCTTTTTCATAGTAAATTTATGAAGCGTTGGGTGGCCGAGAACTAAATTTATCTGGCCGAAAACCCCCTAAACTACTCCATGTTCTCAGATATATTTTTACGTTAATACTAATAAACTAGCGACCCGCCCCGGCTGCGCACGGGTACTATACCTACATAAAAACCTTCCTCTTGAATTACTCTACCTATTAAAAAAAATCTCATCAAAATCCGTTTCGTAGTTCTAAAGATTTAAGCGTACAAAGGGACATAGGGACAGAAAAAGTGATTATATTTTATACTATGTAGTGATGATAACATAAAAAATACGAAAAATTTATGTAAACTCAAGGTTTAAGAATGTTCGTAATAAAACCATGATTATGTTCTAAAATTGCGTGGTTATGCAAGTTCCTTGCAATATGCAAGGTTTGTTTACATAAATTCTACTGAGGAGTGATTTAATACAGGTAAAGATGGGCTTCCCCAGGGTATTATATTTATTCTGCGATCATATATAATATGGACGGCTAACGCCAACTCAAAAATGCCCCCAAAAACAATTGTGCCAAGATGGGCAGGACATAGCGCTTTTTTTAACACCACGCATATTTCGGCGCAACATCTTTGACAAATGTTTATAGAATAGCCAAGAATAGCCAATCAAAACTTTGATGGACCAATCACAACCATTTTTAAATGGCGGTTTCAGTTGGTATTATCAAACCACGATTAGAATGGGATTCGAAAGTACTGTTGACACAACAGTGTATATAAGTCAATCTAGTATATATTCATAGTTATATTCGTATATTCATAGTTTAAGTGCAGAGACTAACAGACAATAGATTAAATTAATCACTCACTACGTCTATAAACAACTCTTTCCTTGGGAAATAAAAAAAAAATAAAAAAATAAAAATTGTTTATTTACCAGAAAACCTTAGTTACATAATAATGACAATATCTTGTGGCTCCACACTAGGCTATGCCTGTCACGTGGTAGCCGGATTCGGTTTTAAAGGAAGCGGTTACATAGAAATAGTCTGATTCTCCGGTAACATACAGAATACAACAAAGGTTAAGGTTTATTAAATAGGTTAGGTAATATAGTAGGTTTTTTTCTAATGGAAAGATCTATTTAAATACAAACTAAACACAATCTAGTCTAGTTACATGTGTGTGTGTGTGTGTGTGTGTGTGTGTGTGTGTGTGTGTGTGAGTGCGTGTATGTATGTGAATGAATTGTTTAAAAGGCTACTAGGATTGTGAGAGTGATTACGTAATGACCTTCAGAATCAATTCGGTTTGACTGTAGCCTAAGCGCCTAAGACCTAATCGTAAGAGGTAAGACCTTTCAGCCAGTTTTCAATTATTATTTTGGCTTCGCGAGGAGACTTTTTAGAGACATTACAGGCTTTCATCACCGTGTTGTAAATATAAGGATGCAGGGAGTTAGGAAAACGTCTTGCAAATGCAGTTTTTATTGCGGGAGTTGGTATTTTAAAAATTCGTTTACGAATTAAGGCAGGATATTCCACCGAATTTAAAGTTCTTTTGTGCACGTGAGTTACAACCCGCAAGATCATTAACTGCCTCACAGTCAGGACGTCCGCAGCCTTGTAAAGGGCATGTGTCGGGAACCATCTAGGCTTTCCAAACATAACCTTAAGTACGAATCGTTGAGCCCTTTCGAGAGGCAGAAGTGCTGAGCTAGTGGAGCCCCCCCAAACACTTATGCAGTATGCCAGGATCGATTCGCACATTGAAACGTACACAAGCCTTAACAAATCCCTTGTAGCACAGCGACGCAGCAGTTTCATAATATAGACCACCTTTCTAATTCTGGCCGCCACCACTTCAAGGTGTTTTTTGAAATTTAAGTTTTCATCAAGTGTTATTCCTAGGTACTTAATGGAAGTACAATTACTAACCACACCTACATTTTTCCCTGAGATAGTTAAATCACTGACCACAGAACTGTTCCGAGAAAGTTTGAGATCTGGCCGTGAGGCAGGGACAGAAGAAGCCGTTTTGTGAAAACAAAGGTATTTTGTTTTAGAGATGTTGAGAGAGAGCAGATTATCAGCTAGCCATTTAGCGATCATCGACAGGCCTGTCTCCGCTACCTCGAAACAACGCTCCCAAGAAAGATCGTGAAACAGTAACGCGGTATCGTCTGCATAACATATTATCTCTGCCTGTCTGACAGGCAAAGAGATCAAGTCATTAAGGTAAATTAAAAAAAGAGTTGGGCCAAGGATGCTTCTCTGGGGGACACCGAAGGATGTCGGAACCGAGTCACTGGCTAAGGCGCCGAATTTGGCACACTGCCTTCGATTTGAAAGGTAGCTTTTGAACCAGTTCCAGGCGACACCGCGAATGCCCAGCAGTTCAAGCTTCCTTAGCAATATCGGGATCGAGACAGTGTCAAACGCCTTAGCCAAGTCTAGGAAGATTCCCACACAGGATTCACCTTTATCAAGATAGGAAGACACAAGGTTAACCAGCAGGGTGGCAGCTTGTTCAGTAGACCTGTTTTTCCGAAAGCCAAACTGTCTTTGGGAGAGCAAGTCTTCCGCTTCAAGGAAATTTATGAGCTGATTATTAATAATATTTTCTAAAATTTTCTACAGACTGCTGAGAAACGAAATGGGTCGATAATTTCCTGGGCAGCTCTTGTCACCTCCCTTATAAATGGGCACCACTGCAGCTACTTTCCAGCCCTCAGGGAAAGAACCCGATGAAATGCTGAGGTTAAAAATATAAACTAGCGGTTCCACAATATAGTCTTTTAGTGTTTTTAAAATTCGAGTACTTATTTCGTCGATACCGGACGCGGAATCGGGTTTCAAGGCTAAGATTAATTATTCCACTTCATTACAATCAGTAGGATTTAAGAACATAGATTTAAGGGGGGAATCCGCCAAAGCTATTTCAGAGGCAAGGGCTTCCTCAGTCGTGTTTTTTTCAATGAGTATATCTTTGGCTAGGTTTTTACCAACGGATGAGAAGAACTCGTTGGTGTAATTAAGTGAGTCAGATATATTAGGCTTGATGGTGGCCAGTTCATGGGGTGTATGCCTATCCCGACTGAAATGAGTTATATCTTTAATAGTATTCCAGAGTTTCCTCGGGTTATTTTTATTCTCCAGATGTTGTTTACGATCGTAATCCTCCTTAGTTTTCCTTAAAATAGTGGTGTAAAAATTCCTGTACCTTGTGTATGTAACTTTAGCTGTTTCATTTTGGGGTTTTTTTCTTAGATTTAAATGAAGCCTGTCCTTGACTCTAGAGCATTTGATCAAGCCTGGGGTCATCCAGGGTTTTAAAATTAGCTTTGAACTACTTATTGTTTTACGAGAAGTGTGTTTTGAAATGAGGTTAGACAAAATAGAGGAGAATGCATTTGCGGCTTCTGTAGCTGATGATTTGCTAGTGACCATCTGCCAGTTCTCCTGTTGAAGTTCTGTTCGGATAGCTTCCAAATCCTGCTTGACCACAGTTCTGGAAGGCCTGGCTTGCTTGACTTTATTGACAGTCGTCACACCAATCATAACAAGATAGTGGTCTGTAATATCCGATACGCAGACTACCGATGCAAAGTCCCTTACTGACCTGACAAAAAAGTGATCCAAACATGAACTACCCCTCGTAGGCTTATCAATTGCAGGCATAAAACCCAGCCCAGCCAGTACGCATAAGTATTTGGAAGCATGGGAGTCTGAGGAAGGAGAGTTTGTGTTAATATTAATATCACCCGTGATTATGCAGCAATTAGCACTATGAGTACAATTTTTAATAAAGTCATCTAATGAATATATAAATGGAATAGGGTTTATAAAGGAGGGAGAACGGTACAAGCCCAGCAAAGAAAAACATTCTGGAACACATATAAAAATGCTGTCTGCGTCCTGAATAAGTGGTTCGGTAACTATGGCGTTTAAGTTTGATCTTACATAGGCTACTACCCCGCTAGCCTGGTTGTGAGATCTTAAAGTACGGTAAGAGGAGTATCCATCAAGCTGTCCTATAACTGTGCCGTCTTTTAGCCAACATTCCGTCAATATAACCACGTCAATCTTTAGCCGCTTGAACGTTAGTAGGAACTGGTCAAAATTATGTTGAATGCTTCTGATATTTAATGTCAGAACTCTAATGGAAAATTTAGGTTTTATGTTTTTCAAGCAGTGCTCAGCCGAATCAGCAATATGACAGTTTACAGGGAATGAGTTGTCGAGTTCATTCCCTATGTCTAGTCCGGCCATGGCTTCAAGCGGCAATGGCTAAGGGCGTGATTCGGGAAATATTGCTGCGGCGGAGGCACTTGACAGATGTAATTGTAGCCTAAGACATAAGAATTGTTCTTGTTAAAATGTGTGTGTGTGTACATGAAAGGGTGTGAGAATAATTTTGTACATTTTCGTAGTATAACTAACATGCATATACTATATAAATATGGCACAATAAGCAAACCATTTGGACTAGTAATTACAGAAACATTGATACAGTCAGAGCACTTAGTGTGACTACACCTGCTAATTCCTTTACTGGACCTCAATTCCTGTTGGACACGCCGAACCGCCCGTACCCAATGAACTCGCGGATTCTTTATTGGGATCCCCCATAAAATGATCCAAGTCCTGCAGATGCCGGATATGAATAGCAGCCGCTCCGTCATGCTTTCTGACGTACACCGATCCTGAGGATGTCCAGCAGTGTTTGAGTTTTGCGGCCGAAGCCCGTTGTCTTGTGGTACGAAAAAGCTGCCGATTTTCTCTGGTCAGCCGTTCATTGACAAATACCCTTTGGGAGCTCTTACCATTCACTACAAGATCTTGCGCTGTTACATTGCGCCTCGACTTCGCAGCTTTAAGGAACTCGTCTCGCGTTACTCGTCGAATGAAGCGGACGGCTATTGGTCGTGGGTGGATGCGGTGGTTTACTCCCTCCATGCCCGAGGTCCCGGCCGAACGCACTCGAGGACCCGCCCTCCAAGCAGCATCTACGTCGCTGTGGGTAATAGACAATCCAATTTTCGCTGCAGTAGATAGTACAATGTGGATAGGATTGTTGTATAATTTGTTGTGTCTACAGTACTTTCAAATCCCTTTCTAATTCCGGTTTGATATATAGGTTGATATTGAAATTCATTTTTATTACCGTGATGCATTGAAGAGGGGGTGACATTTATCAACTAAAATTTAGGACCGTTTTTAAAAGGCAATTTAACATGGCATGCGGCTTCCATGTTTTATTTGTTCGTAGTATTTATTACTAGCCTCTAGTTCCTTATTTTGTATCACTGAGTAAGCTTCAGTTCCCAGGCTAGTTCGTCGCTTTATTTCGTGGCAGTTAAACCAAAGTTTACATTTTATTCTGTAACCACACGATAAGTAAACAACAATGTATTTTATTTTCTCCGTCCATTTCAGTACCACCTGACGAACCACGGAAGGGTGGAAAATAAAACGAGAAAATACTTTATACTACGTTGTATTATTTTATTTTTGAGTTACCAAAGTACTCTCGTGCTGTTTTTCTAGCCCCTTTTATGGTAAGAATAGGTAGCAAATAACCCCCTTATTCATAAACGTCTGCTAAAAAGCACTTAAAAAGCCGCTAAGTAATGTTTGTCCCTTTTGCTCTTATAAACACATTGTTATGACCGAAAGGGACAAACAATTATTAGCGGCCTGTTAAGTTAACAGACGTTTATGAATAAGGGGGTTAGTATATATAAAATACGAGGTGATAAGTAGATATAAATACTTACTCGTAAATAATTACGGTCGGTTACAAAAAAAAATAGTTAAAGGCTCTTAATAAAAACATTGCTGGTGGTATGACCTCGTGCAGGGTCCGCCCAGATAGCTATCACTGTCTTACCCGTTAACCTGCCGCTAAATAGTTAGTACTGTACTCCGGTTTGGGGGTAAGATAGCCGGTGTAATTACTGGCATAGAGGTAATCCATCTATATCCTCAGGGTAGGCAGAGCAGAGACGATTTTTGGTCACTATGTCCATGGGCCTCAGTTCCCGCTTTCCATCAGTTGGGCTGAGAGCTCAGTTATCTACCTGTCACATAAAAAAACAATATTTAACACATAACATGGTGGTCTAACGCCAGCTCAAAAATGCCCCCAAAAGCAATTGTTCAATTGTGCCAAGATGGGCAGGACATAGCGCTTTTCTTAACACCGCGCATATTTCGGCGTAACATCTTTGACAAATGTTTATAGAATATAGCAAATCAAAACTTTGATGAACCAATCACAACTATGGTAAGCACATCTGTTACGACATTGTGGGATTATCCGCATTATAAAAAAGTAACACCAACATCAATTTGTTTAATTATAAAACAAATTGATGTTTCCTAATCATGAATTGATTACAGCGCCCTCTATAGCAAATTCAACGCAACGGAGAGTTGTCGGGTTTGCGGACGATTGTGGTAGACACACGTCTTTGAGTGGCTTAAGGTTGTAGTACCTTCGAAACACTACGGACAGATGTCGCTAGTGATTGGCTTCACAACACCATTGACTAAATTCGCTGTGATCGACGGAAGGTAGTCTGGTGTAATTGGAAGCACGTTGGACCGGCAATCCAGAGGAAGCGGGTTCGAATCCCGTGACGACCAGAGTCTTTCGCAGTTGATTTTTTCTATGGTAAGCACATCTGTTACGACATTGTGGGATTAATCACAACTATATTTAAATGGTAGTTTAAGTTTTTATAGGTTGATATTGACACTCATTACCGTGATGCATTGAAGAGGGGGTGACACTTGTCAACTAAAATTCAGGACCGTTTTTGAAAGGCAATTTTTGTGTTACAAAACTACATTTTGTGTTTCAACTTTCGGCAGTCAAAATAGGCGAAACTTTTTAACTTTCTATGAGCTATTTTCTACTGCCAAAGGTTGTTGGACAGAGTATACCATATAGTTTGTATCACTAACTTTCATAACACAATTGTTGCAATCGTGATTTTTGTTTTGATTAAAGTAATTTTGTCAAATTTCACAAACACTAATACTTACAAGTCTTCTTCTTCTTCTACCTAGCGTTATCCCGGCCTTTGCCAGGGTCCGCTTTCCTGCTACATTTCCTCCACTTTACGCGATCCTGGGCATCTTCTACTGTAAGCCCATTCACACTCATGTCAGCCTTCACGACATCTAGCCATCGCTTCTTTGGTCTGCCGCGGGGTCGGGGGCCGTCAAGGGCTAGATTAAGGCATACGTTTCCTACGTAGTCAGGTGGCCTACGACAAACGTGACCAAACCACCGAAGACGGCATTCTTGAAGCTTCTCCGCTACGTCACGGACTCCGAGGCTGCCACGGATACTTACAAATCTAAGAAGCCTAAATTTGATAGAGTTACATCATTTCGTTTCTTAGTTTCTCAGTTACGTTTTCTTCACCAGTACCGATATAACATACCTACAAAATGAACATAATTTTAGTTCAATCGGTAAGGCACTGGTCTCACCGCGAGCTACTAAGCTATGAATTATCGGTTATAAACACGAACAAAAAGATACGCACTCCCGTGTAAATAACTCATCCAGCTATCAGCTATCACCGCCGGGCGATTATCGCTGTGTCTCTTCTTTTTACGCAGGATTGCGTATCTTTTGTTCGTGTTTATAGCCCAAAGTTCATAGCTTAGTTGCTCACGATGAAACAAATGTCTAAGAGTATCAAATGTAAGTAGCAACATTTATGATTCACCACAAAGACAATCGTAAAAATTTGTAAAATAAATGAGCAAAAGAACATTTCTCTAAAACCAAAAATGTATAAGAATTTGGTAATAAGAAAAGCAACGTTTCAAACAAATATTACTCAAACAGGCTACCAATTTTTGTCAATATCGAAAATGCGATCCAAATGTACAAACTAAGGTAAGGTGGGGTAAAATGGAACGCTTTTCAGAATGGGGAAAGACAAAAAGTTGTCCTTCTGGCACAGCGTCTGCTGCTGTGCCAGAAGACGCTCCTTTTGTCTTACCCCATTAAAAAAGCCGTTTCATCTTATCCCACCTTTCCTTATGAGAAAATAATTGCACAAAAATTCAGGAAATATCCTGTAATCAAATACTTAACACTTTCGGCCCCGCAACTTCAATTAACTCGTTAACATGCCATTTTTTGCCGAAATTTGAATTAAAAATTTGAAAAAGAGTAAAAATATCGTGTTCGAATAACATAAATCATGACTTAGTGTCTTCTTTTGAATCAAAAGACGAGACTTATAATTTATGGAATACGGTTCGGGGTTGAAATAAATCAATTGCTATCCTAGCTGTAAATAAATCAGGATTTAGTGTTCGAGGATTATACGATTCATCGGGATTCGAAATTATGCTTTGCTGCTCAATTCTCGCGATTAATGTTTACATGTAGTAATGTTTCCAATTCACGGCCATTATCACGAATTATTTAAAGACTTTAATGCTAATCTGAAAGCAAAAAGGATTAATACACCCGATTCGACTACTTCCGCTCTCCGGGCGTCCGCCATGTTTACGTCATTCAGTGTTTTCGTGCAACGGCCGTTACACGTCAAAACCTTTTAATCTTATAGTTTTTTCCTGCAATCGTTCGTCATCTTCAGGTGCTTTAAACATGGGAAGAAAACGCAAACGTCGTTACAAAGATAATGACGACCATATTCTAAAGAAATTACGCCGATTGGAAAAATAAATATGGAGACGTCACCGACGGCATTGTTCTGATCTGATTCATATAGCTCAAAATCAAGATCAGGTATGTTGTATACTAGATACATACAAATAACCCCATAAACGTTATTTATTTAAAAATAATAATAACTGTACTTATATTTAAATGCTCTTCGCTATTTACGAAGTACATTGTCCATGGAAAAATCTGTCAATTGATAGTATTGATACATATTTCTTGTGCGTGGACACGCATAATACTATATTATAATACGTACCAAAGTGATGCGAATGATTTTCGGGATCATTACCTTCACAACAAGATAATACTACAAAATAGTACGTACCAAAGTGATGCGAATGATTTTCGGGATCATTACCTTCACAACAAGATAATACTACAAAATAATACGTACCAAAGTGATGCGAATGATTTTCGGGATCATTACCTTCACAACAAGATAATACTAAATAAAAGTACGTACCCAAGTGACGCGAATGATTTTCGGGATCACTACCTTCATAACATGATAATACTACATAATAGTACGTACCAAAGTGATGCGAATGATTTTCGGGATCATTACCTTCACAACAGAATAATACTACATAATAATAGTACGTACCAAAGTGATGCGAATGATTTTCGGGATCATTACCTTCACAACAAGATAATACTACAAAATAGTACATACCAAAGTGATGCGAATGATTTTCGGGATCATTACTTTCACAACAGAATAATACTACATAATAGAACGTACCAAAGTGATGCGAATGATTTTCGGGATCATTACCTTCACAACAAGATAATAAATAAATAAATAAATATTTTTGGGACATCTTACACAAATCAACCTAGTCCCACGGTAAGCACAATTAAGGCTTGTGATGTGGGTACCAGGCGACGATATATATAATAGATAGATACGTATAGATACTTAGATACATACACAGCCACGACCAAGGAACAAACATTTGTGATAAATAAATACACAAAGAATGCCCTCGCCGGGATTCGAACCCAATACTACAATAATAATACTACAAAATAGTACGTACCAAAGTGATGCGAATGATTTTCGGGATCATTACCTTCACAACAAGATAATACTACAAAATAGTACGTACCAAAGTGATGCGAATGATTTTCGGGATCATTACCTTCACAACAAGATAATACTACAAAATAGTAAGTACCAAAGTGATGCGAATGATTTTCGGGATCATTACCTTCACAACAGAATAATACTACATAATAGTACGGACCAAAGTGATGCGAATGATTTTCGGGATCGTTACCTTCACAACATGATAATACTACATAATAGAACGTACCAAAGTGATGCGAATGATTTTCGGGATCATTACCTTCACAACAAGATACGAGGGCTGTTCTGAAAGTTTTTAGTTGCTTCGGTTCTATTCATGCGATTTCAATAAAACTTACACCATTTTGAGGGATATTTCAATGACGCTTTAGGCGGTGTAAATTTGTTTTCGTAAAGATTTTAGATATTTTTATTATTTTGTTTTACTTAGACGTGTCGAGCCTTACTCCAATGACCATGATACCGGTTTTTTAAGACACTTTTTTAATGAGATGCTATGAGCATAATTCGCTTATAAAACTATTTTATTTTAAAGATACTAGTAATTGAAGATACTTCCGTTATTTTTAAGTACAAATTACGTGATATCCTTTACTTTAATCATAAATGAGTAGGCATCGAAAAAAATCGTAAACTCTAAAATTGGAATTTCGAATATTGTAAAAATCATCATTCTATCAATAATCGTTGTTCTTCAAATATAATTTAAAAAAACGCAAAACGAACTAAATTATGTATCCCGGGTATATTCAAGTACGGCTTTCAAAGATTTTTATACAAAATATGCTTCAATGTGTCAAAAATGGCCAATTTTTCCATACAATGTCAAATTTCATACAAAACAGCTTTTTGTAAAAAAAATATAATAAATAAACTATTCCCATTACATGTATGAATTTACTAACCATAATAAGTATTGAAATGTCCCTCACAATGATATAAATTCAATTTAAATCGCATGAATAGAACCGGAGCAACTAAAAACTTTCGGAACAGCCCTCGTAATACTACGTAATAGTACTTACCAATTATACCGTAATAGTAATTATCAGGTTCCGGACACGAGACCGGGTCCGTCACATCGGTCTGCGAGAGCCTCGCCAGCGCCACCTCCGCGCTACAGGAGCAGAGCGGAGCACAGCAGGCGCCGCGTGCTCAGCCGAGTGCCCGTTACAAGAGGAGACACTAGACAGGCAGGTGGTAATGCCGACAGGCGGATTACAATATTTGACACATTAGACGAAGATTTGAATTGGTGGTATACAAATCTCGATGATTCTGTAGGTAAACTCCATTCGAATCCATAAAAAAAAATAATGGTAATTTAGAATTACTTACTAGCAGCTTTGTTTTTGCTTCGTATTGACAACACGACTGCCATCGCCGGAAAGGAAACTCATGAAATATGGCTATACTGTGAGCGAAGCAAAATTTTCGTCTTTGCATTATAATTAGGCTTGGGACTTTTGGATGCTCGCTATGGTTCTGGCATCCGTGGAGTCGCCATTATGTTAAAATAAATTTTCGAAGTCAAAGTCAAAGCCAGGAAATAAAACATATTAGATGTCATGATCTATTCGTATTAATACCTATAACTATACATATGCAATTAATTTTATCACAAATCTAGTACGCACACGTGTCAAAGTTCAAAGTTGACGCGATGTGCACAATATGGGGTTCTGCCTTTTCTCCGAACTTTTTTTCCCCGAATTTCATTTGCCAACCAACATTTCGCCGATGATTCACTTTGGCAACTAACTATTAGCAAATTTTTGTATGACAACGTTTCATTTGGCAGAATTATTATAAAACGGATTATTGTGATGACACAATGCTTTTAAAATAAAATAAAAATAATTTATTTCAGATTAAACATCCATAGAGTGTTAGTACTTATGACATAACTTATCACTACAAAAACTTAAGATCTATTGTTAGTAGTACCTATACTTATACTTATAATCTATTATTTTATTATTTTACTCGCCCAGTTACAAGTTCGACCCAATATTTGAGTATGGGCGAGTCAAGGCGGTCAGCCAACATCCTCAGGATGCCGTTCTCGCTCCCTCTTACTCGTCTCAGCAACGAGGCAATCCTCTTGCGTCTGATGGCGTGGAAGCCATCAGTGTGCGCTTCGGCAAACATGCCTGATGCACTACAGTTTCGAGGCAACTTCAACGACATCCTGAAGATATTATTATACTGAACCCTTAGTGTGTTATAAACACCTTTCGTATGCTTCACCCATAGACTGCACGTGTAGAAAGTGGTACAATAGGCTTTGAATAATGTAATCTTTACTTCCCTTGTACATCGTGCAAATCTACGGATGAGCATATTTCCCCTGACTGCTAGGGCCCTTCTCTCTCTCTCTATATCCTGGTCATCATCAAGATCCTCTGTGACTATATGACCAAGATATTTGCATTTCTTTACAATCTTAAGAGCTACCCTGCTCAGCATGATCGGAGGTACTCTTTGCGGATTGAATTTACGGGCTTTAAAGACCACCATCTCACTTTTACTTGCATTGTACCTCAAACCATGCCTAACAGCGTAACTCTCACACTTTTTAAGCAAGATTCTCATTGAGTTGATTGAGGGACCGAGCAGCACCATGTCATCAGCATAACTTATGTTATTGAGACAGACTCCATCTATATGACACCCGACATGCGTGCTGCTCAGTTCCTCAATCAACGCATTAACATACAAATTAAAGAGAAGAGGAGAAGTTAACCCCCCCTGCCTCACCCCACATTCCAGTTTATATTGATCAGACCATTTCCCTGCCCATCTTACCTGATTGACCTGATTCGAGTACCAAAATTTAAGGAGGGATACACACTCTGGAGGAACCCTCGCGCTTTTAAGCTTCTCCCACAGCAGGTCGTACACCACCAGGTCGAATGCCTTAGACAGGTCCAGGAAACAGGCAAATACTGGTGTGTTCCTATCCTTATAGTACCTGAGAGCCTGCTTAAGGCACAGAATAGCACTTTCAGTAGACAATCCTGCCCTGAACCCAAATTGAGCATCGTGCAATTTTATGTGCTGGCTGAGATGATCGTTAAGCAGGCTGTCAAGCACTTTAGCAATCACAGTGGCTAACGAGATGGGCCTATAATTTGCGAAATCTGCCACGTCTCCTGTCTTGTTTTTGACTAACGGGATAACCACCGTTCTCATTAGCTGCTCAGGTAAGTACGCATGTCTAATGCACAAAGTGAAAAACATTGCTAAGATACGAGGCAGGTGAACTCCCGCATATTTTAGGTTTTAGCATAGTCATCATTTGTCAAATCTTTCACTAGGCTGAATAACGTTTCGTCATCCTTTTCGTACCTATATGTGGAAACTTTTTAGCACAACGGTGTTTCTGAACTTGTGCCTAACAAAGAATACCTTTAAAAAAACATTTCACAGAGTCCAGTTAGGTACGACGACGAGCGAAGCGAGGAGGAGTGTTAGGTGAAACTGCGACCTTACAGCGCGCGAGCCGAGCGAGCGAAGCGAGCGTGCCGCGGCAGCGGCCGGCGAAGCGCCAGAACCGACTGTTTTGTTATTAGTTAACTAAATGTATATTATACCAACTAAACCATAAACCACATGAAAATATGTATTATAAAAAGTTCCAATTAAAAACCAAGCCCAAAGATAGAATTGCCAACCATTTAGTTGGGAAATGAAACGATTTCATAAAATTCAATTGTAACATGATCATTCGGCGAAATGACTTTATGCGAAAAATTGGTTACGATGTAATATTCGTACAAACAATTTTCGGAGATGATTTAGAGAACCGCACAATATACATACAGGGTGTTTGGTTAGCGGTGTCGGAGCTTTTAAGGGCTTAAACTACAATCAATTTCATCGATAAATTATCATACAATTTTTTTTTGTGCCAACGATAATTAAATGGCGGCCATTTTAAAATTTCAAACAGACGAATACGGGCGCACGTGATTTTTCTGGAATTATACGTTTGTTATCGGTCCTATCCTTGCAAAAAAAATCTCGTTAGAGAGCTCATTAGATAAGCAAACTAATTAAGCTAATCATTGCTGCCAAGCTGTTTTGGTGTATGTTTGAGCACTTGTAATTCCTAAAGTTCTTAAGGTATAACTGTAATTATGGTGTTATTTTTTAGTTAACATACTGTACTAATAAATAACAACACCAAAAACCTATCTTAACAACCTAGTTTTCATGCAAAATTAAATTAATAGAAAAATTAAGGTGAATTTTAAACTATTTTTAATTAAAAAAATTTTTTTTAGCCTTGTTGTTCAAATAGTTGAGTCAAATGATTAGCTTAATTAGTTTGCTTATCTAATGAGCTCTCTAACGAGATTTTTTTTGCAAGGATAGGGCCGATAACAAACGTATAATTCCAGAAAAATCACGTGCGCCCGTATTCGTCTGTTTGAAATTTTAAAATGGCCGCCATTTAATTATCGTTGGCACAAAAAAAAATTGTATGGTAATTTATCGATGAAATTGATTGTAGTTTAAGCCCTTAAAAGCTCCGACACCGCTAACCAAACACCCTGTATACTATATACGTATATCAATACCTACGATTTACTTTACTATGCATCCTCTTTGATACTTGTGTTTTGTTTGACAGACTACTGACATCTATTTCAAATAAAAATAAACACTGGGGTTGTCAGTTCAGATGAAAGATCGTTTAAGCAATTTATAATAAAAATTTAAAATTCATAATATTACGACTTGCGAAATATAATAATAAAATTTATTCGACAAAATATACAAGATTAAAACAATAATTTTAAAAAACTACATTATAAATAAAAAAATAATCCTGGTTAGAGCCGTACCAGGAATTAAAATATATCAAAAAAAGGCTTGTATATTTTCCTCTTTATGTGATGTTCATTTCAAAGTGTGTGTGAAAAAAATATTTATTGTTATTCATGTCAAAAGTGTATCCCATCAAAATAACTGGTGAATATAGCTTGTTTTTAAATGGATAGAGCCTTACAATAAACTAGCAATAAGTGAAGATAAAATACAACTTTAACATCAGTGGACGTAGAGAGGTCTTTTTCAACTCACAAAAGAGTATTTGATAAGTCCAGAACCCATTTAACACCACAAAATATTAAAAAAAGATCCATTCCTACTACCATTTTAACGATGAATACGAAATAGTAATAAATGATGACTATGGTGCACTGATTACTAAAGCCAGTACCTCACCGGAAATTTTTAAGTATCGACTAATATTAGATTGAAGAGACATTTTTGTAATTGTTATTTAAAGGTTTTTTTCTTTATTTTGTTTACTAGCGGTAGAATGTTTTATTATAATTATAAATACCTACATACAAATTATTGTGAACTTTGACTTTGACTTCGAAAAAAATGTTAACATAATGGCGACTCCACAGATGCCAGAACCATAGCGAGCATCCAAAAGTCCCAAGCCTAATTATAATATTATTTAAATCAAGCGATAACATTATCCCAGACTTTAAATCTCGCCGAAATTAGTCTGGAAGCTAGCACATTTTGCGCACTTATTGTTTTGTTATTTATTGACTTATTCGCAAGTAAATCCAATGCTAAGGCAGGCAAATATATATCTTAGAGACCTGACCCATTGCTTATTGCGTTGACGCTGTTACTGTCAACTAGTCTTAATTATATTTCTGCGCATTTCCACGATAAGTCATAAAGCTCATTTCTTCACAAAGCTGTAAAACGGGCCCTCAACAAGATCGCGTTTGAGACGAAGTTTAAAACTAGCTAATTTCTGGGCGCCGGTGATGTTTTCTAGCAGTTTGTTGTTTACTGCGGGCCCCGTGACATGAGTAAGGTGGTGGACTTTACCATCTTCCGGGGCACGCTACCATTTAGTGTCATTCTAAAAACATTAAATAAAATAGTAATAGACTATTGGAATTGCACTAAGCAAGGAATTTTAGTAGTGCCCTTACTCAGCCCTGGTTCCCAATGGTTAAAAGATTCATGATATCCGAAACGTCTTATTTTACTTTAAGTCATGAGTGTCATGACTTGTTAATATCCGTTAATTCCAGGTCCCCCATACAGGACCCAAAAACCTTACCCTTTTTTGGGTTGATTTGCTTTTTTGTCAAAATCATAACATTGATTGTATAGTCGCGTCTGTTCCAAATATATTATACTTTCTCACAAATCTGTTCAATTCAAGATACCAATTCGGTACCTAGTCTTAATTGTTGACATTTAGATCAGCACTTTTATCTATTTTAGGTAAAAATACCATAACGATGATAGAATTGCTAACATGAAGGATCCAAATATTGTTTTAAGTTATTTAAAAAAATAATTTCCAAATGAAAATTAGAGCCTTGAAATATCATCAAAGAAGCTGGTTTCGCTTTTAGCACTTGTGACTGCTCACAGAGTTCAAACTATGTCAAAAATAGAATTATTCATGTAAATTCTGATTGTTTTAATTATAATGACATCAGAATCTATAAACAACTAGGCCTAACTCTTACCAGCCGTTTTTAAGGTTTCTACTTTATACTGAAAATAGTCTGTTACAGAGTCAAAACATCAGCGAGAAGACAACTTAAAGCCTAAAGCACAGAATATATAAAGTACAGAAGCTTCACTGCTTTGATGTTCACAAATGCCGGCTTTTTATGTACCTACACAATTATTATTACCAAACAAAACGGCGCGCGAGGCGACGCGAGCAGCTGAAATGGGCCGTATTGCGTGGCGGAAAGGTCGCTTATAAGCCGCACGCCGTCGAAAACAGGGTTGTCAATTATTGAAAACTAATAAAATAACGAACGGCGCTATGAGGCGTCTGACAAATACATTACTGCAATGATATCTACGGCGTTAATAGCATTCGTCTTGATAGCTAATTCAACAATTTTTAGTTCATGCGTGATTATAGAATTTACCTACAAATTTCATACACGTGATTCAAATATATTTGTCTCAACTCGGTCGGCACCTTTGCGCTTCGGCCGCGCGTGCCCGGGCGGCATTGTTTGAGGTGTGAGTGAGATAGCAACACGACTTCGCTAACTTTAGGTGAATATCCATCCGAATAATCCTGATAATAACACGAACATACTAAAAATATCTGTAGACGGTATGTGAGGTGTGCAGAAATTAATATATCTGCTTAATGCATTTAAAAATAAAGAATTACGTTATGTACCTACGCATTCATTACAAAAGCAGCATAAATAAGTAATGGTTTAATCACAATCGTAAGGCAGACGTAACACGGCATTTTCTCTTTTACGTACCAGTGTACCTATTTGATATTATGGGAATAAAGTCAGACAACCAAATAATATGTTAGGACAAAAGGCGCGAAATTCAATAATAGTATTGAGAGAACGAAGTTTTATGTATAAGTACCTTTATTGTATAAACTTATTCTAAATTATGATATAAACACACAAACAAAGAAATCTTATCTAAAATAAAAACTAATAATCTAAATAGAAAAGGTAAAAATACATTTAATAAAAAATACTTACCTTAAAAAAAACCTTTATAAAAAGAATACCCCGTCGAGCAGGTCTGTCAACGAAGTTTTTACATTATTTAAATGTGCCGCTTTTTTACTGACAAATTTGTCCGAAAATAAACCGTTTTTTTTTGACTTGAGTTGGGTTTCTGAGAATTTAATTTACTACGAATGTATGGCTGTGCGAAAAACGCGTCATGATAATTAACATTATTATTATTGCAACATGCTGCTATGTAGTATATTTTCGGCATTTTCATTTAAGATGCACATGTATAAAATAATCCTAATATTTGCAAGCGATATATTTCGCGATACGTGATGAGCCAGCGTTGTAAATTTAAACGTGCGTTCCGAGACAGCGCGCGCCAACCATTGAATAGACCACGGAGACGGGGCGCTCTGCATGTACTTGTAGCCGCGCGGCGGAATCGCGGAGTGACACCCCCTTGCCTAAAGCAAATTATTTACTTGCCAGTTATATAAAACCGCTTGGGCAAGTGACAAGCCAGATACTTAGTCACTGGTTAAAGGATATGCTCCACCGAAGTGACGTATGGACTTTTTTCTGTATAGCTAGTTCACACAGTTCGCGTCATGCTTCGACATCTAAGGCTAGTTCGTCTAGCATGGATTCAGCATAGATTTAATAAAAAGCCACAGGATGGTGCGCACTGCGCAGTCTCTTCCGTATTAAGTTCTATAATTGGAAATTCATCACTTTACAGGATGAGACCTACGCCAGGTCGATCCTTAGTAGCGAATAGCTAATATTTTTTTATTGCTGTTATATTTTTATCTGCCGACTGGTTATATTTCAATATTTATAATGTGTATGCAAACTCAGATTTTGCTTTTATGTCGTAAGTCGTAATGCTATAATGATAAGGCAGTACAAATAGTACAATGGATTATTACTAATATCCTTAGTTATAATTATAATTGATTATTTACATACATAAAATATATGTACCTGTTAATAGAGTTAGCTGATTTTTCACTTGGTTTCTTTGAACATCTACATGTAAACATTAATCGCGAGAATTGAGCAGCAAAGCATAATTAATGATAAAACGAACTTACCTGTACGTGAAGTTCTATCATAATTATGCGAGCTGCTCAATTCGAAGCGATTAACAGATAATCCCACCCTTAATCCCACCCACGGGTTTAAGCGAAAAATCAGCGCCTTACCGTACAGGATACAAGCTTTAAACTAAATGACGTAAACATGGCGGACGCCCGGAGAGCGGAAGTAGTCGAATCGGGTGTATTAATCCTTTTTGCTTTCAGATTAGCATTAAAGTCTTTAAATAATTCGTGATAATGGCCGTGAATTGGAAACATTACTACATGTAAACATTAATCGCTTCGAATTGAGCAGCTCGCATAATTATGATAGAACTTCACGTACAGGTAAGTTCGTTTTATCATTAAATATACTGACTAACTTTAGAACCGTGATTAGAAATAACGAGGTGGTGAATTAATAAAAATCGGGCAATGTATTAATAATGTATAAATGTCAGCCCCTGTAGCTTACTTAGTTGCTGACATGCCTACGAAGCTGGAGGCTCCGGGTTCGAATGCCGGCGAGGATATTATTTGTGAATTCATTTATCACAAATATGTATTCCTTGGCACATTATTGGATTACAGTAAAATAAAAAAATCCTTCCCATTTTACTGGATTTTTTTTACTCTATCAATTGATACATATTGATCACATCGATAAATTTATCGATGTGATCAATATGTATACCTGTACCAAATTGCAGATTTCTAGTACCAATAGCTACTAATTGTACTACGAGTAGTACCTTTTATAAAACCGCCCCCAACACGAGCGTTTACACTACCTAACTGTTTTTGCGTAGTGATGAATTGATGATTTCTTTGATATGCTATTTTAATTGTACTTTATAAACACCAATGCGTTTAGATCACTTTATTATTATAAAAAATTTTATGTCTTCAATCACGAGAAAGAAAATTAATGGAATATAAAAACAATCTGATATTGGAACCCAGTCTTGAACTTGCCTGTACAGTGATCTACTGGTAACAATTTGTAAGTTAATTATTAGTTTCATCTTGGTTTTTATTTTCTTAGATAAGATTTATTTATTTGTGTGTCTTTAATAGTTTCATCATCATCATCATCATCATCATCATCATCAGCCTATGATAGTCCACTGCTGGACGTAGGCCTCTCCTAATTCACTATGCGTATAAACGCATTAGGAGGTAAATGCCCATAATCGCCACGCTGGGTAAGCGGATCGGCGATCGCAGTAGTGTATCCACTATGATGACGCTGCTGCCCATCATCAATCTTTTAATAGTTTAGAATAAGTTTATACAATAAAGGCATTTATCAACCTTCATTGTGTAAAGCTTAAAATTACCTACTTATATTAAGTTGTGTAAGTGTTTTATATGAACGCATAAACACTGAAACTTACGATCCAATATAAAGTTCTGAAATCTAAAAGTAGTAAAAACTTACAAAATATGGTCCCTGGGGAGTTAGTTTTATACTTGTTGTGAAACTAACCGTTCTTGCTAAGTACTGTGACTTATAATAGTTTTTCTTTTAAAAGTCCGGTGTACTTTGCTCATCTTTTAGATACTATATTGGAGTAACTTAAAATAATCCTGTCAATATTTTAGCATTAAAGCGGTAGCGATTTTCAATTCTAACTGAATTAGTCGAGTACTTTGTGTACTTACCTTTATCTAGGAGCTATTTCGCGATTTTTGATTGAAGAGGTAACTTGGCAGGTTTTAATTTTTTTTTCTTAGACACTGCGGAAATGCCATATTATTTGAGGTTGTATTTTATTAAGATAAAATATACTCTTTAAATTAAAACGTGACAACCTGTGATACCCATATTTTTAGAACAGAGGTAAAACTTTCGTACACAGGTACATCAATTGGGCCTATTTTGCGTGGTCCCAACACTGGTACTTATTGGGGTCTTCACATACACCCTTGAATTTCTTCGCAGGTGCGTTTGAACTAATAAGTCCAATAGGACATGATGTGGAGTCATGGGGTATGGAGTCTCTATATTTTGCACTAAATATCGAATCAATCATAATTATAGTAACGTACAACATAATACAGCAGGGCATTTTCTCATGAGTCTTAAACATGAAGGTGCGAGGCAAAAAGAAAAATGGTACAAAAGGACTGCTGCCTACGTGAAAATACTCAAAAATCTCTCGTTTGAAGTTAATTGGTAAAATGGTTTGCTTTTGCGATCAATGTAATATCAAGTAAATGTGTAGTAGTTATTTTGTAGTACAAATTATTGGATGTATATACATTTATGCCCCTGACTGTAATTTTTATTTAAAATCGTCAGTCTTGGTGAACATAAATTTAATACATATTACCTATACCTATACTGTGGAAGGTTTATGAGTGGCACGTATCGGAAGGCGTAGCGTGGGTAGGCCCCCCACAAGGTGGACTGATGACCTGGTGAAGGTCGCAGGAGTCCGCTGGATGCGGGTGGCGCAGGACCGGTCATTGTGGCAATCTTTGGGGGAGGTCAATGTTCAGCAGTGGACGACTTTCGGCTGATATGATGATGATGATAATGTGGACGTTACGTAGACATAGCAAATCTTTAAAAACATCAGATTTTACTGTGCTGAGATGATCGACAGACTCCGTAGATTTCACCGTCGTCTACGTATCTCTTTTAGAGTGAGAATAAAATCAATTTTGATTGTTCAAAGAACCAATCGAGAAAACTTCTAAGTATCAATAATTAGCTCCGCGTATTGATATTTGATTCCTTTTGCGTTGAGTATTTTTCTCGTGAATAAATTAGATCTTTTGAGGACAATATTATTTGTTTTAATTATTACAGTTTTTGTTTCGTTTCTGTTCCTTTGTTTACGGTCTCAAAATATCTATATATTTGCAGTCAGCAAATTTATTAAAATAATAGTCACGGGACAATCTACAAAATACAACTAGCTACATAGAAAACAACAGTTACACAGAAACAAATATTTTAGTACAGATGGTGCGTTTTTTACGCGCTAGTGTGAGAAATTTCGAAAGGCAATCTGTACTAAAAAACGTCGTACGAGACACGTGCAAAGATTAAATTCGTAACTCGTGTCGATTTAAAAAATTCCCTTCGGTCATGTTTTAAAACATCGCCACTCGTTTCGGATTTCATGTTTTTCGCACTAGTGTCGTAGTGTTGGCATTTTAGTTGATGGGGTTTTCCATACGATTTTTCTAATGCAATTTATTGTTCATGGTTATCATAGTAACATCACTACTTTATTTGTCGTTTTATAAAAACAATCAG
This sequence comes from Thaumatotibia leucotreta, assembly GCA_025490895.1. NCBI lineage: Eukaryota > Metazoa > Arthropoda > Insecta > Lepidoptera > Tortricidae > Thaumatotibia > Thaumatotibia leucotreta. The sequence continues at coordinate 109,475 of JALPQI010000309.1, forward strand.
AATTATAATGACAGAATAGCAAATAACCACTCTTTGATATAAGATTGATGATGGGTAGCAGCGTCATCATAGTGGACACATTACTGCGATCGCCAATCTGCTTGCCCAGCGTGGCGATTATGGGCACCTTCTAATGCGTCTATATCGTCTTCTACGCGCATAGTTAACAGGAGAGGTCTACGTCCAGCAGTGAACTGAAATAGGCTGATGATGCATGTAAGATTGTTCCATGATGTATCTACAGTCTGTCCCAAGGAGAAGTGACCGGTTCGCTATGGATACGCAACCAAAATGTATGAAAATGACATTTTTTTTTCGCAATTGACAACATTTCATACTTTTTAGTGCTAGTTTTTAGTGTCTGTTTTGAAAGAACTCAATATTAAAAGATACACGTATTTTTTTAAATTCCAAAAAAATTTTAGTGTGAAAATCCCTTTTTATTACTACTTCGAGCAGAAAGAGCGTAAGTTACAAAGGTCAAGAATCAGCTAAATGACGTCACAAGTGATGTTTCATACACATAAGAAAACGACGAAAAACGGTAACAGTGTCAAATGTCACTGCCAAACACAAGTGACATTCCAAAAACAAGATTTTTTTAATATTATGGCTGCTCTGAATCAGCTATATGACGTAACTTCCCCTTTAAACTATTTTTAAGATTTTTAACAAAAATATGTAGGAAAAAATTTTTTTAAATATATTTTTGTGATCTACATGCGTGTATCTCGAAATGGTTTTCGATTTAGGGACATCGAAAATTTTGAAACATTGTCAATTTCCTTGTTGGGCCCATATCAAAAGTTGTACAGCATGACTTATAAAGTGTGTCCCAGGAAGCTGGTCACTTCTCCCTGGGACACACTGTATACTGTATAGTTATCGCTTACACGGCACTGCTAAGGTATCTCATAACTTGCATATGCAACGATGAAGAATGTACGTCATATAGCAGAGCACTGGTCATGCTAATTTGCAAGCAAAACTAAAATCTTGGAATTAAATGGGGCCGCAGCTTAGAGAGTAGCTCTTAGAGCACTCATTAGTGGTTTCATTCGAGTGCCAGGGTTAAGGCGCGGCCATATTGCTCAACATTTGCTTCATTTTTGGATGAATATTTAAAGTTTTTACATCAAATTTAAACGACAAACGGGTCTTAATCGCGTAAACTTACGTTTAATATCATTTTGATGTTTAGGGCAGCCTGCATGTGACCACGGGTGTAACGTCAAGCTCAAAAAGTCAGGACAATATTAAACGTAAATTTAAGGTCAAAAAACGGCGACGATACGGAATCGCAGTGACGCATCGTATTCGTAACGTTTTTACAGCATGCTCCCCAGACCGTTGCGGTTCATATTTATTCATTTTATTTAGAAAACCCAGATCTTAAATTTACAATGATAATATTATATGTATCTTCATATAAAATAAGTAAAAAAAGTTTTAAGTTAAACGGTTTTTATTGCACCAAAAACTAGAAAATAAAAATTTATTGTATCTAACCGTAGATGCTACTTTCTGTAGATTACTCACGTGAAACTATTATCACTGTACTATTCCCAAGTCGGATGCTGAGAGCTACGTTTAGCCTCTATGTCAGTGGATTAAGCGTTACCTAATCGGAAACTTTTACCAATCTAAAATAAAAACGTGGGGCGTACGCAATTGTGATTAAGTCACTATAGTTATTTAAGAACACACATAGAAATCAAGATAGGAATAGTGTAATAAGTTTTGTTCTGGCCTTGATAAAACTCTGATTGATAAGACTCTTGATTTAACTCTGTAGAATTGATGGAACAGATGGATGATTAATTGCAAAATTTAAGCTACAATTACATATTCTGAACTTGTACGTTTCTTTATAATAACGCCCCACGTTTTTATTTTAGTTTGGTAAAAGTTTCCGATTAGGTAACGCTTAATCCACTGACATAGAGGCTAAACGTAGCTCTCAGCATCCGACTTGGGAATAGTACAGTGATAATAGTTTCACGTGAGTAATCTACAGAAAGTAGCATCTACGGTTAGATACAATAAATTTTTATTTTCTAGTTTTTGGTGCAATAAAAACCGTTTAACTTAAAACTTTTTTTACTTGTTTTATTTTCGAGTTTTTAGTGCAATTGTTAAGATAATTTCCGAAACTATACCTACTTATTATAGATCAAAGATGTTGTTTATAGTATGTAATACAAATTATGCATGCTAAGTAGCGCTTATACTCTCGCGCTTTCATCACGAATCACGACACAAATATTATGTAAACGTAATGGATTTTATGTGTAACGGGAGGCAAATCCCTGCTGAATAGATATTTTTAGAAATCCGACACTAAAAAAATTTTATTACGTAAATATATCGATCGACAAATGAAAACCAAAGGCTGGGCGTGGTTATTATAAGCTTGAATGCCCGAAGTGTCTCAAATGACGTGTTATTCATACAATAAGTACCTGACAATAAGGAATATATCAATAAATTTGGTTTATTGAGAAAATCAAGTTAAAATTTGTATTATTATACAAGTCGAATTTCGAGACTATAAAATATAAACTCATTCTCTCAGACCAACCGGAGGACCGCAGGTCTGACTGAAAGTCCGACGTGAACCGAGGGCCATAAGGGTCAATCCATGCAATGTATCAACCGGAGGGCCATAGGCCCGACGGCACTATGGCACGCACTACGTAAATCCGAGAGGCTCACACTCCCTGTCTATCAACTGGAAGTGCACGTCCTACGCAAACCACCTGCGCTGTCAGCCTATCAACCGGAGGGCCGCAAGCTCGACGGCACGCCCTACGCGAACTCGAGGGGTATACTCATACTTTCTGTCTCATCAACCGGATGACTGCACGTCCAACGGCTCGCCCTACGCGATTCACTCACGCTGTCACTCTATCAGCTGGAGGGCCGCAGGCCCGACCGCTCTCCCTTCGCGATCCACTCACGCTATTACTCTACCAGCTGGAGGGCCGCAAGCCCGACGGCTCGCCCTACACGATCCACTCACGCTGTCACTCTATCAGCTGGAGGGCCACAGGCCCGACGGCTCTCCCTACGCGATCCACTCACGCTGTTATTCTATCAGCTGGAGGGCCATAGGCCCGACGGCTCGCCCTTCGCGATTCACTCACGCTGTCACTCTATCAGCTGGAGGGCCGCAGGCCCGACGGCTCTCCCTACGCTATCCACTCACGCTGTCACTCTATCAGCTGGAGGGCCGCAGGCCCGACGGCTCGCCCTTCGCGATTCACTCACGCTGTCACTCTATCAGTTGGAGGGCCGCAGGCCCGACGGCTCTCCCTACGTGATCCACTCACGCTATTACTCTATCAGCTGGAGGGCCGCAGGCCTGACGGCCCGCCCTACGCGAACCACACACGCTGTGAGTCTATCAGCCGGAGGGCCGCAGGCCCGACGGCCCGCCCTACGCGAACTACTCAGGCTGTGAGTCTATCAGCTGGAGGGCCGCAGGGCTGTCGGCTCGCCCTACGCGATTCACTCATGCTGTCACTCTATCAGCTGGAGGGCCGCAGGCCCGACGGCTCTCCCTACGCGATCCACTCACGCTGTCACTCTATCAACTGGAGAGTCGCAGGCCCGACGGCTCGCCCTACGCGAATCACTCACGCTGTCACCCTATTAGTCGTGACCCTATGAGTCTATCAGCCGACGGGCTGCAGTAATGACATACGGTACTAAACCGCGGTCGCTTACAATGGGCCTCATAAGAAGGCTCCAAGTCACCCAAAGGACAATGGAGAGGCCTATGCTAAGAGTCGCTCTGCGAGATCGGATTAGAAATGAGACCAGCAGAACCAAATTAACCGACATAGCTCTTTATAACCGTCGACCGTTGGGGCGGTAAGGTTCTCGAGTGGCGGTCACGTACCGGAAGGCGCAGCGTGGTTAGGCCCCCCACAAGGTGGACTCATTACATGGTGAAGGTTGCTGGATGCGGGTGGCACAGGGCCGGTTCTTGTGGTAATCTTTGTGGGTGGCCTATATTCACCAGTGAACGCCCTTCGGCTGATATGATGATGATCATCATCATCATCATCATCAGCCTATGATAGTCCACTGTTGGACGTAGGCCTCTCCTATTAACTACGCGTATAGACGCATCAGGAGGTAAATGCCCATAATCGCCACGCTGGGCAAGCGGATTGGCGATCGCAGTAATGTGTCTACTATGATGACGCTGCTGCCCATCACCAATCGTTTATTAAATGATGGTAAGTGACACTTCAATCCCTTAGTCGACTCTTACGACACCCGCAGGAGGACTTGGGGTGGTGACAAATGTATTCTTACTGCCGTCACCACACGGATATGATGATGATGATGATAATTAAATCCGTATGTTTCTGCCTAATGTCTTAAGCAGTACATCAAAATCTACATGTCGCTAAACCTAGCGGTTGTGGCAGGCAGTAACACTGGAGTATTAGATTTGAGGAGTCGGACATTAGTATTAAATTCGCATGTTTTTACTTCATATCAAAAGAACTTCTTTAAAATCAAGATATCGATAAAAGATAATCCTTGTGGTTATTGTGGGCAGTACTGCAGCATCAGGAGTGAGGAGTTGGAAGTCAAGATTAGGCTGTTAGTATTTGATTATGCCAATCATGCTATACTTTCATTTTCACGTGTCTAACACTCTCGGTTAAGGTAAGCAGTACGTCTGCAGCATCAGGCTTTGAGGATACAAGGATACAAATATTATAATATTGCATTGTCATGGGGACTTGATAAGAGTTCCAAATTTTATTGATTTCGGTGCAGTAGAAGTGGTCGAAAAATCGATCATAAAATTTGAAGCATCGACGACAGTTGATACGCGGTGAAGTTAATAAAAACCGTTTAAAAACAAGTATCAGCGATGAGGAGATTCGTAGCGAACTAAAGTCACCGACAGAACTTTACTCTCCGGATTATTAAACTGAAGTGGCGATGGGCCCCTTGCCCAGGGTAGGGTACATTGCGCGCAGAGCAGATGGCCGATGGTCGGAAAGTGCAAGAGTGGAGACCATAGTTTGGCAATCGCAACGTAAGCCGTTCTTTCACAAAATGGACAGACGACCATAATATGAAGATCGCAGGGAGGCGATGGATGCAGGTCACTTCTAAACGGCGTATGTAGCGGTCCAAAAGGGAGGCCTATGTTCAGCAGAGGACATCAGCTTATCTTAAATGATGATGATAACCAGATATCGTACAATTTCCAGCATTTTTGGTGCAGTGTAGTTCAATTAAGGGATGTGAAGTAAGTTATTCGAAAGGAGATAGCCAGTTAAGGTTCATCTTTGTGTTACAACGTGTTATGACGTTACAGCTAAAAATTGACCCCTGGAATCCTTTAACTCAACTACATTTCACCAAAAACCCTAGAAGTTTAGATAAAGGAATCCAAGGGTCAGTTTATGTTGAAACGAGTAACAACACGTTATAAGACAATAACGAACCTTAACTCACTATCTCCTTATAAATAACTTAACCATATCCCTTAATTGAACTACATTGCACCAAAAATGCTGGAAATCGTACGATCTTTGATGATAACTAAGAGACAGCATACAGGATTTGCGATGTAGAACCTAATTAATTATTGTTAAAACCTAATTGCCAAGTTTTAACAACGTGGTAAAACACGATTCATTTTGTTCATCCAATTTGCTATTGTATTTGTGGTCAGAGATCAGGAGCATTTGTGGCTTTGTCTGATCACATTTAACATTTTATATTATTATACTAAAATATAATAATCTGATAATATACAGGGTTATTTTTTCACCGGTACAATAAATTTTCCCACATATTTGGTATCGATAATAGATTACATTTATCAAATAAAATTAACATTTTTTTTTCATTTATTATTAATTTATCCTTCATGCAAATGCAAAATAATGGGCCTACTAATGATAAGACGTCAACGGGGTGCGGGACGCAGAGGGCGGCGGAAAGGGGTGAGCGACCTGCGCACGAGTTGGCAACATAGCAGTTACCTCAATCTCGGTGACTAGGTCAGGGACGGTCAGTGTCACGGTTGACGTAGGTATGTGCGCACGCGCCGCATCGTACTACCTTCAGTCGGAAATTGCTCGTACGAAATGGTTCGTAGTTATTTTCTCATTGGGGAAAATGCAGTGGTAGCCCAGCGGCTATACGCTGAAGAAAGTGTGCCCCGCCTGGAAAATGCCAGTGTTATAGCTATGGCCAGCCAGGTCAACAGATTTGACCCCGTGTGACTGTTTTTGTGGGGTGAGGGTAGGCCCAAAATTTAAAAATCTAATAATAAGTGCATTTGATGAACTTAAAAGTGAGAACTACAGACTTGTGTTGGGAAATATCAAAGGAAACATTCAAAAACGGGCAAGAGTGTGTTTAGATAACCACGGCCAACATTTTGAACACTTGCTTAAGTATGTGAATTAATTAATTAGTATGAGAAATGGACTCCATTAATCAGGTATGTTTTTTTTATTCCAATCATTGTGCATAAAGTTGATTTCAAGTGTTTAAATACGCCTCAATGAAGAAAGTTTCTGTCCTTAGTGCAAGTATGAAGGAAGATTTGGGATCAAGTAATTTTTTTTTGCCAAGTCATAATCATAAGTTAATTATCATTGCCGCTTTTCTAAGCCGACATGCCACGTGCGATGACGTTGTAAACAAACAGTTGCCAGTTCGTGTGTTTTGCTAGTTATGTACATTGATAATGCGTAATGCGTCCAATTTTCTTATTAGGTTTGCGGATAAGTTCAAACATCGGTATTTTAGTTTTTATGTTCTAAAGGGGTAGTAACAAAAAATGTTAGTATTCTGTAACTTGGACTACTATTACGTATGTTGATTTATTGTACTGGTGAAAAAATAACCCTGTATAGTCAATATAGTACAGTCGGGTTCAAAATTGTATGGACAGTTTATGAATGACTTCATTCATAAATCGTCCATGCAATTCTGAACGCCACTGTACAATTGTATATTACGACACAAGTGCGAAAAACATGAAATCCGAAACGAGTGGCGATGTCTTAAATCGACACGAGTTCCGAATTTCCTTTTTGCACGTGTCTCGTACGACGTTTTTTAGTACGATAGCCCTCCAAGGTTTTGGACCTGACGTAAAATGAGCCATTTCTCGCACTAGCGTGTAAAAAAGCCACAATCTGTACTAAAATTGTACATTTTGTTTCAAGTGCAAAAAAAAAGTTTTTGCACGTGTAAGGGACGATTTTTTTCATAACAAGTGCGTCAAAAAGAGAAATTACCGCGCGCGAAGCGTGCGCAAACTTCGTTATTGCGCACTACTTAGGAAAAATATATTTTAATTACTCGGTTTAGGTTCGGATTTGTTTCAAATTTGAATGTAAATTATGTCATGCTTTTAAATCAAGGATTTTATTATACCGATTCGTTTTGGACCCGTGTATAATAATCTATTTGCATTTGTCCATCACATACCTAGTGGTTTATTTCGTCAATATTATTTTAAATCAAATAAACATTTTTCTTTTTTCAACCGACTTAAAAAAAAAAGAGGTTCTGAATTCTACTGTATTGTTTTTACATTTTGATATGTTATTACTATGTTCTTTGGTTATCGCATAAATTATTTGCATTTCTTTTCATTTCTTTTTATTTTGTATGTACATTTTCCTAATTTTTAATTTATGGGTAAATTTCTAATCCCGAGCTCTTTCGACCCCAAAAGGAAAAAATGTCCTACAATTTCCATATTTTTTCTAGATTTCCGCCTTTGTTACCACCATACAAAGTGTATGGAAAATAGTAAACAAATACATAGGAATTTACCTCCTATTGTCAAACTTACAATGGATTGAAAAGGTCTGTTGCCATTTTTCTTTAACTTAAAAACGTAGGTTTACTTAGTAAAGACTTGGTTCAGCGGTGTGAACACGCCCTTACAAACTCTATTCAGCATGCATTGCCTTGCGGTGACTGGGGCTTTACACATTTTATACAAAATGGTAAAGAGATTCAGTATTAAAGCGGAAAGGAAAAAGAACTAGTACTTATTACTAAATAAACTTTTAATAAACGCTAATTGGATCTTCAGTAGAATTAAAAAAAATATATAAAAACAACTTATACGCGAGTTTATCCGTTTTCATAGTTTTATTTCATGTGTAATCCTCGCGGTAACCGACGAAAATATTTGGGGTTTTTAATCAAATAATGCTAAAAATCATGGTAACACTGTATAATTCAATTAACTATCACAGTCCGGATAAATTATATCTTAAAGTATCTGTTGGCATTGGCATGGACATAATAATATTATATTGAAATACAGTGAGGATATAATCTGTGGGTATACGAGGGTCACTAAGTTTTGTAACAAATAGACCAATATAAATCATAAAGGAGGCCTTTAATATACACATTGTTTAAACCGTCATATTTCCTCCATCTAGAACTTTTTGAAACACAAATTTAAATGAAGGGTCCACGGAAAAAACACGGAAAATTCACACGTTATTCTGTTAAAAGTACCTAAGGTGGTTTTTCTTTCTGTAATTTGAATTGACTAGACATGTTCTTTCCGTGGACCCTTCAAGAGAATATTATAAATAAATAAAATAAATAAATATCTTGGGACATCTTACACAAATCAACCTAGTCCCACATTATATTTTAAATATACTTAAATCGTCTCCGCCGAACTGATGCTGACATTTCTTAAGTAATTTTTTGATAATTATAAAAGACATCGGTAATCTAAAATAAAGAAAAATAGAACAGCATAGGTAGTCTGATTTCAGACACTTTGTACAGTTGCCATATCGTAGCTGCCACGGTGAACATAAATATCTGAACTTACACTCTGGCTCTGTGCACATCATCATCATCATCATCATCAACATCATCAGCCTATGATAGTCCACTGCTGGACGTAGGCCTCTCCTATTAACTATGCGTTAGAAGGTAAATACCCATAATCGCCACGCTGGGCAAACGGATTGGCGATCGCAGTAATGTGTCCACTATGATGACGCTGCTGTCCATCATCAATCTTTTATCAAATAATGGTCAGTGACACTTCAATCCCTTAGTCGACTCTTACGACACCCGAAGGAGGAGTTGAGGTGGTGACAAATGTATTCTTACTGCCGTCACCACACGGCGGACTCTGTGCACACTTGCGATTTATGAGCGAGTTTTGTACGCAGGCGAAATCGCCGCGAGTTCGCCGCGTGCAAATTTTGTATCGCCCAAGTGAATCGCTAGTGTGAACAGGGTGGTTAAGACAAATTGACAATCGCTAACGCTTAATCGTCAATCGTAAACGAAAGGCAGGTACCTGTCTTTGTCGGTCTAATAGGAAAAGTGACAGAGAGGGAAAACTACGATACGCTACTAAGCGTTAACGATTGGTAACTTGGCTACGCATCCAGGCCTTTTAACGCCATGTCTATACAGGCATGCTCAGATATTTATGAGCACCTTTAACCGCAACTGTATTAAGTTATTACAAAGTAGTTCCCTACTTAATACAGGGTGACCTCGGAGACGTGATTGTTTTTTTTTTAACTCCACTAACAACTAGCATCTGAATGCTAGCATACGAGCTAGCATTCAATGGCCTATCCAAAAAAATAAAATAAAAGTTTTTGTACAAAAAGTTGACAATTTTGTAGAATTGAACGCTTGTAAAGTTTTGTGGTTTAGGCCCCTGATGCTAGTTGTTAGTGTAGTTTAAAAAAAAGAAATGGATGCACCTTTTTTAATTTTAATTTTTGGAATTTATTACACTTTTAAATTTACGTGCCTACTAAAAAGCATTATTGAGATAATGTGCGATGATAAACTAAGTAGATTGATGTTTTTGTGCGAGACGACAAAATGTATGTTAAATACAATTCCGATTCAAAAAAGGAATAAAGTTTACAAATTTAAATGTTTCGATAAACTGTTGTAACAATCTGAAACCACCATCAAAATAAAAATAAATATCTAGAAGAAATAATATTAATTAATGTTTTTTAGAAAAATAAATGACAAAAAAGGAAAAGAAAAACTAGTTGTCTGTTTTCAACTAGACCCAAGGCGTTCAGTTGCTAGTTGTTAGTGGAGTTAAAAATTTAAAACTGTCCACGTCTCCGAGGTCACCCTGTATTGAAGTTTAGTTCGATATCCAGCTAATATACGAACATACTGCAATTACAATTTAATATCCTGTGACCTAAATACCCATTTAACTGTGTAAACGTGAACGTGAATAGAACAGGAAGAGGAGATAAGGAGCGGCATTCGACTTTTAAAATTGATCTTGTTTTTGATAGCATTTGGAAATACCATTACCATACCATACCATCATGCAGATTTTAATAGCATTTTAGGTATCGTATTAATATAAATACTAATGTAGGTTTTAACCCCCTTATTCATAAACGTTTGTTAACTTAACTTGTTTATCCCTTTCGGTCTTAACAATGTCTCCATAAGAGCAAAAGGGATAAACAAGTATTAGCGCGGCTGCCCTACGCAGAAATCAAGTATCTCGAAATTTATCAAAAATGTTTTTTTTACATTATTCGATTCACTGTTTTAAAATACATTTTTCAGTATTTTATTTATTTTTTACTACTGAATAGTTTTGTAGTTACAGAAGTTTCAAAAATCCAAGTATCTTTTTCCAAAGGGGTATTCTACGCTAAAGTCAAGTACATACCCTAATTCTATCTTGAAATCAATTATCTTGCGAAAGATACTTGAAATTCATATAGATTGCTAAGTTACTTGACTTCAGCGTAGAAATATTGATATAAATCGCTAAGTTACTTGACTTCAGTGTAGAAATATTGATATAAATCGCTAAGTTACTTGAATTTAGCTTAGAAATTTTCATATTATTAGGATACCAAAACCTTATATTTATATTTAAGTATTTGAATTTCGGGTAGAAATTGTCCTGTAGTACCTTTTCAAATTAAACTTTTTAATCTGCCTGTTTTTTCATACGTTTGTCAGTCATAGGTCGTATACGAGAATTGTTATTTAAGTGCTTATTATCTGGTGACTGAAGTGTTTTCCAGGCTGTATAAATTATTTACAATGAAAAGACGCAAAGAATAGGATATATATAAGGAATATTTTTATTCAAATGCTCGCCATAAGGCAAAACAGATAGTTTCTATATGTTTAGAAAATAATAACTAGGGTAAAATTCGAGAATTAGGGTAGTTTCTACCACTAGCTAAATGTGATGAAAAATAATAAATTTTACACCTTAAGGAATCTGTTATTGGTGGAAGGTTGCTTCAGAAACGGACATAGGACTGTATTTTATAAAAATAATTTTAATCAATAAATATAAAGTAGTGGACTTGGTGAACAGGGTGGTTAAGACAAATTGACAATCGCTAACGCTTAATCGTCAATCGTAAACGAAAGGCAGGTACCTGTCTTTGTCGGTCTAATAGGAAAAGTGACAGAGAGGGAAAACTACGATACGCTACTAAGCGTTAACGATTGGTAACTTGGCTACGCATCCAGGCCTTTTAACGCCATGTCTATACAGGCATGCTCAGATATTTATGAGCACCTTTAACCGCAACTGTATTAAGTTATTACAAAGTAGTTCCCTACTTAATACAGGGTGACCTCGGAGACGTGATTGTTTTTTTTTTAACTCCACTAACAACTAGCATCTGAATGCTAGCATACGAGCTAGCATTCAATGGCCTATCCAAAAAAATAAAATAAAAGTTTTTGTACAAAAAGTTGACAATTTTGTAGAATTGAACGCTTGTAAAGTTTTGTGGTTTAGGCCCCTGATGCTAGTTGTTAGTGTAGTTTAAAAAAAAGAAATGGATGCACCTTTTTTAATTTTAATTTTTGGAATTTATTACACTTTTAAATTTACGTGCCTACTAAAAAGCATTATTGAGATAATGTGCGATGATAAACTAAGTAGATTGATGTTTTTGTGCGAGACGACAAAATGTATGTTAAATACAATTCCGATTCAAAAAAGGAATAAAGTTTACAAATTTAAATGTTTCGATAAACTGTTGTAACAATCTGAAACCACCATCAAAATAAAAATAAATATCTAGAAGAAATAATATTAATTAATGTTTTTTAGAAAAATAAATGACAAAAAAGGAAAAGAAAAACTAGTTGTCTGTTTTCAACTAGACCCAAGGCGTTCAGTTGCTAGTTGTTAGTGGAGTTAAAAATTTAAAACTGTCCACGTCTCCGAGGTCACCCTGTATTGAAGTTTAGTTCGATATCCAGCTAATATACGAACATACTGCAATTACAATTTAATATCCTGTGACCTAAATACCCATTTAACTGTGTAAACGTGAACGTGAATAGAACAGGAAGAGGAGATAAGGAGCGGCATTCGACTTTTAAAATTGATCTTGTTTTTGATAGCATTTGGAAATACCATTACCATACCATACCATCATGCAGATTTTAATAGCATTTTAGGTATCGTATTAATATAAATACTAATGTAGGTTTTAACCCCCTTATTCATAAACGTTTGTTAACTTAACTTGTTTATCCCTTTCGGTCTTAACAATGTCTCCATAAGAGCAAAAGGGATAAACAAGTATTAGCGCGGCTGCCCTACGCAGAAATCAAGTATCTCGAAATTTATCAAAAATGTTTTTTTTACATTATTCGATTCACTGTTTTAAAATACATTTTTCAGTATTTTATTTATTTTTTACTACTGAATAGTTTTGTAGTTACAGAAGTTTCAAAAATCCAAGTATCTTTTTCCAAAGGGGTATTCTACGCTAAAGTCAAGTACATACCCTAATTCTATCTTGAAATCAATTATCTTGCGAAAGATACTTGAAATTCATATAGATTGCTAAGTTACTTGACTTCAGCGTAGAAATATTGATATAAATCGCTAAGTTACTTGACTTCAGTGTAGAAATATTGATATAAATCGCTAAGTTACTTGAATTTAGCTTAGAAATTTTCATATTATTAGGATACCAAAACCTTATATTTATATTTAAGTATTTGAATTTCGGGTAGAAATTGTCCTGTAGTACCTTTTCAAATTAAACTTTTTAATCTGCCTGTTTTTTCATACGTTTGTCAGTCATAGGTCGTATACGAGAATTGTTATTTAAGTGCTTATTATCTGGTGACTGAAGTGTTTTCCAGGCTGTATAAATTATTTACAATGAAAAGACGCAAAGAATAGGATATATATAAGGAATATTTTTATTCAAATGCTCGCCATAAGGCAAAACAGATAGTTTCTATATGTTTAGAAAATAATAACTAGGGTAAAATTCGAGAATTAGGGTAGTTTCTACCACTAGCTAAATGTGATGAAAAATAATAAATTTTACACCTTAAGGAATCTGTTATTGGTGGAAGGTTGCTTCAGAAACGGACATAGGACTGTATTTTATAAAAATAATTTTAATCAATAAATATAAAGTAGTGGACTTCTTCTTCTTAATTACTAAATTAAAAATCAATGTCTCAAGAGGTAGAGGTGTCAGAACAGCTAAAAGAAGAGATTTTGGAAAAGTTAGTGCCTTTAAGCCAAATAATTAGCAACTATTTTGAATGCACAACAAAAAAAAATTCAATCACTGATTGAATAAAGGAATGTGAACTAGTTAGTACAGATGTTTGAATATGGTTGATGTATATGGATACCTTTATCTTTATGTTCTGTACCAGGTGTAAGTAAAAATATAAATTTATAGGTACTTATATATTGTATGTTAATTTACAGATTAATTGAACAAAACTATAACTTTTTATTTTTACGTCTTCCACGCGTGCGTCCAGATATTCTCCATAGACTGTCGGGTTTGAAGTTCTTTTTTGGTTAGGTACGTAAGGTGTTTCCTACAATTTAAGTAATTGATTTAAATTTTCAAGTATTTTTGTCAGAAAAAAACTCATATACCCATGTTTTTTTTTTTTTTTATTCCACGTCGGTGGCAAACAAGCATACGGCCCGCCTGATGGAAAGCAGTCACCGTAGCCTATGGGCGCCTGCAACCTCAGGGTGTCACATGCGCGTTGCCGACCCAATAAAAATAACGTTGGCACAACAAAGTGGCTCCACTCCACCTGATCGTAAGTGAAAAGTAGAGCCCAAATCGCGGCGGCAACGAACAGGAGACAATCAGTAACCTGTTAGTTGCCACCGCCTTGCTGGCCCGCTAGATTTTAAAACAACTTGCATTCAAACAGAACAGGACCTTGTTTTCCATGAAATACTCTAATACCTACTGCATTGATACCGAAATAATATATTTTAACACAAGCATGACATACACTAAATTATAGGCATCTAAAACGTAGTATAAAACATGCTTGTGTTTATAAACTTATCAACAAGAAGCCTACCAAAGCACTAAAATATAAACAGATACTTGTTTCTTTGTAGAAAAGCTTTAAAATTATATTATCGCATTCTAGGCAGAAACCTGTTTTTGCGTTTTAAAATGATTGTGCTCATAATTTGGAAAAAATAAATATAGTACACTATTAATGATATCTTGCATAATAAAAAACGGCAATAATAAATGCTATAATTTAACTAGTAAACATGTAATCAAGAAAAATCTAAAAAAAACGTTTTTTCGCTCTCCTGTAAAATTTGACAAAACACAGATACTTGATTTCTGCATAGGGCAGCCGAGCGGCTTGTTAAGTTAACAAACGTTTATGAATAAGGGTGTAAGTTTATTGTTATTAACAATATATGCATCGATTCAGTGTGAAATAAACTAATTTTATTTTAGTTATTTATTTAATAAATGCCTAGGAATTATTGTTTTCTTGCTTCACCCTAACAGGGCCCAATCGGAACTAGTTATTTTAAATAATATTTTTCAGATCTGAAATACCATGCTTGCAATAGAGAATTATGAATTGTAAGTAAATAATAATCGCTTGCTAGATGGTGCTGTTCGCTGGTTAAAACTGAACGACTTACTCTCTTGGATCGTACAAGATATTTTGCAAGCATTCTTTGCTTTTCGACACCGCCACTAGATGGCGTGGTGCCAAAGATAAAACGAACGACATTTTGTTGTTATTATATCGAGGGTTGGGTGGTCAAACCCGATAATTTGCGAAATCCGATTTTTAAAATACGAACTATATGACATTGACGTGATGTTGTTATTTCAATGAAAAAATATAACGACGATAAGTCGAGATATTTCTTCATTTTGACTTTATCGTATCGTTTGACCACCAAACCCTCGATATAGGATAATTATAAAATCGTATTGATATCTACTTTTTGTGAATGAATGTGTTAATAACTTGCGTTGGCGGTTTTCGTCGAATTCAAACAACACGGAGCAGTTTCGCCATGTTATTAAAAACATTTTTTCAGTTCCGCGTCTTGACGAGCGTAGTACGAGTAGGTACATGTATTGTATTTTCATTTTTATTCATAAATAGCTAGACCCTTGTTAAATTGTGTTTTCTTAAATACCCACAAGTAAACCCACAAAAAATTATGACTGGTTGTTAGATTTGAAACACGTGTCTTGTATGAAAGCCAATAGGCTTGAAATCGTCAAGCCTGTTTTACATAAAATTAAGATAAATTTGTAAAGACTGAATGCCGTCCCATGAGAAGCGAATCTAATAAGCTGACGAACGCATGGTGTTTTTATACCTACTTTGAACAGTTAAAATTATTATTAGCGACTAGTTTACGTAGGTCAGCGTTTTACAAAAAAATTGTACATTTGGATTACGTCTTCCATATCGATAAAAATTGGTAGCCTGGATCCACCACATTTCCTAAACTTTCCCAAAATGTTTGTATGAAACATTTCTTTTATTGTTACCAAAAACATAGGAATCTGGAAACAAAAAAGGAATCTTCCATAAAACCTTTTCTGATGACTTTGATCAATGATAACGTTTGAGCGTATCCAAGGTCGTCATTCATTACTTTACTCACTAGTGAATAAAATACGTTTCTACCCAGTTGTATTAAAGCGTAAACAAGCGCCATACACGCTAGTGAGAGGATTTTTTTTATTAGGTATTTTTAGGCACTGGTCCCACTGCGATCGAGTAAGCTATGAGCTATCGGCTATAGAAACGAACAAAAGATAAGCGCTCCCGTGTGAATGAAAGAGACAAAGCGACATTGATAGCTAATGCTGAGCGAGTAACTATAAACATGGTGGGATCAGTGCCTTATTCTCATTCATATATGAATACTAAAAAAAATACAGTTTTTGCAAGCTGTTGGACAAGACCGGATAGTTTTACAGCAAACATACCTTATACCTTTGTCAGCCTCCGTAGCCTAGTTGGTAGTAACCCTGCCTACGAAGCTGGAGGTTCCGGGTTCGAATCCCGGCGAGGGCATTATTTGTGTATTTATTTATCACAAATATTTGTTCCTTGGTCATGGTTGTCTATGTATTTAAGTATCTATATGTATCTATCTATTATATATATCGTCGCCTAGTACCCACATCACAAGCCTTAATTGAGCTTACCGTGGGACTAGGTTGATTTGTGTAAGATGTCCCAAGATATTTATTTATTTATATTCCCACGATCTTATCTTATATTACTGGTGGGGCCCTTACGGAGACACTTCGATCTATTGGGATCTTTTGTGTAATTGCCTCCTGTTTCGCCTACCCCAGGGATTGTTCTATCAACTCAATATGTTTGAGGATGGACCCTAGCGGCAGCGTTTTGACCTCTTTCGGTTCCAGATAGCCGGTTCCGAAGTCTTTCATCCTTTGTCAGGCGAAGGCATGACATTAGCACATCAAGTGTTTCATTGTCTCCTCTTCTTCGCCATACATTCTATAGTTAGTATATCCCCACGATACATCTTAAGCCTCGCAAACAAGCTTAATACTTACCATATATTCCACTTAAAGGCACAACGTCCAACCGGAAGAGATCCCTCTCAGGGATAAGTCCTTTACAAGCACTTAAACCTATTTTCGGATCAGCAATACCTTGATAACTAAGCATAAACCATTAATTAAAGGGCCGGAGGCCGATTCGAACATTCACAATATTCATTTTGATAAGAAATTGATTTGACATGACCTGGACAAAACCCGGGCTTCTAAATGCACGACATGTTAGACTTTTGAACGTCGATCATTATTTTTTATTGAAAGATAGTAAGTAAACTATTAGTTAACTATAGTAACTATAGTATAGTTTGCGCGTTTACCGCTAAAAAAACCCCATTTACTGTGGCTCCAAAGTTCAAAGACACAGCTCTTACCATGTCAGGGAGTATTGGGATCCTCGGAGTCGACATTTCCAACGACGTCCAATTCCGATGTAACCTAGAGGGAAAAGTTACGCTGGCATCCAAAAAGCTCGGGGTGCTCAATAAAGCGAGGGGATACTTTACTCCGGGGCAAAGACTTCTGTTATATAAGTCGCAAGTCAGACCCCATATGGAGTATTGCTGTCACCTCTGGGCCGGAGCACCTGTATACCAGCTTGCACCCTTTGACTCGGTTCAGAGACGAGCTGTCCGAATAGTCGACGATCCCAGACTCACAGGCGGTATTGAACCCTTAAGTCTAAGGAGAGACTTCGCCTCCTTATGTGTGTTCTATCGTCTGTACAATGGGTTGTGCTCTGAAGAACTGTTCGACATGATGCCAACGTCCACTTTTCATCATCGCACCGCTCGCCACCGACTGGGCGCTCATCCTCACACCTTGCAACCTAAATGATCGCGCACCGTGCGGTTTCAGAGGAACTTCCTCCCGCGGACGGTCCGTCTGTGGAATGAGCTCCCTGCCGAGGTTTTCCCGTTGGACTACAGTATGGGGTTCTTCAAAAGAGGAGTGTACAAGTTCTTATTGGGTCGGCAACGCGTATGTGACACCCCTGGGGTTGCAAGCGCCCATAGGCTACGGTGACTGCTTTCCATCAGGCGGGCCGTATGCTTGTTTGCCACCGACGTGGTATAAAAAAAAAAAAAAAACTATAAATTTTGCCAGCCTCTAGTTGGTAGTGACCCTGCTTACGAAACTAGAGGTTCCGGGTTCAAACCCCGGCGAGGGCATTATTTTGCGTATTTATTCACAAATATTTGTTCCTCGGTCATGGCTGTCTATGTATATAAGTATCTATATGTATATATCTATTATATTATATCGTCGCTTAGTACTCACATCACAAGCCTTAATTGAGCTTACCGTGGGACTAAGTCGATTTGTGTATGATGTCCCAAGATATTTATTTATTTATAAATATAATTAAACGGGTAATCTCACGTCGTGTATTTAGTCACTACGACATGTTTATATAGGTTTTCATTACGCCATGAGTACGCGCCATGCTCGCGAGTCGCGAGGAGTGAACGAAGGCTCAGTGCTTGATAATGAAGACCTAGGCTCTCTGAAACATGTTGCGTGTGGTGACTAAATACACGTGAGTTTAACCGTTTGGTTATATTTATAGTTATTATGTCTCACAAAAGTTAAAATTCAATCATAATGCATAATATGTATATCGGGATTATCGGATGGTGGAAGGTTCATAACAAATTGAAAAAATAATACTTAAGATAAAAATAATAATAAGATTTATATCACTAAATTGCTGACAATCCTGAAAGGAATGAAAAAAGTCAAAATCTTAAAAAATACGGGTTTCTACATAAATTCTCTATTAATAAACTCGCATTTAATTTATATTCATTCTTAAAGGACTTTAAGGATGCCATTAGGGTTTTCTCTATTTATTTACAGTAATTATTGTACATTAAGTTAATTTTTAAATACCTACACAAAGTGACCCTAGGGCTGGCTCGTTCCTCGCCCAACGAATTGGCATTGCCATTCAGCGAGGCAACGCAGCCAGCCTTATGGGCACTTTGCCCAGTGGCAGCGATGTGGGAGACATTTCTATATATATAGTTTACGTCCCCGTAGTTCTTAAGGTAGGTTTAGTTTAGCGTAGTATGGTTTTTGTTTTTTGTTTTATGTATCTTAAGTTTCATATTATATTATCTTAACACGTTCCATGTGCAGCTAAAATCGATAGTGTCTCCTCTCACGTGCAAATCCTCGCACACAATTTCCATCATAACCTGGCAACAGTAATAAAAGTCCGCCAATACCAAATTTTATCTAATTGTCACTTTTTACAGCTGTAACGTGCGAGTAAGTTAACGTAGCTTAGCTCGTACGTGCAAATTTCAAATTATCCCTATATTTAAATAGGGTCGTGTATCATATTATGCTGCATTCACGTATCATCAATACCTTCAAATGTATCACATGTGATGCATGCACAGGGAACGTGTTAATAATGCACGAATAAAGGACACGAAGGAACCATTTTGTATTTTTCGAATAAGCCTCCGGAACGAGGTTTCCGTAAGCTCCGAGCCTCAAAGGCTTGGTGATTAAATTTCGGCCTCAATCGAAGCCTTGTGGGGCAAATATTTACGGCCGCGATGGCGTATTAACACGACACGGAGTAAGGTTATGTAGATAGTTCGTTGTACTACATGAACCCAAATAGTTATGAATAATTTAAAAAATAAACAAGAGAAAAGATGAACTGCAATTAATTGTGATGAATTTAAACTTTCGTGAGGCATCATAAATGTAAATTAAATTAAAACGGTTAAACTCACGTGTATTTAGTCATTACTACTTAATCCAAAATACAAACCCCCTTATTCATAAACGTCTGCTAACTTAACAAGCCGCTAAGTGTTTGTCCCTTTTGCTCTTATGGACACATTGTTAAGACTGAAAGGGACAAACAATTATTAGCGGCTTGTTAAGTTAGCAGACGTTTACGATTAAGGGGGAAAGTGTGTAATTAAATGTTGTGCACGGTTGTTATCGACATACAAATTTAACAAGAGTATGCAATATGCTATGTATCTATAGATCAGTTTATGTTTTGTATGTTGTTACTGTGCCAAATAATAATAAAATAAAATAATATTACGCGGGACATATTTCGAGAGCAAGGCGTGTACGCGTATTCCCAACTAGCAAAATATAGTCATATAGAAGTTGAGACAACGTTTTGCATATAACTTCTAGTCTAATTTGGTTGGTCATATAAACGTAAGGTAAACGGTTATAAAAGGCGAAAGTGGCGCAAATTATAAGACTTATTGGTGAGATAAAGGTTAAATAAAGGTTTGCATGGCGACTTAACTCGTTTATTAAAGGTATTGTAACGATTAAGGAATGACCAAAACGTTGGATAAAAAGTACAACCAAAACCCTTACGCGACCTAAATATCAAATAAATGTTTTATTACTGACCATTTTGTTTTATAGAAGGTTTAGTGTAACCCTTACTCATTGCTTATCGGACTTTTAAGTTACCTAAACATTTTTAAGTTTTATTTATAAAACTGCTCCTGACATTTATTTTAGATACGCGCAAAACTTGGTGTGTGTGACAAAAAAGTGTACGGAAAAATAATACAAGGTAATTTTATAAGTTTTGTAATAGAAAATATTGTTCTATATATTGAGCTTTTGCACATTTGGCGTGAGCTGAATTCGTATGGGAAGGTCACTTTACCGTTAAAGTTTATGATGATATACAGTTTTTTGCTGTCGCGCTCTTAATATATTCGAAATAATTATAATTTATAACAATATTTCCTCATATTTTATTATAGTTAAGGTTAGCCATTTTGGAACAAGTCATGAATTTATACTTATACGACTACAATATAACTTTATCTTAAGTAAAGGTTTTTATAACGACTACAAATTGTCCGCCATTACTAAGCCGCCATTACTAGTCCGCCACTTCGTTTGTATTGTTTCCACAATGTAACGTCCATGGTTTTTTTCTTTTAAATAGTACTGTGATGCTCACGAAATAGCGACTGATGTTTTATAATATTAATTTCAAATCGACTATAAATTGCATGATGTTTTATAACCGTAACTTAAAATCAATTTAAAAACATATAGTTCAATAAAAGGAATATAACGGGTTCGGCAACAACTAAAGGTTTTTCAAAGTTTTTGTTTGACGTTAATATAACCAACTGTTGAATAAAAGGTAGATAACAGTCCCGCTGATATCTTTTTGTCATATTGAAGTTACCTTCAATACCGCTATATAACTGCCGAGATAAGGTTTTATGATATCACTTATACAACAATAAAATTATGTAGACGTTGTAAAAATGACCTTATTACGACGTTTCTGTTTTTTCTAAACCCTTTATATGACGAAAACGTTTATACAACTTTGAACATCATTAAGTAAACGTTTTCTTTAAAACCTCTACATGATTGTTGTATAATTAAGTCGCAAAAACGTTTATTTACCATAGTAATTAGACTATTTGGTAGGACGACTAAACTATCAGATTTATAACGTTTATTTGACTAACAGGTTAACTAAAAACAACTATAAAACTCTTATATGGCTAAAGGTCGTATAACTCTTGATTTATATGACTTCTTTGCTAGTTGGGTTGAGTGTTTGATAATGGAGACCTAGGTTCTCCGTAACATGTCCCTCGTATATATTATACTAAATAAACGTGAGTTTAACCGTTTAATTAAATAATTATATTTATATATTTTTTTACTCCAGCACCGTTTTAATAACTGAGAGTAGCAAGAGAATAATAAATTCTTTATAAAAATATAAGGTAGGTACTTTTGGGGGAATAAATACTACAATATTATTGTTGGTATTGGTTTATTCAAACATTTTCATGCAAGATAAAAACGTGGTCAATCTTGTAATGGGGCTTCTGATTAATATTAATTTCAAGTCAGATTGAATTTAATTCACATAAATTTCTTGATAATGGCAACCTTTAAAAATACTAATACTATCTAAAAAAAATGGTTATATATTGTGGAATATGACATGAGGTCACTTGATATTTATCTTAATCAAAAATGCATGTTCTAAATCTTTCACAAAGATTCTAAATCTTTCACAATGTTTGCGAGCATCTTGTAAAATGATAACAGATTTTTATTACCTATAGTAAAGCCAACAACTTAAAGAAATAGGTGAGATATCCTGTACAACACGATGTATCTAATACAGGGTTCTAGTAGGGTATAATTTGTCGCCGAAAGCCAGTTTACCGAATATCAATTCGCAACCAAAATATTGCAGAATTTATTTTTTTTGAAAGATCAGTGTTTATTGTAACTATCACACCACAAATAATAAAACAAATAATAATCTTTCGCTTATTATTGTAACTTTAGCATAGTTATTAGAATTTGAAATGATCATATTTCAACCTAACCTAACTTAATTGGAAAATGGAAATTCGACCAAAAGCAAGTAGGCAAATAATTTGGTAAATGTTGGTATGCAAAATGAATCGTACGTGATAATCGGCAAAATGAAACTTTGCGCAAAAGGTAGGATACCCTACTAAAATAGTTTAATTTGTTTTGACGTAGTTTTATCTTCCCATTCTTATCAGATCCTTATGGAAATGTTCTTTATTTTTGTGTCTGAATAAATAAAAAATATTCTTCTACTGTTCAAAACAAATATTGTCGTAATTTTTCTTCAAATCAATATTTAATTAAATCCAATCTGACAAATCAATATAAACAATAACATTAGAAAAATATACTAGATTCTATGAAAATTACAATCGTTAGTACGAGTAAACATCAATTACTAACAAATGGTTGGAGCATCCTCGTATTATACTTATCCTATAATTTAAGAATATTAGAGATAAAAACCGGTTTACGCTCGAACTATTTCACACAAGAAATATCACGTAATCATAGTGTCACCTTAACTATGATGAAATAGGGGCCAAGACGCCTTTTCTAACACTCGTACACAACTGACACAACAAAATCAGAATAAATACTTATTAAAATTTTGCGGGAATCTGTCTTTGTAGTTTTATTTAAAAGTACTCTACAAGCCTATTCTGAAACTGATTCTTGATTTTATTCAAATTTTTTGGACCCGCGGAACAAAAAAATGAGAGGGGTGCCAAGATTTTTTTTCTGGAGCAAATATTTCCGAGAATATTGACTTTAATAATAAAAGTATTTTCGGAGACCCTTATTCTTTTTTTATTAAATACCTATTGAACGATATCTCAAGCTTTAGGGTTAGAGTTAATAAAATAAACATGCCCACTTTAGGTGTAGGGGGTGGGGGACCCAACCGGAAAAAAGTCATTTTCTCGGCGTGATTACTGTTTATGTACCTGTACGAGATTGCAAATTTCTAGTAGGTATTAACGGTCACTGAGCTATGCTGCAGACAGACATACGAACAGACGGACGTGGTGAAACTATAAGGGTTCCTAGTTAACTACGGTACTCTAAAAACGGTTCATTTACCATTAAAAGACAAGCTCATCTAGATCCCTTAAGTAGGGACGTGCACATTTCAAATCCTAGATTTAAAAACAAAATTCTAGTTTGAAAATAAAACTTGTGATGTCTTCAGGTGGTCATATTTTTAGTGGGACTGTGAATTTACAGAGGCATAAATTTGTATACACTGTTTTACCTTTGTCTGGAGCTTAAGGTCTAAAAATGTTTACATAAATATAAAATGTGCCCATGAGGAAAGGGAAAACGGAGGATTTCAGACCAAAAGTTAAAAATGTAGTATGAGTTTTGACGGATTCCGCCTATTTTAAGAGACAAATGTTTTTAACCATATTTGATCGTTAGGCAATAATAAACGCTTATTAGGAAACGCTTTTGTTACTGTGTTGTCGTAGTCTTGTCACACTTAACCGACAGACATCAAAAGGACAAGTAAAAATCTTGAATTACCTAGCATACGTAAAAACGTTTTATTGCAATTTGGCCAAGGCTTATAATACTTAACATTTTCTTTTAGCCTCAGGAATATGGTGTTATTTTTTTCCTTTGCTCAGAACACCTTGTATTTTTACAGAGCACCTTGTATTTATGCCCTTGGCTGTACGTGTGTCCCTATGTGAATTACCTCAAGCGTAAACGCAGCGTACAGAACAGCCATCTTCAGGGTCGAAAGGACCCTCTACCCTAACAAACTACTTACATAATTACATCGCTTGGCACATTCGTGTGAAACTTACATTTACCCTCCGACTTAGGCTTGACGTAGACGATCGATTTTAATTCTGCCTTGCTTCAGTAAGCTTGAAGTTAATAGTAGGTATAGTTTTTTGAGCGTAGGTAATATTGAACATCAGGTAATTTTCCTTATTTTATTTTCATAATATTTGACACAGGTAGACATAAAGTCAAATCAATCTGTCTCTCAAAAGTTTTCGAGATGTAGATTAAGTCTGACAATTTACATTTATTTGTGATGTATAATGTACATACCTAGCTATTAATGATTTAGTACATTATGAATCAGTTTATTACGAATAAGCCAGTTTTTTTATGTGACGATGGTTGACAACTGAGCTCTCAGCTCACCTGATGGATAGCAGGAACTGAGGCCCATGGACATAGTGATCAAAAAATCGCCTATACGCTGCCTACCCTGAGGACTTAGATGGATTGCCTCTATCTATGCCAGTAATCACACCGGCTATCTTACCCCCAAACTGAAACACAGCAGTGCAAACACTGCTATTTAGTGGCAGGTTAACGGGTAATACGGTGGTAGCTATCCGGGCGGACCCTGCACAAGGTCCTACCACCAGCAAAAATGTGGAACCAGTAGTTTAAATGTGGATCACTGAAAATACGTTGTTGTTACTTAATTATTTTGTCCAAATTACTAAATTCATTCAATTATTTTTAGTACATACATGGATACTGGAAACTAAGTAATATGCGTTCGGTACTCGTACAATTATCAAATCTTTCCAGACGAGGATGAAGATTTAGTCAATTAAAAGATTTTACCGTTCTTACCTAAAAAAATATTTCTATAAAACATTTATTGAGGAAAAGGATCCCAGATAAAATGTAATAGGATAATGTAAATCTTATTTCATCAAAAAGTAAATTGCTTATATAAACTCGACTGGCTTATCGCTCATTTTAGCGTGATTGGCGCTCTCAGAGTAAACCCAATTTCCATTGTAAAATCGATTAAAACGATTATCTACGTCATACCTTAGAAACGACACCATAATTGTAAAGAGTTTTATGAATATTAATTCACGAAATACTATTTGGCACAAAAATTGGCTTTTAAACTCTAACTCAAATAACTCAAAAGAATAAATATGGCATGCATATTAAACAATATTCCATGAATTATACTCATTATATTAATGGCTATGAAACAATTTAATGACATCTACTAGTTGACCACTTATTTACACATTTATTGGAATAAAAAGCCATTCCTTTAATCAAAGAAACTATGCATAAATATTTAACATGCTTAACAACATCTAATATAAAAAACAATGTTTTAGTAATAACGGCAGAAATTGCCTTAAATTACCGTTCAAGGTAAGTAAGTATACATTATGTAGAGTTCTCAGTATGGATACTGAAGATTTCAACTATATTGGATTACACTAAAAAGTTTCAATGGAGCCTGACTAACAATAGATAAATTTGGCAATTTGTCAAAATCTATTTTTTTCTTAGAGTACGAGTAATCACTGTGTCGTCTTTCATTTACAAAATATACAAAAATCGGTTACAAAATAATATTCATTAGTATTACCAAAACGACAGCACAGTAATTATGTTTGATATTGGAATATTTTCATTGTCTTTGATGTTTTTTGATGTTCTTGCAATAAGCATTGAAAATGCAATAATTTCAAATTGCCGTGACTGGGTTTACGAATACAAGTTTTGGTAATATTAACTATAAGTAAACCGACGATTACCTACAAGGTTTGGTCGAGACAAATTTCAAAATTACCAACATTAACGTTACAATATTAAGTGAATTAATTTGAAAATCCTACAATAATTCTAATGGGAGACTTGAAAGAGCTTCTGGGGTTTTAATTTTATTACATTTACAATCCACATTTACCTATAAACTAGAACTGTCTTAATAAGAATTGTTATTAGGACTATCATCATTTGAACTCACTACACTAGTTTCAATCGTTTTGGCATCAATTACATTTGAGTTAATTTCATCTTTGCTTAAAGAATTATCTGTAACATCACTAACATCGTTATCTAAATTACAATTTTCATTTTCTACCTTAACACTATCTGTACTATCTAAGTTTTTACATTCATCTTTAGAGGAACTGTCAGGAGTAGATTCTTTGGTTTCTGTTCTGTCGGGTGGTCGAACGGTGGACATAGTGCTAGTGAGAAATGATGACTGTAGGTTGTACCCTGGTAGTAGTTTTGGTTGCAATGGTAGCATGAGGTCTAGGGCTCCCGTGGTGGCAGGTCTCGGTTGCAAGGGTGGGGCCGTCATCAGGGGAGGTTGCAGTGATGCTAGGGATATAGCTCCGGCTTGCGTGTTCACGATTGGACTCTCAACTGTAAGAGAAATGCGTTGAGCAATTTTTATTCTTGAACTGTTCAATTGGGTATCAGTTTTATAGGTTTAATTTTTTTTATATCAGCAGCAATTAATCTAACAAAAGTTAAAAGTAATATAATATTACGAGTAAATAAGCATTCAAGATATTATTAGGAAGTGCCAGGGACATTTTCATAGGAACAGGATAGACATGCATTCAATGCAAAACTAGGTGATGAAATTACATAAATTCTATGGAAAAAGACAGATTGTTTATTTGATTGACAGAAAATCTATAAAATTACCTTTGGGTAAAAAGAGAAATCATGTACACTTAAGTAAATAATACTGTAGTACCAATTTGTGAGACTCATAACTACGTACTAAATAAGCTAAGACCCTACAAACACATAAAAAAACGAGGCAAGGTAAGCTACTTTAAACTGAAACTATCTACAAAAGATACTTGATAAGTCAAAATTATACAATTATTAAATAGAAACTTCTATCTACAAAAGATACTAGATAAGTAAAAATTTTACGCAATCATTGCTCGTCAATGTTTGTTAACGTTTCTAAAGCAGTACTATTGTGAGACGGCTTTGTCTATCGTCAGGAGTAGGGGAAGGTTGTATGACGACGATGGATGGCTTACATGTCGGCGCGACTTCTATCTACAAAAGAAGCTAAGTAAAATAAGTAGGTACCTAAAAATTTTACGCAATCATTCCACCTAAAAATTTGCTAATATTTCTAAAGCAGGACTATAGTGGGACGACTTTGCCTATTGTCAAAAGTGGGGGAGGCAGTTTGAAAAAAAATATGGTTTGCCAATCGACGCGCGACTTGTATCTACAAAAGAAACCAAGTGAAAATTTTGCACAAACATTCCACTTAAAATTCTGTTAACGTTTCTAAAGAAGCACAATCGTGGGACGGCTCTGTCTATTGTCAGAAGTGGGGGGAGGCTGTATGACAACGACGGAAGGTTTACCGATCGGCGCGCGCGCTTGCAGCGGCTGCGCAGATGCAGTGGATGGTCGCGTCAGGATGTTCGGCGGGCCTTGGAGGGCGAGGCTTATCATGTTCATGCCGTTGACACCTGGAAAAATGGGTATGTTAATCCACAGCCTAAATTCTTTGGTACTAACAACCTAGGGATTTCGCAGTAATTCACAAGCTGGTGGCTTACCATGGTCACGCGTTTACCGTTTATCGTGCTACTCGTCGCTTTCGCATATTACATACATACTTTGTATATAATATACATGTTGAGCTTGACGGGAACAACGACAAAAGATTAAACACGGTACCAACATAAGCCTACTGATAAGTACAAAATTAGTTTTATTCTTTGTTACAGGTTTTTACTAACAAAGTAAAAAAAAGTATTTATAGACGAGTTATATTATGTAAAAAGATATATCCTTTTATTGTTTTTAATGTATTAATTGACAAATAATACACTTGCATAAAACAAAAAATGTATAAAGTCGTCAACATTGATTTATTTATTTTGTGTTACTTTTTTTCTTCTTTGTTAGACTTTTTATGTTACATCTTCATTTTATTTAATATTTAATATTACATATAACCTTGCCCTAACTCCTTAAATCAAATAACTATGATTAGAAATGTAGTGACATTTTTAAATTAATGATTGAATGGCATGTTGCTATGTTAAGGGGTTTATATTTTATCGCAAAGGTTTTATTTTTAATACCCATAATCAATTAATCATATATATAATTATTATATGTATTATATAATTATCTCAAAGTATTAAAAGGTTTTAAATTAATGCATTGACACATTATTTTAAAACGCATGTTACATAATATCATTCTATTTTAAATGTGTAATTGATTAATGTTACGCAAAATTGTAATTACAACTAGTTTACCTTTACACAAACGATTCGACTCATTCGAAACATAATACGCTTGTTTGAAATTACATTCAGTTTCCAATGAAGGTGTTAAATTGTAGCCAAATTGCAGAACCACGGCGCCGAATATAATTTTTAACCATTGGCCAATCTAAAAACTGCTGAGCCGATTATCTTCGAAATAGTTTTATTGTAATATTATATGCTCATTATTCATGAATAATTAAATTGTCTCTCCTCATTTTTGGACCCACAGATCCAAAGTTAGAGGAGAGACAATTTGTTTTCAATATCGACTTTAGAAAAAGACTTTACTGTAGGACCCTTATTATTTTATTTACTAGAAAAATAGTATTTTTTTTACATTTTATTCTACATCGGCGTGATTAATAGGGATATGTATCTGTACCAAATCGATATAAGGACTGCTATGTGAACAAAAGAGATACGGAGATGGTTATGCGGCGTACTATAAAATATAGCCGTGTCTCTTTTATTTACACGAGAACGTTTATTTTGTTAGTTTCCCTAGCCGATATGCCCGCGTAGGGATCAGTACCTAATGCTAAGTATAATTATCAGTGATGCATTTTTATACTCAAATCATTGTAGTAAAATCACATACAAAATGATGAGTTACCTAAGGTAAAATGTTACAAGGGCTAAATTGTAAGCCAGTTAAAAAATATAACGTAGTAGTCACGTTCAATTCAAACGTAAGGCACGTAAATTTCTACGCGATTCCAGGTGACTACATCTTCCAAGCAAATAAAAGGAAAAGCGATCGCTTCTTACAAATTATGCGGCATGCGAGCATTGAATTCTGAATTCATGAATAAATGCTTTCAAGTTGATTACCCTACAACTGGTGCCCTCTGTTATCTTACAAGCGTATTACTTATACGGCGCCCAGTGCCATCTATTTAAACTCGAAGATGCTTCAAATTGGAACCTTACGAAAGTTGTATAACTTGAAACAACATTTGAATTATTTAATTATTTATTTAGAGTGCGTTTTTTCATCTGCTATTTGGGACAGCGGTAAAAACAAATAGTCAAAAATCATAGATATAATAATCGTTATAGTCGCTTTAGTGTTGTAAAGTTACAAGAAACCCAATTTCTTGTTATTATATAAATAATCATTCATATAGTAACTTAATAACATGACTGCCTTTGTATTTTCGGAGATGAATATCATGTTAATTATTCATTTACATAAAAAATATTTGATAGTAATTATAGTTGCGCAACAAATTCTTAGAAAGGCTCAAAAAATTTATTTTTACACAAAATTTTACATTAATGAATGAATTACACTACGCGCTACTAAAAATAAATATTTTACAGGATGATACAATAGTAAATTAAAATAATTATGTAGAACAAAATTACTGCTGTTTTCACAAATTCAGTTGTCACTTTCATAGATATCTAGAATCTCTTTCGTTTCAACATTGTTCCGTTTTGAATTAGCTCAAGCAATTACCGCCATCTGTCGCTTCGAACCTGAACTACTTACCAAACTTATTTCCTCCGGGAGACAAGTCCTTCAGAACGACGGGATGTTTCACCGCGTTCACCCGCCGGTTCGAGGCGGTGACGTCGCGTTTTCTCCGCGGCTGCTCAACGGGCAGCACTCGGCGTCGTTTCTTGGGAAGTTTTGACCGCGCCTGTGGATAGATGGCGCTGTTGTTAATTTTTTTACTTCACCTTAGAAACAAAGAGAATTACTTACGTACAAAGATAAATTATTCTCTTGAATGGCGACACGCATGTATTATATTATATTTAGTGGATAATAAGTAGATAATGTTCAAGGAAATTATATTAGTAATAAAATAAAAACTCAGGTGAACATACTGACCCCCTTATTCATAAACGCCTCTTAACTTAGCAAGCCGCTAAGTATTGTTTGTCCCTTTCGGACTTATAGACATATTGATAAGACCGAAAGAGACAAACAATACGTAGCGGCCTGCTAATTTAGGAAACGTTTAAGAATAAAGTAATATAAATATAAGTCAAATAAATAAGTTAATTTCATGTTGAATGAAGTTTGTTTATAAACAAAGACATATTAAGTTATAGATCATGTAATTTCAACAATCTCACAAAAATTGTATAACAATAACGACGATATTATTATTATGATACAAGTCAAAGTGCTATTATAGCTATTATACGGTTTATATTAAAATACTTAGTTACACGTCAAATAAGTGCACGGATTTCCAAATAAACAAAGTTTATTAGTATTATCGTAAACCTACATATATTATAAGAACGTACATTTAAACACTAACAAAAACATTATGTATTCTAGAATAAATTACTCAGTATTACAAGCTCCGAATATAGTTTAAATTGACACAAAACCATAAATCCATTTGCCCATATCCTAATTGAGAATGACGCGACACGACCGATGTCCCCGCAAAACAATTTCCATTTTTGCCCACGGGCTTCAAATAATATAGAACAAACAACCACGATATTTAAAACGACATACGTCACTCTGAAACATGAATGCAGTTACTACGTTTTAGTATCACAGTAGAATTTCACCGCCACATAAAATTTATATCACGTACAAGTAATCAAGCGTTATCAATCAACGGGGAAAAAGGTCAACAGGCCTCAAAAAACAGCGTTTTGTTCAATTAAAAAAAGCGGAACTTTCGGATCTATTCGCCAATAAAAATTCCGGTGCACACGTTTGCTCGTGCATCGTATATAGGGTGCAAACCTACTGAATGCCCTTTTTAATAGTACATTTCGATGCAAGTGCAAAACATTTTTTTTTCGACGAGGGTTAAAGTTGGAGCCCGAGTGAAACGAGGGCGACAATCATCCGAGTTAAAAAGAAGTTTTTACACGTGTATCGAACGACTTTTTCATAACAAGTGCCTTAAAAAGAGAAATTTACGCATGCGAAGCGTGCGCAAAGTTTACCTTTCCGCACTAGTTAGGAAAAATCTGTTTTAGGCTTTAGGTTACAAAGAGCGTATAAGGGATTGGATAGCCGGTGGGTTGGTTGCCTGGGAAAAATCCAGGACCCATCAAAACCGGGCTACGATAGCTGTTGCTACACTGGAATTTGCGCTCCAGCGAGATTGGTTGAAACGATTTAACCTGATCTATAGGCTTATGATAGTCCCATGTAGGGAAGGGTCCCGGTTCTGAATTTGTATGTCAAGAACCAAGAATTCCCGGTTCCGGTACTCTATACTGTGTAACCGGGAGCCCACCCTAGTCCCATGTTTAATCGTTTGTCGTTGTTGCCATCAGCTTTTGACAACTATACGACGGTGACGATAGATAGACGACGAAGTGCGAAGGTGACGATAAACGGCAAATGCATGACCATCATAAGCTACCTAAGGACTGATGTCCATACCACTGTGACCATTAAATAAACGTGGACATCTCACGCGAGCTGAAAAGTGTCCCCAAGAACGATTGCACAAATTGCCGCGGTAGGCAGAACGGGGCCCTTTTCTTAACACCACGCTTAATTATGTACCTACGTGGAATATTTTGCCCAGATTCAAACAACATAATAGACGATATCTTTGATGACCAAATCACAACTATTTTTAAACAGTGAGTGAAGTAAAGATAGGTTCATGTAGAAAGTCCATCAAGCCTCATGTATTAAAAAGGGGTCACTTGTTAAGAAAATTCAGGACCAAACGTGATGGATTACTTCACAATCGAGTAGCTAATGTATACGTTAATTGACGACCCCTTGGTTTGGCTACAGCCAGCTCATGGTAAGCACACTAATTGTATCTTAAGACAATACCCTCCCATAAACCATGCCCACTCGAAAGAGACACCGTTTTGGCTCCCATACTTGAAATAGAGGGATGCAACGCTCATTAGGATTAAACTGTTTGAACAAATCACAAGAATTTGTGCTTTTAATCAAAGTTCCGTATTACAAATAAGAAAATTTTGTTAATGTTTTTATCATACCTATTCATAAGTCATGGTTACATTTCAATATAATAATAAGCCCGCATGGCTTTAAATACCAAGTTAAGTGATAAAGAAGACCTGACTTTGAAAAATAATTCTATCGAGGAAATTGTTTTCAATAATGTTTTCGTATTTGAAAACGCTGCGATACATAGTCATAAGTCATTCCTCAAAATTGGAAGCCCCACTTTCAAATATATTTTAAGAAGTTTGAACTCTTTTGAGCACTAAAATATGCAGATTAAGAACAAATGCCTCCAGCAAGATATATGTGTTTCTAGATTAATTAGATAGAACATTCACTCCAGCTAGCACTTCCATAATTTCCTCTTGAAATTCAACAAACGAACAAATAACCTTCACAAACCATTTTAACTTAAATACCTCATAAACCACACCCATTCGACATGAAACAAGAATTTTGTTGCTTTTTGATTATTTTTTAAGAGCGCACTTAACCATCCTGTTTAAGCGTCTGTACCGGCTGATGGACCCTTAACATTTTCTCATTACCGCTGGAAGCGAATGATATTTTAGCAATATTTTAGTATAAACCCCAATGATATTATCTATATGCCAACAAGACATGACTTAGCTAACGAAACCATGCTGAACTATACCTGGCCCAAAAGTCCCCATTACAACGGCCGCGTTGTCGCATTGAATGGCCAAGGATATTTCTGTTGCACCAGGTACGACCCGGAACGATGATCAATTGATCACACCCTCTATCCTTCAGCCGTCAACCCACATCCCCAATGAATTTCTTCGCCTCCACAGCCCAAGGACCCGCAGTTTCTACATTTTTTTTTCCACTATCAAGTCTAAATTGACGCCTGGGTGCCTCGAAGGGGGAAGGGGCACCCAGGGGGAGGGGCACCCAGGGGGACAGCAGTTTCTACCGCCATTAGCACGAAGTGCGTCAGCTCCAATACAGTATTTAGAACTTTTTTTTTGTTAATCCACGGGAATCCGTTATGGATACCACCCGGCCCGGGAGCTTTCGTCTGAAATGATGATGATGACATCTTAATGATATAAGCCCAGCAAAAATAATACAAGTGTGGTAGGTGTGAACCTTCTTTGTGAACGGTGAATTTATATATTTTCCACCTTTCAGCCGGAACTGAATAAAAGAACGGCAACAACCATGCCCCACCGTTTTGAATCCTGATGAGTGCTGCCTACTTCTAAATTCTTTTACCGTGTGACCTCCCAAATATTGTACAAAATGTCCCAACTATTATTATTTATTTATTAAGAGCCTATGCTGTCCCACTGCAGGGCAAAGGCCTCCCTCAAACTCTTCAGCGTATCCCGATTCCCTGAAGTCTCCCACCAGTCCTTGTCAAAGGCATCAAGCTCGATTATTATAATTAATCGGTTACTCACTACGAGCGACATGTTTCGGAGAGCCTAGGTCTCCATTATCAAGCACTGAGCCAGCGATCACGCCTCGCGAGCGCGGCGCGTACTGACGTATTTTTTTGTTCATTAGTTATGGGATTTACAAAAATATCAGCAATAAGTACATAGATTTTTCTGAACTATGTACCTCAGAATGACGTCATTGTTGCGATTCTATTATGAAAATTAATCCGGCATTTATAAGTAAGCACCCGCATTATTTACGGCGGGGTTTGGCCGAGGGTGCTCCTGATGAGAATCATCTTACTGGGTCAAGGAATGTCGAGCAATCATACATTTTGTGAGTAAAGGGGTTCATCATCATCATCATCAGCCCATGATAGTCCACTGCTGGACGTAGGCCTCTCCTATTAACTATGCGTAAGTAAGTAAAGGGGTTCTTTATTTGAAATTAGTACATAAAGAAAATTTAAGAATATATTAAGTGTATGGCTATTTGGATATGTATGTATGAGTTGTATGACTCAACTGCATCTAAATATAGACCAGTATAAAATAATTAAAAAAATATATCATAATTTCGTGTCACCTGAACATTTCGTTTTATTACTTTATTGAAAAAGAAACTACAGTTTCATACAACATAATATCTTAAAAGTAAAACTAAAAAGAAAAAACGTTAGCATTGAACGTTTGACAAAAGAATTAGGTAAAAGTTTAGGTTATTTCTATTTCTACTCAGAATCACGTGTTTCTTTGATCCCAATGGAAAAATAAAGTCCCATGGATTTTTTCCATTTTCCATACACTTTGTATGGTGGTAACAAAGGAAGAAATCCGGACATATTTGGAAATTTAGGATATTTTTTTCCTAGTAGAGGTAGCCCAAAATTTCAAAATTATGAGAATGGACAAAATAAAAAGAAAAACATATTTAACTGTTTAAATTAACTACAAGCGATTGCTACTCTTCAGACCAGTTGGGAAGAATAAGGAAATTTATATTATCTTTCAACTATAATGTCCCCGAAGTACAGAACAGACACATATCGTAAATTCTCCCCAATATATCGAACTTATCACGACGACGTGTTTTCGCGACATGGTAAATAGACTGTGACAAACACTTTTATTGGGTGACAAAATGGATCCGGAATGACATTGCCAAGATAAATATTTAATAGGAAAACACGTAGGTCACCTTGGGGAAAAATACTTTATGGGAGGAAATTTATGCTTAAGGGTCGGAAATTTGTAAGAAGCCAGCAAGTGTATTATATTTGCAATTCATTAAGGTGACGTAACAGAAAGACACGTAAATGTTACGTCATCATCAGCCTATCTTAGTGCTGCAGGACAAAGGCCTCTCCTGGTATCCTGTCGTTTGACCAAAAATTGTTTAACAAATTTACACTTGGCAACCAACTACTGGCAAAATTATGTTTCGGCAAATCCTTTTTTCTACAAAAACATCTTTGACAATTTATTATCTTAGCCAAATTATTAACAAATAAAATATCATTTTATAAGAGGTATTTTTGGCAAAAGAATATTTAACAACAAAGTAAACTAATAAATTTACCATTAGCCTAAAAATGTTTGCTAAAATGGGTTGGAGTATAGCAAAGTGGGTTTTTATGTTGCAACCCAGTAAATTTTTCCCCAAAATCAAAAATGGCCGAGATATTCGACATCAAATAAAAAAAAAATAACATAACATTCATCGTAATCTTGACCAAAGTCTGCAGTGAGCGAGCGAAGCGAGCGAACAAAACCTTCCGGGGCAGATCCGACTCGGATAGGTTAGGTTAGAAGACTAAGGCGGGAGCTTTGCTCCCGCCTTAGTCTTCGAGGTTTTTTTTTTATTGTAACCCAGAAAACTTTTCCCCAAAATCGAAAATGGTCGAGATAGGTATTCGGTGAATGTACAAATATGTTAAACGTAGTTTTAGGTGACATGTAAAATATACAATTGATTTATTTATTAATTTATACATTGTTCTAATGTATTAATTGCTTAACGATTATTTGTCAATTGAGTTTTTGTAAAATGATACATTTGCGGAATAACATTTTTGCCACTTACTACATTGGTGAAACGTTTGTTGTAAAATAAATATTTGCTAACATTGTTTTGGTTAAACATTAGTGAACCGCCTCTCCTATTAACTATGCTTATAGACGCATTCGTTTTTAGTTTTAAATGCATCAACAATTTGTAATTGTTGTTGATGTCCTTAATAGCTACATAAATAAATTAGGAGGTAAATACTCAAAATCGCCACGCTGGGCTAGCGGGTTGGCGAACGTAGTAAATAATGTGTCCAGATGACGCTGCCCATTATCAATCTTCTAATGAAATATAAAAAGAATGATCAGTGATACTTCAATCCTTTAGTCGACTCTTACGCCACCCACGGGAGGAGTAAAGTTGGGATGGTGACAAATGTAATGTATTCCACATGGCTGATTTCTTATGAAACAATATTTCACAAATTTAACCTATGTAGTGCCGCTGAAAGCTTAGTTGAATATCTACTAGATTCAGATAATGATATTCAATAAAATAGGTACACAAAAATGATTATTCGCATAATTGTTTGTTCATAAAATTAATGAAGGATTGAATCGAGTACCTACTGATCTATGTGACTAATGAATTGACGATTGCAGTTACCAGTCTCTTTCTGATTATATTGATTAAAAAGAGACGCATAGCCCGCAAGTTGCTGTCAAACAAACAATATGCTAGCACCCAGGAGTGTGAGTAGAATAGAAAAACGTATATTCGTGACACACATCGATAAAGGGAACAAGGGCATACTAAACAAAAGATGCCACGAAATAGTCTCGACTCAGCATGATAAATACTAGCGTGAGCCATCGCTGATCTATCGATGAAAAATAGCAGAATCCGAAGTCATACACAAGATCGCATAGCCTCATGATCGCGAGCTGATGTCGCGCACCAGACGTACTAGGCCCCTGGTAATGAAATAAAATTTTCATCACACTTGCTGTCGAAGCGCGCCATTGCTTACATGCATCGCGGGAGTAATAGACAAGTGAAATTCCCTACATAATTTCTTTTCTAAAAAATACATTTTGTCTTATAACTTTTTTTGTCCGCAAGTGTGATGAAAAACATTGTAAGCATCACAGTCGGTAAGAGGCATACTAACTCGAGTCATTAAAAGCCTTCTAATAATCTCGTTAGTAATACCGTACTTACCTCCCTAGATGCACAATGTACTATTAATAAACAGCCCGTTCCATGAAACACCGTAAAATAAAAAGTCATTTATGAAAAAATATTTTATAATTTTTCATCTTTAAAAGAGTTACGAATAAAGGCATATCAACACATATTACGACAGCAGAATGACATTTGCATATATTTACTGCGAAAAATGAGAAAAATAATATTAAACGGACAAAAATATTCGAGAGAACTGAATATTCATGCCAGATAATCATTTGTTTCATTGTGTTTCGCAGAGATGAATGTAATATGTGTGTTTTTCATTCCTTATCCGTAGATAATATTTATATTATTATTTCGATGACAATCAAAGTTGTGTGTGCGTGTTGTTGTGTAATAATAGATTACATGCCAAGGCCGTTTAAGTGGGAAATGCCTCGGATGACGTGTAATGTGATCCGAGGCTTTCTCATTTAACGGCCGAGGTGTGTATATTATTTTTCTGTTCAACGGAGCCGGCAGGCGGCAACTTAGTTTAGCGCAGCGGCCGGCAAATGCTGTTTGCCGGCCGGACAGCAGAAAAATATTTTTCTCAAACATGCAATGAAATATTGTCTTTACGTTCCTTAAAATAGACTTGGAAGTATCGTTTTTAGGGCGCAGTAGCTCACTGGGATGGAAATGGAAGTAAATTTTTTTTAATTTCGACAATATTGTCATTATTATTTTTTTGTATTTATTTGTATGTTTGAGAATAGCACTATACAGGCCTCAACGGTAAAACGGATTCCTGGCCTCGTTACCTACCTATACCAACTTGGCCGGAAATCCTCATTTTCCTGGCCTCTGATGTAATTTACTATATTCGAGTCTTCGAGATATGTAATTATAAAACGATGTGCATTTATTTTATAGTAACAGAACAAACTTGAATATTTAAATGCGTTTATTAATTATCTGTCAATCATACCTAAAACTGCACGTTGATAACGATGACGTTGATAAATAATATTCCGCACTACCTCCTAGAAATATCAGTAGAAGGTCATTCTCATTTTAACCCTCATCATTTTAAATTCATTATTCAGTTACGGACTTGTCAAATTTCCCAAAATTAACAGCGTTTACAAAGTGAGCATCTTCACAAACAGGTTGAATTAATTAAACTTAAGTTACCGGTATAGTATTTCAATTTCCATCGTGTTACCGTCGGTAACTGACGGACGGGCGGCCAGTTTTTTACATAAAGTCGGGTATTTGTCTAAAAGCATTGTCGCTTACGACTTTTAATTCCCGTGTAGCTCTCGACAGTAAAGATGCAAATTTAAAAAGTCTTATCTTCTTTGGCCTCGTGTATAATTTTATAGCTTTAGTATTTGGACGTGGTATTTCATGAAACACAATAATTTTCTCAAGGATTTTAATTATAAGATAATGTGAATTGTTTAATGCCGTACAAAAACCGTAGATAAATTTTATATTTTTTGAATAACTTTCTTTAATATTTTCGACGAAAATTTGGGATGACCTTTGTCCAGTAGTTAGAAACAATTGGCGACTTTTGAAATTAATTAATTAATTTATAAAATATCCGCCATGACCGTGTGGTGACGGCAGTAAGAATACATTTGTCACCACCCCAACTCCTCCTGCGGGTGTCGTAAGAATCGATTATTTGATAAAATATTGATGACGGACAGCAGCGTCATCATAGTAGACACATTACTGTCATTGCCAATCCGCTTGCCCAGCGTGGCGATTATGGGCATTTACCTCCTACTGCGTCTATACGCATAGTTAATAAGAGAGGCCTACGTCCAGCTGTGGACTATCATAGGCTGTTCATGATGATGATGATTTACAGTGAACCTAACTAGGCTCAAAATAGTTTGTGTGCTGCTCGCCTGTTCTGTCACCGCGTGTCTAGATGAGACTAGTCTAGAGTAAGCCTAAAGACGCTTTTAACAATCATCTCTTAAAAGAATAAATTGAAAGTCTTACTTCGCGTTTTTCAAAGAAATTCAATTGTTATACGCAAATAAGAACGTTATATCGACGTTCAATCTTTCTGGTAATTCGTTTTTGCTGATTATAGCTTGATAGAAAAGTAAAGGGTTTTGTATGTAACGTTTTTGATCGAGAATTGGATTGAAATTAGAATACGTAACTGGTTGTAAGGTAGCAAATCAAAGAAGTAATGCAAATTAAGGGTTTACATTTTGTATGTTCATGGCAATATATTTTATTATGTTTATTACATTTAATCGTTGTGAAAATAAACAAAGT
This sequence comes from Thaumatotibia leucotreta, assembly GCA_025490895.1. NCBI lineage: Eukaryota > Metazoa > Arthropoda > Insecta > Lepidoptera > Tortricidae > Thaumatotibia > Thaumatotibia leucotreta. Next base: position 148,618 of record JALPQI010000309.1, read on the forward strand.
CTTATTTATGTTTTATTTGGTTTCATTATTCCTAAACCAGGTAGGGCCCTCAAAGGAGTTACTTATTTAATTTGTATAATTGCCTAATTGTGTTGGTAATCATTACAGCAATACCGCAATTCAAATGAAATGAAATGTTTATTGACACAAGAGAAAAAAAAATACATTAACACGTTATAAAGTGATTTCTAAACTAGGCCGAGTCTGTATCTTGGGAACCAGTGAGAGATAACAAATATTCTATTATGTTTAAACATTGTTTTAAATGCAATAAAATGATGTGACATGTGGCTGTAAGAACTTATTTATTTCAACTTATGTTCAATACTCGTATAGTCATTAATTTATCGAGTAGCACCTTTCTTTTATCTTTTGTCAACTTTTTTAAACTTTTGGTTATTGTTCAGCTTTGAACTACCACGTTAAAACTCAAGAACTCAAAATGACGCAACTGTAAAAATCACAAAAACATCACATCATCGAAAATCTTCTTTACGCTAAACGACCAACGAGACGCCGGCCCCAATTTACCAGCAAACAGCTTTAAAATTCCAGAAAAATATCGCTCATATTTTCCGAGATGGGTAACAAACGTGTTTTTCCAAACCTAGTCCGGAATTCTGCAAATTTAGGGGCACTCGTTACGTTGAAAATATGTAAGAAGCTACTTAGAAAACTCGCGTTTGGCTGTAGTTTGTTCTGAATGTGAAGGCACCTAGGACGTATGGATTTACTTTTGTGTCAGACGCCATCAGTTTCCGCAAGGACTTTACTGAGGGCGTAGTGGGTAACGTAAAGAAGAAGTCAATTCGATGTTTAAAAATCTCCGGAAGGAAATTCCTCTGTAGCCTAGTAGCCGCTACGGTAATCTCATTACCTACGTCGATGGGCCTACAAAAATCACTACCTTTGTGTTTGATTTAAGACTTTGAAAATAGTAACCTAGCAATGATACACAAAGGGTATTTATTTAACAAATTAAAATCCTGCACATAGCATTTTTTGCAGGCCTAACGACGATTACCTATGCTTATAGACGTTTTAGAGGTAAATTAATATTGTACGCTGCTAACTGCTGAAAGCCATGTGGTGACGGCATAAGAATATATACATATGTCACCACCCCAACTCCTCTTGCGGGTGTCGTAAGAGTCGACTAAGGGATTGAAGTGTCACTGGCCATTATTTGATAAAAGATTGATGATAAGTAGGCGGCAGTGTCATCATAGTGGACACATTACTGCGATCGCCAATCCGCTTGCCCAGCGTGGCGATTACGGGTATTTTCCTCCTAATGCGTTTATACACGTATAGTTAATAGGAGAGCGATAGGCCTACGTCAAGCAGTGGACTACCATAGGCTGATGATGATGACGACGCTGCTGACATTTCAATGCCTCAGTCGACTCTTTACGACATTGGCATAATGCCGCATTTTACATTGGGCTCGTTGTGTGGCTCGGTGTCGTAAGAGTCGACTGAGGAATTGAAGTGTCACTGACCACACGTTGATTGCTGATGGGCAGCAGCGTCATCATAGTGGACACACTACTGCGATCGTCAACTCGTTTACCCAGCATGGCGATTATGAGCATTACCTCTAAAGCATCCATGCGCATATGTAGTAATACCTCCCCGGCTTATGTTTTCAGCCTCCGTGGCCTAGTTGGTAGTGGCCCTGCCTACGAAGCTGGAGGTTCCGGGTTCGAATCCCGGCAAGGGCATTACTTGTGTATTTATTTATCACAAATATATTGTTCCTTGGTCGTGGCTGTCTATGTATTTATATAGCTAGTATACATATCGTCGCTTGGTACCCACATAACAAGCCTACTTGACCTTACTGTGAGACTAAGTCGATTTGTGTAAGATGTCCCAAGATATTGGTCCCGTGGTTCTTACGACACCCACGTGAAGAGTTGGGGTGGCGACAAATGTCTTTTTCTTGCCGTCGCCACGCGGCTAATGGGTTAGGCTGCTTTTCCACCAGAGATTTGCGAAGATGTGTTTCCATACAAATGACACCTATTTAATTCTCAAACACATCCTCGCACATCTCTGGTGGAAACGCAGCCTTAAGATCTTATATTTACTATACCATGCTCGGTTCGAAGTGACTTCAGCTTTTCCGAGCCTGTTAACGATGAAAATACGCCAGTTTCGCATTTTAAATTCGTAAAACGGTGCTAAAATTATTTTATGGCAAACTGGAGGCGTTTCGGAATAAAATTCCAGTCGATAAATGTCAGTTTACTGTGAAACTTTAGATATAAGGTGTCAACTGTCTACACACTGGAGCATGGCAAGTTAATAATATACAGGGCGTCCCAAAGTTATGGGACATGAAGGGGAAGTATCTTAAATATCGTAGATAGGATATTTTGCTGAAAGAAGACTATTTTATTTTGAAAATTAAATAATACTGCATTAAAAAAAAAACAAAACAAAATGCTTTTTCTAGACATCGAACCTACCTACTTTAATACAAAAAAAAAATTACGTAATTTTATGATGTCATTCGAATGAATGGATAAAAAATATCAATTTTTCTTAAGAAACATAGTATCTAAAACTAAAAGAATAATCAAAATAGTTTGGTTCAAATTCGAAAAAAAAATTGTGGTTGGTTCGATTTCCGGGTGAAGCAAGTAATTTTTTGAAAAACTTTGAATGCAGAATTACTAAATTTTAGAAATAACATAAAGTCTTCTTTCAGCAAAATACACTATTTCTGGTACTTCCCCTTCATGTCCCATAACTTTGGGACGCTCTGTATAGTTAATAATAAGTAATAATAAGGTACCAATATCCTCCCGCTCACAATGCTGGAGGTTCAGAGTTCAAATTAAAATAAAAGTTTCGTGAAATAAAGCCTTTGTGAAGCAAGGCGGGTGACGGTACGAGTAATTAGAATACATGTGTCACCATCATCATCATCATCATCAGCCTATGATAGTCCACTGCTGGACGTAGGCCTCTCCTATTTACTATGCGTATAAACGCATTAGGATGTAAATACCCATAATCGCCACGCTGGGCAAGCAGAGTGGCGATCGCAGTAATGTGTTAACTATGATGACGCTGCTGCCCATCATCAATCTTTTATCAAATAATAGTCCGTGACACTTCAATCCCTTAGTCGACTCTTACGACACCCTCAGAAGGAGTTGGGGTGGTGACAAAATGTATTCTTACTGCCGTCACCACACGTCATAGAATACGTGTGTCACCACCTAATCTCTTCCCGAAGTAGTGATAAAAGTGAATTGAAGTGAAACTGTATGATGGGCGTCATCATAGTGGACGCCTGTGGCCTATACCACAAAAGTTTACAAGCGTACAATTCTACAAAATTGTCAACTTTTTGTATGGGAATTTACGAGTATACTATTTTGTAGAATTGTACGCTTGTAAAGTTTTGTGGTATCGACCACTGCTGTTTTGCTGGTGTACTACTGCTGTTTTGCTGGTGGTAGGACCTCGTGCAGGGTCCGCCCGGATAGCTACCACCGTCTCACCCGTTAACCTGCCGCTAAATAGCAGTGTTTGCACTGCTATGTTTCGGTTTGGGGGTAAGATAGCCGGTGTAATTACTGGCATAGATACTCGTATAGGCAATCCATCTAAGTCCTGAGAGTAGGCAGCGCATAGGCGATTTTCTGATTGCTATATCTATGGGCCTCCGTTCCTGCTTTCCATCAGGTGGGCTGAGAGCTCAGTTGTCTACCTTCGTCACATAAAAAAAAGAAATCTGCATAGATTCCCGGGATAGTTGACCAATTTATACGCAAAAGAGGTCACCGCGAAAATTTTGTATAGTTTTAAAAGGTTTTGTTTAAAACTCATAATGTCATTCATTTTAATATTATTTAGGTCATGCAGCAATGCAGACGGTCCAAAAATAGTTATCAAGTTTAATATATTATTTTGTGTAGATTCGAAATATTAAGTAGCTTTTATGCAGCAAACTTTCATTTTAGGTATGCTTCATTTTAATTGCCGTTATTTTCATAATTGTAATCTAGCCCATTATTTTAAAATATTGTAAGTAAGTACCTAAACACTTTATTGTACACGCAATACAATATAAATCACAACTGTAACAAAATAAAAGCAATGTACAAAGGCGAACTTATCCCTGCAGGGATCTATTCCAATAACCTTTGAAAAATTTTGAGGAAAAGTGTATTAAGAGACACAAACCAGCACTATGTTTGTATAATGTATCTGAGGGCCAAAAAAAGGTTATTTATTCATACATAATATAAATATACAGTAACACCTCGTAGAGCCAAGAAAGAAACCCATTAATATTTAGATCATACTAAACAACTTTTACTATGGGGCCAAATTCGAATACGCGAATAAAAAAAATACTCTCCCTTTACAACGTGTTCATGATCACGCGATCAAAATGTATGAAACTGTCAAAAATGTTTTCGTGAATTCGGGTTTGGCCCCATAGTAAAAGTTGTTCAGTATGATCTAAATATTAATGGGTTTCTTTCTTGGCTCTACGAGGTGATATATACTGTATATTTTTATGTATGTAATAGTGTATTCAGTATTGTATCAGTTGTTATTTTATTCATTGTTTTATTAGCTTCTCTTGCACCGCTCACAGTTTCTCTGTTTTGTCCGATAGTTGACTGATAGAGAATGATTCATAGCATTAAGTCCACCTTTTGTATGGCTTTTATTTTGTGCTATAAATATTAAATAAATAAATTGGTATTATCGATGACGTCACGAGTATAAAGAAATAGGTAAATAATTATGTTCATCATCTTACACAAATCGACCTAGTCCCACGGTAAGCTCAATTAAGTCTTGTGATGTAGGTACCAGACAACGATATATATAATAGATAGGTACATATAGATACTTAAATACATAGACAGCCATGACCAAGGAACAAATATTTGTGATAAATAAATATACAAATAATGCCCTCGCCGGTATTCGAACCCGGAACCTCCAGCTTCGTAGGCAGGGTCACTACCAACTACCTAGGCTACAGAGACTGAACGTTTGTTGAAATCTTAGAACCTTGTACGCTGTTGTCGTCTTTATTATATGTATATCCAGATCTTAATATTCATCATCATCATCATCATATCTGCCGAAAGAAGTCCACTGCTGAACGTAGGCCTCCCCCAAAGATTGCCACAATGACCGGTCCTGTGCCACCCGTATCCAGCGGACTCCTGCGGCCTTCACCAGGCTTCCTGTGATCATGATATTATGTATCTATTATATCTGCTAAGATTGATTTGCCGATAACATAATAATATTAATTATAAGTCTTCCCAATTATAAACATTTCTCTTTTACTCAACAATGGCGATTTATTACTTATAGCTCGAATCCATCCAATTACTTCAAATAATACTCGGAAATATTAAGACAATGGTTTTTCCTTATTTCCATAGGGATTCGGGTTTCAAACAAAGTTATACCAATAAGGGAATAGGAAACGAATGGTCAGATTGTTTTGACTTGAGTCTGATTGTTGTGATTTATACTTTGGCAAAGAAGGTTATGTCAATAAAACGCAACAGGACGGGTACAATTTCTAAAACATCTTCGTTTTACATTGCTTCTTTAAAGGTGCATTCTGCCCTCACCGGGATTCGAACCTGGAATCTCCAGCTTCGTAGCCAGGGTCACTACCAACTAGGCTACGGAGGCTGACAATATTTAAGTACAACTACCCTTCCCAAACTCGTAATGAGGAACAATTAACCATTAATTTTGTTACATTTAGTTAGGAAACTTACCACCTAACAAATATTAGTAAGCTAGCGAACAATCATGAACAAATGCTTTGTCACCACGTCCAAGACTTACTTACTAAGAAAAAGGACCAAGAAATGAGGAGAAAATCATTAGTTAAAGACGAGTGGTACAAGCTAAGGGTGGCCGCGGATATAAAATGATCAGTAGATACCATTTTGTTTCTGTGTGTAATAGTGCAAGATATGAACAAATCGAAAAACTTGTACCTTTTATTATTATTATGAAACGATTTTATTTAGCTTACCCCGTTTGTTTTCTTGGGTCAAACTTAGTAATTGAAATTTCATCCTCTTTCTGTCAACCGATTGATCTGAAATTTAGTATACCCCTTTGGTTCTGGTGACAATACAATTATGTATATTCAGTTTTATTGTAAATCTAACATGGCCGCTGCTACAAAATGGCAGATAACCAATTTTTTACCTTTTTTCACAATCAAGACTTTAGAATACAATCTTGGTCTTATCAATAACTTTTAACTTTAATTAAACCTTGAGTTTAGTTGAACAAACAAAAAATTTAATGCTGTTGAAAGTCAGATTTTACTTTTTTTTCTACTGACGGACGGAATACAAAAAAATGCCCGATTATTTCTTTATTACTTTTACCACCAAATGAATTTTATTATTTAATTTATTTTTAAAGATTTGGTGATAATTTTTAGTTAGATTTTAGGTTCGAATTTAGAAATTAAACTAAATATTGAACCGTTGATGCAAAAAAATTAAACAACAAAACTGAATAAATAAGACCACGCATTAGTTCGTTTACAGTAACGGCGATAAAGTTTGCACATCGATCTCTGAAAAGAGACTCGGCTTTATAGAGCGTTGTCCCTCTCTAAGATATGTGACGTTTATGCAATATTATTTGTCTTTTTCCAAAGACCGATATGTAAAGTATATCGCCGGTACTGTATTTTTGTTTAAGACTCTCTTATGACACCACAATGTCGTAACAGATGTGCTTACCATAGAAAAAATCAACTGCGAAAGACTCTGGTTGTCACGGGATTCGAACCCGCTTCCTCTGGATTGCCGGTCCAACGTGCTTCCAATTACACTGGACGACCTTCCGTCGATCACAGCGAATTTAGTCAATGGTATTGTGAAGCTAATCACTAGCGACATCTGTACGTAGTGTTTCGAAGGTACTACAACCTTAAGCCACTCAAAGACGTGTGTCTACCACAATCGTCCGCAAACTCGACTACTCTCCGTTGCGTTTTTTAATTTGCTATAGAGGGCGCTGTAATCAATTCATGATTAGGAAACATCAATTCGTTTTTGTGGATTCTCTTATGACAATAATCCGAAGATTCCTGTGACTTATAACCTTTATATCACGCGTGACAAGGGGCCTTTTTTGTCACGTGGCGGGAAAAGTGACGTGCTTGCTAAGTGACGCCCCAGTAATGACAAAATGCCAGTGCAATTTGGCCCTTACAGCATTTCGTTCAAAGAAAGAGCGATGAAAAATGTCTGCAATTTGGTCCTTATATTTTACCTTCATTTTGTAGAACAATCATTACTATTTTGTTGGCGTTGAATATTTTATGCTATTTATAGAAAATAGCGATGAAGAATTGTCTTTTCTATTTTATTCTAGTTTGGAGCAATAATTTTGACGTGATTAGATTTTTATTTTTTATTTCACTTGCTTGTAGTTTTAACTGTATTAACTGGACATACTACCTACATATAATTGTGATTGTGAGACTTTTTTTGTAAACCATAAAATATATTATGGATGCTCAGCTGAACTGGTATAATGATATAGTCAAAAGCAAGATAAGGTGTATATAAAAATGCTGCAATTTAATTCTGTGTAATATGAACTTCGTAACATATTTATAAGAGTATTCTTTCCATACATATTTTCGCACTTGACTGTACAAACAACTTCCATATGCGACAAACTGAGACCTTTTGTTGAAATGGTTGACCATATCTTTTTGCTCCTAGCATTCCGGTTCGATACAACCAAATGTCATAATAGAACCGTTTTTCCCCCGAAGGGTATAAAACGGATATTTAAGCTTTAGCCGTAGCTTAAACCCATATGAGATTAGCCTTCTATGTCCATAACTATGTATACGTCATATCTGTGCGTTAGAAGAGTACCTAACCATGACGTCACTATAGCTGTCTCTTTCTAGCCCCACATGAGCGGCGCGCGGTGGCAAGTTGCTTCAGTACATTTAGCCGGCAAGGCCCTTAAGGTGGGTTTAAGCTACGGCTAAAACTTAAATATCCGTTTTATACCCTTCGGGGGAAAAACGGTTCTATTTAAGTGTTTGAGCCTACGCTTAAACCCATATGAGACGTGTTTATTATCTGCCGGCGCCGCTAGTACCTCATAAGGGGCTAGTGTATCACAAAAGCGTACTGTGAAATAAACTAATGATGTAAAAATAAAATATCGAATTGATTAATAATTTGTCTATTCAACCACCATGAATCTGAACTTAAATCAACGAAAAGTCATAATCAACAATAAGTTTGCGCTAAAATCAACAATAGTCAGCGCCTAAGTCTTATATGATGTGAAAGAAGGGAAACCGATCACAATGCTACGAAGTTATCTCTTAAAACATTGTCGTTTCGCCCCGGAGGGGCCTTGACTTCCCGAAAATAATGGTGATAAAACGTATTCTTCGATCTCCAGTTTCCCCTTTTCAGGATCTCGTCAATACTATACAAGTTGCTAGTCCAGTTGTGTGTCGCGACTGCTGCTCTGAAACTGCCCGCTGTTGAAGAAATACCTGCTTCCTTAAATAGGGTTTTTATCCAGCCCGCAATTACTGTACGAGAGGCATTTGCAGTTGTTCCTCTTGTGGATATAAATAGGCTGTTTAGGTTTTTTTCATCACGTCTAATTCTGGAGGATGAGATGAGTTGACGTATGCACCAAGTTAAATCGAATCGAGCATCTGAACCCTGTAATCCTTTCCTTAGGAGCCAGCCTGATTGACGATAGGAATGCGAATCGGTTTTGGAGCCGAATTTCGGCCAAAAAATAATCTCATCGCCTTTGTCCTCAAGCCCGTCACTGTCGATTGCCAGTAAGGTTAGGTCGTGAACTCTTCTACCTGACGCTAGCAAAAGTAGAACCGCAGTATGTCTGGAGATTGCAAAAAGATTTTTCTCATCCAGCGGGTAGATTTTGAGGAAATCTAAAAGGTCCTCCATCTTCCATGTAAGGCATTTTTTGACTGGGGGGTTGTTCGCAAATATGCCTTTAAGAACTTGCTTTACCAAGCTGTGGGAGCTGAGCTCGTGTGATCTACCCGGGCTTGCGAAGTTCGCGACCACTGATTTATGCAGCGCTATCGTTCTTGGAGCTAAATGTACATTTTTATGCAGATAACATAGGTACCTAGCTAAGCTTTCTGGAGAAGGGTCATTTGGCGGCATATCTTGTTCTTTTGCCCACGCTAACCATCTTTTCCAGACCGGTTTGTAAGTATTGAGCGTTGACTTTCGCCATGATGACTCCAGTATACTTATTTCCTGCTGGTTCCAGTTTGTGACGTGATCGGTCCAGCCCGAACCAACCAGGCCCCCAATTGTAGTTGGTCTATCCCTGGCGGGGGGAGGTTCGTCCGAAGGTCTATAAGGTTTCGGTGGGGTTCTGGGATCCGGATAGCTGGCTTTATTAGTCTCCTGTTCAGGTCTGGGATCCAGAACGCCCTGTCCCACATCGGAGCGATGATGATGTATTGTCCCGACGAAGTTTCGAGGTGACTTAGTACCCTCGAAATCAGAGCTGGAGGTGGAAATATCCATCCAAGTCTGTAATGCCATTCTTTGCTGAATGCATCCGTAAACTGGCTGTTCCTGTCGCTGATGTTCTCGCTCACATATACTGTAACAACAGCCGACCTTGCCGATGCAAATAGATCGATTTCTGGGGTCCCAAACTCCTCGAATATCCATTTCCGTGCCTGTATCATCAGGTGCCATTCGGGTAACGCTATGTCTCTCGACAAGCTGTCTGCGATTCCATTGCAAATTCCCGGAATATGCCGAGCAACCAAGTGGCATTGCAATTTCTGGCAAAGCAGAAGAATTTTCGTCGCGGCTGCCAAGAGTCTCGCGGACTTTGTGCCGCCTTCCTTGTTCAGATAGGCAACCGTCGTACGGTTGTCTGATTGCAGCATGATGGTTTTCCCCTGTACTTGTTTTCTTAGCTGGTGAAGAACATTGTGTACCGTCCAGAGCTCTTTCATGTTGCTGTGCCATTTCCTCTGTTCTCTGGTCCACTTGCCGTCCAGGCGACGACTGTTGACAATGGCACCCCATCCGAGGTCTGCAGCATCTGTTGTTACGAATACCGATGGGTTCTCGTGATGGATTGGAGATTCCCGGAAAACGTTTTCCATCCACCAAATCAGCTCCGTTCTCACGGTTTCTCGTATAGGAAACTTCTGATTCGGAGAGGTCAGTGGAAGTGTCCGAGATGCTCTCTGTACTGGACGACAGTGAAGGCGACCTAGGGGGACTGCAAAAGATGCGAAGTTCAGCTTGCCTAGTATCACTTTGGCGTCTCGCCAACTCCACCGGCCCTTTGCTAATAGCTTCTGAATGGAGCCTTGTAGTTGAGTCGCCTTTTCGCGTGATAGATACTTCGTATCTCTTTCTGTGTTCCAGGTGATGCCCAGATACTCTACTTCGGTTGAAGCTTTTAAGGAGGACTTGTCCTGATTGACATGCCATCCCAAGTCCCTTAGAAAGCTCGTTGCAAACGCCATTTGCTCCTCGAGAGCAGACTTCTCCTGGTGTATGATCAGGAAGTCGTCCAGGTAAACCAGAACTTGGAGACCTTTTTCCCGAAGCTGCTGCGCGACCCAGTTCGTAATCTTCGCAAATGCTGCGGGCGCGCTGGCCAATCCGAATGGGAGGCAGGTCATCTCGTAGGTTGCACCCTGATAAGATAGGGACAGATATCGGCGATGGTTTTCGCAGACTGGCTTGTGGAAATATGCTTGTGTTATGTCTAGCTTCATCATATAGTCGTACCTTCGTATGTGTAACGGGATTTGATGGTGATTTATTAGGCGAAATCTTGGCGTTGCCACATAGTCGTTCAATCTTTTTAGGTTGAAGATTGGGCGATATTCTCCGTTTGACTTTTCCCTGAGGAACATCGTGGATAGGAAGCCGGATTCTTTTGTACTGCGTTGAATTGCACCTACTTCCATAAGCTTCCTTATTTGTGACGACATTGCGGGGGAGACCTTGGTTTGAAATTTCCTTGTGGTTGATGCGGCGAATTTTACTAATGGAGGTACATTTTGGAATGGTATTCTGTAGCCTTTCAGCATCTTTAATATGGGAACGGGTGCGTCTCTCCATTTGGCTACGTGGTTCGAGAGGCGACCCGCTATGAAGGAGTCATTTTCCCCCTTCCTTCCATTGTTTACCCCCCCGGTTGAAAGGCTTGCGTTTTTCATCTCTTGACGGATGAAATGGCTTGTTAGTTTTTGGCGTTCTACGCCAGTCTTTGTTTCCCGGCCGTGCTTTAGGGTAAGTTTTACGTGGGTGATCCCTAGTCTCCTTCTGATTTGTTTCATCAGATTTCCCATTTGACAGAAATGGTCTTTTCCGTTTCAGAGAGAAGAACTTGTTGATTCCTCCCTGTTCCTTTACAGCCTCAGTGAAAGCTTTCTCCTCGTAAAGGTGGGTATCCGAGGGAGGAATATCTCTTAATATGCCTTTTAGTGCTGCACTTCGTGGCTTGTACAATTCTCTCCTCTCTCTGATAACTTCTGCACGTCGTCCGCATGTATATTGGATCAGCGCATCTGTACTTTGCCTGAATGAAGAGTCGGCTTCTACAAAGTCTTTGCCCACTCGCTTTCTAACGTCAACTGGCAAGCTGTCCAATAGGTTTTGAAAAATTAAACGGTGTTGTATTAGTCCGTGCGTTATGGCACCTAGAGTTAGGTTGGTTCTTTCCAGAAGTTCAGCGGCTCTATACTTTGGTGTAACGCTTGCAAGCAGATTGTTTGCTTTAAGGGATGTGAAGACTGGAGTGGCTTGAAACTGCTTCTGTATGTCAGCAAAGCGTACATTATGCCAACCGCTCTGACCCAGTCTCTGGCAGTCTCGGCCAACTTCTACAGCTTTTGCATCAGCCTTAGCGATTTTAGGCTCACGTTCGGTTGTTGTAGGAGTGAAATCGAACGTGAGTTCTTCACTCTGCAATTCTGCCAGCTCGCGTTGTGCTTCAGCTATTTTCGCTCGGAGCTCCTCTTCCCGGTTGTTTTGTCTGTCAGAATCGGGGTAGCTATCAGGAGTTATTTCGTCCTCCCCTCTAGAATCTGTGCTATCTGGCTGAGACTCGAACGAGCTGTCCAAATCCGCTTGTTGCGCAGCTTTAGGGATTGCATTGGCAGCACTCTGGACTAATCTCTTGATGTTTTTGTTCTGTTCAGCTTGCATGCTGATCATTCTATTAAAGAGTTCAGTTTGTTGTCCTAAGACAGACGCCAGTAGGTGTGTGCTGCTACCTTCGATTATGTTGGGTGGCGGCTCACTGACTTGCCTAGCGTGGTGTTCGCCAGCTGCGGCGTGAGGTGCTGGGGCCTCTCGAGGTCTTTTCCGACTAGTGCCTGCTGAAGGGGATGTGTTCTCTGACAGCTCTACCGAAGCTGCCCTTCGCCTCATCATGGTTGGTTTCATTGCCTTTACGGTATTCATGAATTCATCGTACGATGGTTCGTGGATTTTCTCCGCTATCTTGTGCGGGGCATATACGAGGGCCCGACCTAAGGGCCAGCTAATCAGTATATGTCGAATCGCTCTGTAAGTTCGCTCCGGCAAGGATGTGGCTTCTGGGTTAAATGCTCGTGCCAGGTCCAGAGTAGGTAGCGCGAACCTGAGCTTAACTTCCATTGTCGTTGAGAGTTCTTCGCCGAAAAGTTCTCGAAACGAGTAGTTATTAATTCCCCACTCTCGCCAATCATGTGGGAAGTGACGATCCATAATATCGACTATTGTGCGGAAAGCTTCTCTGTTGTCTTCTGGAGGCTTCGCTGCCAGTTCTCCCATTGTAGTCAGCGTTGACATGATCTGGAAGAAGCGCATGAGCTTAGTAATGCAGTCTGAGTTAGTCAGATTAGCATCTAAGACGACGAGTCTAATCATTGTTGACAACACCCATTATGATTTGAGACGACAGTCCATGTGTTTGAGACGATGCTCAAAGACAATCTTGAGGCGACAGATTGTACATTTTGAAATGGCCTCAGTTGTATTCCAAGTCAAAGTTTTATGCCGATTGAGGCAACAGGCAGCCATTCGAGGCGACAGGCCATGCAGTTTTTGAGACAACACCCAACGCCATTTGAGGCGACATGTTAAACGTGTTTTGAGACGACGTTCGATGATAGTATTCGAGGCGACGCTCGATAAAATTTGAGGCGACACTCGAAGGAATTCGAGACGACACTCGGTGGAATTCGAGACGACACTCGATAAAATTTGAGGCGACATCTCATGTGAATTTGAGACGACAATAACGTCATTCGAGGCGACAGAGGCCACGTGTTCTGAGACGACGCTCAATGTTAATTGAGACGACAGACCCAAAGTGGTTGAAACGACGTAGGCGTATGAGGCGCCAGTTCCTTTACGGTCTAGGTGACCGACTGATTGCCAACGCGGAGCCTTGTGTGGCTATTATGCTTCGAGGCGATATATTTGTGCCTCGTCAATACACCGTGCATTGCATCGTGCTTGACTCGTCGCTGGGGCTCTGGGCGCCGAGCGGAAAGCATAGTCTGGTTTATGTCGTCGTTAAGACAAAAGCAGAACACTCTTCACTTTCTTGGTAGGTACTTACTTGTGGTATTTATATCACTGGTTTCAAAGCGAAGCACCGTACTGGTCGAGACGACGTTCGATTATTTCGAGACGACGATGACCAGTTAAGTTTAACTACTTAAGTATTAGCGAACGCGTGCGCTCGCTCGGACATAGAAAAGCGTACTGGAGCAACTTGCCACCGCGCGCCGCTCATGTGGGGCTAGAAAGAGACAGCTATAGTGACGTCATGGTTAGGTACTCTTCTAACGCACAGATATGACGTATACATAGTTATGGACATAGAAGGCTAATCTCATATGGGTTTAAGCGTAGGCTCAAACACTTAAATAATGTTAAATTAAGTAACGACAACTAATGTCGTTTGAAACCTGACTTAAAGGTTTTTGATGTCATACTAATTGAGTGTCCCTAAAAGCGAAAAACTTCAAGAGTTCAATGATCGAAGTACCAAGAAATTAGTTATCTCTTTGTCACCTATAGCAATACTATGAGCTGAACGAGCCTCACAAATCACCCTGTAAGCAGGACAGTTTAATCTCAGCAACGTTACTCGTACACTTAATTTATCACCTCCTGTTACGAGAGGATGCGAGTGGATTTTACTTATAAATATAAAGTAAAATACGACTAAAATTACATAAAAAACTTCACGACAATTGAAATTGGTACCTATAAAGTCACTGTTAATGGAAATCGCGATAAACAAACCCATCAATGAAATATCCACACTTTAGCACTATTTGATACACGGACAACCTCAAAAAAATATGGTTTAGTAAGCCAACTAGCGGCCGTGGGGTAACGGCAGTAAGAATACATTTTATTGTCACCACCCCAACTCCTCTTGCGGGTGTCGTAAGAGTCGACTAAGGGATTGAAGTGTCACTGACCATTGTTTGATAAAAGATTGATGATGGGCAGCAGCGTCATAATAGCGGACACATTACTACGATCGTCAATCCGCTTGCCCAGCGTGGCGATTATGGGCATTTACCTTCTAATGCATTTATACGCATAGTTAATAGGGGAGGACTACGTCCATCAGTGGACTATCATAGGCTGATGATATGTATGATGTAAGCCAACTAGTAGTACTAGTAGTAGTATAGTAGTTAGTCACTAGAAATAGGTTGCGACAAAATGTTATCCCAAAAAACAGCTCGAAGTTTTCGTGAGCCATAATAACTTTACATATTATGGGGATATAATGTATGGAGACTCTCATTGGAGAGCCTAGGTCTCTGAAACATGTCGCGCGTAGTGAATACACGTGAGTTTAATCGTTTAGTTACATTTAACATGTTGGTCGTCAATAGAAAAAAAAACGCCAAGGTAAGTCAGATTATAATTTTCTTTTTTATGGCACAGGCCGGGGAAAACGTATAGGTACAGGGTGGCCCATTCGAAGCTGTCAGTATGGGAAAGTCTGAAACTATAATACATACGAAGATTTGTTCATAGGAACCATGGCACTGATTTTGATGAAAAGAAAAACTGCATTTATACATTAAGAAAAACTGTAGCCAGTTAGGGGATCACACCCGGTTGTTTTGAAAAAAATAACTTACACTATTTTTATTCAGATATCGTTTGTGTAGGTCTTACGCAGTAAATGTCTCTAAGAAACATGATGTCTAAAATTAATGGAATTCATTGTTTTCACGTACTTAAATTTATTGTATTAGGTGTTTGTTGTGTAAATCTTAAGAAAAAAAGTTTTGTTCTTTCATATTTCAACGCAGTTTTCCTTATTATTAAAATCGATGACATGGTTCCTAAGAACAAATCTTCGTATGTCTTATAGTTTCAGATTTTCCCTATATATACCTAAACCTTCGTTAAACATCTCAAAAAAAAATAGCTGTCACTGGGACAGATCCTGAAGTACCTCAACTGGCTAGTTAAGATCTAAGATCACCACAAGTGCGTATATCCATAGAACATGGCACTAATTTAGAAGGTTCACCGGTTTCAACAATGGACACTTCACAGCTATATCATAACATAACTTTAGGTAGGTATCGACAAAATTGAATCCTGACCATAGGAGCTTGCCATAGTAACATTGAAAGTTAAATTGCAGCAATTGTCGTACAGTATGACTTTCAATATTACTATTATCATTAGCCTATAATAGTCCACTGCTGGTCGTAGGTCTCTCCTATTAACTATGCGTATAGACGCATTAGGAGGTAATTGCCCATAATCGCCACGCTGGGCAAGCGGATTGGTGATCGCAGTAGTGTGTCCGCTATGATGACGCTACTACCCATCATCAATCTTTCATCAAACAATGGTCCGTGACACTTCAATCGACTCTTACGACACCCGCAGGAGGAGTTGGGGTGGTGACAAGTGTATTCTACCTGCCGTCAACACACGGCCAATGTTACTATGACAAGCTCCTATTGTGGGTCATGATTCAAGTTTGGTCGATAGTAATTAATTCTGTGATTCCGTATTTATATTTATATGTTGCCAGGCAGTGACGGCAGGTGGACTAAAGTCCTTACGGATTGGTGGCCTATTCCGGATGAAATAGCCTCTGGGCGTCGTTGGCTCGGGGGGTAGACATTCGCAAAATTACGGAACATTTCTAGGTAAGATAGGCGTATGTGAGTAATGTAATGAGTGGCGTATTTGAAGAGAGGTTTTTGCTCGGTAGTGAGCTATAAATGCCTGAAATGATCAACTCTTCTCGCGGGTATCGTAAAGGCCCGGCTACGACATTGGTCTAAGGCGAGCAGCGGCAAGCGTATTCATGCGTTGGAGCGGGATGCCGATATGGGTACTCCCTCTCGCGGGTATCGCAAAGGCCCGGCCACGACATTGGTCTAAGGCGACCAGCGGCAAGCGAATCCATGAGTTGGATTGGGATGCCGATATGGGTACTCTCTCTCGCACGTATGGTGTTCCGCTAATCCGGTCGCCTTAGACCGATGTCGTGGCCGCGGCATACGAGTCGACCAAAAGTGTCACTGAACATTCATTTATTAAAAATTGATGATGGGCAGCACCGTCATCATAATGGATACATTACTGCGATCGCCAACTTGCTCGCCCAGCGTGGCGATTATGGGCAATACCTCCTGATGCGTTCACGCATAGTTAGTGGGAGAGGCCTACGTCCAGCAGTGGACTGAGATATCCTTGCATGTATGCTACCGCAATGTAACATAGGCACATGATGTGAAAGGAAAAACGCGATATTTCGAACTAATGCGCCATCTAGTGACCAGTCTGTGATCAATTCCAACGTGTTTGCTCTGCAAACGTGTAACGGGAGAAGTGTAAATTTGCACTGCCTGTGTTATACGGACCGTATTTGACTTTAGCTGAGCAGTACTGGCGGATATAATATTACAACTAGGTATAATATAATCATTACGCTTGGAGACCTTATACATCTCCGAATATTTGTGTGATATTATTTTACTAAAATATTATAATTATATAGGTACCTATCCTGACAGTTACCTTTACAAATCTTTCGATTTAGTTGTTCTGACTTTCTAGAGACAAATACATCTCTTGTTATTGTTATATTTCAATCAATAACTTCTTATAACAACGTCTTATAGTACAAATTTAATGAACGACCATAACTTATCATAGTCATCATCATCCTGTTTTGATCCACTGCTGGACTTCTCTCTCGCTCGGCCAGCACCCGCTCTAGCAGAGCGCAAGCCCGCGCAAGTACACGTCGGGCTTTGGTCGCGTGTCCACGATGAGGATCCTCTAAATGGATCGAAACATTTCGAGCAATCAGCTTACATTACGTGAGTAACCCGTTTGATAAATATCTAAATATAACTGAACATATTTTAATTGGACAATTTTCAGAACAAGTTGTTAAATACCAACGTTAAAAGCTTAACCTTTTTAAGAAAAAATCGCTCATAAAGGCGTACTAATGAAACCGCCATTACCGGCGGATCTAATCAATTACCAGGAAAATACCCTTACCACGGGATTATTGCTAGTAACAACAATCTGAGCGAGTTGATGTATGGATAATTACCTAATAAAAAAAACTGACCTCAACCAATTTCTCGAAGATCCCAACATAGTCTCTGACATAGTGCCAACGGGACCATCTCGGTGTTATACCCATTCTATTAAAAAAACCGGTCAAAAGCATGTCAAGCCATGCTCAGTGCAGGGTTCCATAGATATCATACTAACGTTTCGGTCATGACTATAACTAATACACTGTTAGTATGATAATAGAGTACGCGATAAGTCCCGATAGTATATACTTACTTACAAACACATGCGACTTGAATATATGAGGTTTTAACTCTGTTTTGGTGTTAATGTTATAAACTATAAGCGATGTTATATTATAATAAAAAACGCGGGTCAAGCTTAAATTTCTAAAAAAATCATAATTAACTGTCGTTACGACTTGAATGATTTTTTTTTTATGTCAGGCTAATTGGGTGTCCCTAAGGATGAAGACACATTTATCAGCATGCGTACGCATTTAGTATATATGTATACAAAATGTCAGTTTAGTATGGGACCGCGTCCAGCTTTCCGCACGTGTACGCATGCTTATACGTTTTATACTAAATGGCCAATTTCATTAGACAAAATGCGTACGCATGCTGATATATATTATGTGTCTTCACCCTAAAAGTGAAAATGCCCATATCGACATACGTAGCAATGTACTTGTACATTGTACAATTAGTTGCAGAACATTCTCAAAATTGCGAATTTTCAAGAGTATGAGTAAGTTCACATGGAGAATGTTTCCACAAGAACTTATTAAAAAGTGTTATGAAGAATATTTTTACAATTGAGTAAACAAAGCATAAAAATATACCTTAAAAGGCATGTAAAGTCGGCTCTAATAATATGTATACTATTTTGAATAAGGTTCAAAATAGTATACATATTATTAGAGCCGACTTTGACATACGTTCCGAAATGTATACATATTATTAGACGTGACTATGAGTATACTCGTATACAACGGTTTTGGCATGCTTAGATAGCTTGTAAAATTTAAACTGCCGAGAACATTCTCTCCAGAAGTTTCACAATTTAGGATCGCAGTCAAAGACAAAATAAGGTGTACACAAAAATGTTCAAAAATATGTCCCAGTGCACTCTAATTCTTTGTAGGTAATAAGAACGTCGTAACATATTTATGAGCGGATTATTTCGATGCTTATTTTTGCACGTGACTGTACATTGCTAGACAAACGATGAAAACTTATGGTAAGGCACAGCACCCAATCTGTTACGTCATTAGGCGTTTACGTTCTCACTTATTAAGCGGCTTTGTGAGCAACGTATGATTTGTAGGGATTTATTGATTTGTAGGCATACAAGGATTTCCGTCAGAAAAAGAAAAAAGAATATGCTTTTTATTCGACAACCGAGACCTAAGCTAGTGAAGATTAATTACATTGTGAAAGGATTAGGTACGTATAGCCCACCTAACGAAGACCAAAAGTTGCCTATCATTTTGAAGTGTCACTGTTTAGTGACATCATTTTTTTTCCAAAAAATGATAGAACTATTGTTAAAAAGTATCAGGAACTCTAGAACTATTGTGCATGCTATAGGAACTCCAATAAAAACGTGGTCCTCTCATACTTGATATGCTAACTTCACGCACCCCTAAAAGTAGCTGGAGCAAGAAGATGGACACTAAAGAAATAAACACATTTGTTTAAGTAGGTATGGCACATACAGAAAGCTCGCGAGTATTCCAAAAGATATTAATGCTCAATTCCTGACCATATTTAGAGTCTTTAATGTCATATAAAATTTCCTGGATTCGGCTTGGTTTCAGAGATAATCAACCTTTTTTTCGAAATAAGTTTTTCGACGTAACTCGTCATTGAACTTCGTTTTGATTACAATGCTACGACAATGTGTTTTAATATTACCACACCTTTTGCCTGGCAATCAAACAATGGGAATAAACTTGACGAAATAACCTGTCCCTAAAAAAATATTAAAATAAATAATTTTAACAAATTGTTGTTGTGATAAAAAGTACTGGAAATGTTAAAAAGTATGCAAAAAGTCTAAAAAAAAGAGAAAATTTTTTTTTTTTGGTGGTATTATATTAGGTCTCATAATAATTTTTGTTTGTTTTGATGTCTAGAATGCATAGTTAAAATATTTTGACGATGATTATTGGAATATTTAAGGTTTAGAAGATAATTAGGACTTTTATTTTTACAAATTAGCATACAGGGCGCGAGCATTCCAAAAGATTTTAAGTATGCATGCATTCTAGATATCAAAATAAACAAAAATGATTATGAGACCTAATGTCATACACCACCAAAAAAAAAATGTTTTTCTCTTTTATTTTAGACTTTTTGAATACTTTTTGCCATTTCCAGTACTTTTTATCATAACAATTTGTTAAAATTATTTATTTTAATATTTTTTTTAGGGCCAGGTTATTTCGTAAAGTTTATTCCCATTTTTTGATTGCCAGGCAAAAGGTGTGGTAATATTAAAACACATTGTGGTAGCATTGTAATCAAAAAGAAGTTTTATGACGAGTTACGTCGAAAAACTTATTTCGAAAAAAAGGTTGATTATCTCTGAAACCAAGCCGAATCCAGGAAATTTTATGTAACATTAAAGACTCTAAATATGGTCAGGAATTGAGCATTCAAATCTTTTGGAATGCTCGCGAGCATTCTGTATGTGCCATACCTACTTAAACAAATGTGTTTATTTCTTTAGTGTCCATCTTCTTGCTTTCTTATTTCATGACACATTGATCCCAGAGGAAACATGCATATATATTTTTTGTAGAGAATTTTATGTAGATTACATATGTACTAGAACGTTTTTTGCTATAACCCACGGTTTACGAGTTATTTACGAAAAATTAAAAATAAGGACCTTTACACCCCCCTCCCCCGTTGGCTCCACCCCTAACCACCAGTACTTTTAGTACGTGGTTTAAAACACCATTCCCTACGACTATGCCAACATTCGCTTATACACGAGTTTTTTCTGTTTCTGAGTTTCCTTCGTTCGGTGTACTACTACCTATGTATGCTTTAATATGTATATTACCGCCCGTGGCTTGTAAACAATTGAATGAATTGATTTGACATGAAAGCGTTTTTTCCCACGAAGTGGGGTGAAAATTTATTTTTCATCACACTTGCTGTCTAAGCGCGCCATTGTTTGCGCGCGCAGCAGGAATAATAGAAAAGTGGAATTCCCTAGGGAGTAATAGAAATGTCAGTATGTCATTTAATAATGTTATTTCTTAAAACTATTTTTTTTGTCGGCAAGTGTGATGAAAAACATTGTATGCATCACGGTCGGTAAGCGGAATACTAACTAGAGTCATTATAAGCCCTCCACCTACGGCAACGGGCTTCTAAGACTCTCGTTAGTAATTCTGTACTTTCCTCCCTTGATGCACAATGCACTATTATTCGACAACCGAGACCTAAGCTAGTGAAGGGAAACAGTGAAGGGATTACATTGTGAAAGGATTAGGTACCTACCTATGTATGCTTTAATATGTATATTACCGCCCGTGGCTTGTATACAATTGAATGCACTGATTTGACATGAAAGCGTTTTTTCCCACGAAGTGGGGTGAAAATTTATTAAGTTCCCTAGAATAAATATCATGTCTCCTAGATGGGGCAGAGGGCGCCCACATTACGTGACCATTTTCGTCGTCTTACTTCATTTCAAGTCTAAGTTTACACAACTATATTATTTTCTTGATATCATTACGAGAATGCGTTTCAAGAGAGTTTTGATCAAGGCTCGGAACCGGTTTTTTCGAGAACCTCGAAATAGCCCAATATTTAAAATGTTTCATATTCTTTATGTAGTACTCAAAATATTATGAAATTACCAACGTCGTATTTTTAAATGACTCCATTAACAAAGAATTGATATAAGTACCGGAGAACAAAAAAGAACGAAATTCGGACCGTTCTTTTGTATGGAGTAAAAACCTGGTATCCGAGCCCTGATTTTGATTATTAAAATACAACGTACAAAACACATAGGTTCACACAAAATATAATTATAATAAATATAAGGGCCTCGGCAAAGAGTAAGATTTTGTGCCGTTTGGCATAAATACTTTAGGTTCATGGGGCCCCCGCGTACGCAAATTGTTTGATGAGATCGCGAAACGTCTGGTTGACCGTTGAGGTAACTAAAGACCGAAGAGCTGGCGACTTCCTCGTACAACGCATCAGTATTGCGATACAGCGAGGAAATGTCGACAGCATCCTCGGTACAAAGCCCCATTGGCCAATCTTAGATATAGGTTAGGTTAAGTAGATTAGTTAGATTTTATCTATGTCCATGGACCATAAAATAAAACATTAGCCGTGTGGTGACGGCAGTAAGAATACATTAGTGGCCACCCCAACTCCTCCTGCGGGTGTCGTAAGAGTCGACTAAGGGATTGAAGTGTCAATTACCATTATTTTATTAAAAGATTGTTGATGGGCAGCAGCGTCATCATAGTGGACACATTACTGCGATCGCCAATCCGCTTGCCCAGCGTGGCGATTATGGGCCATTTGCCTCCTAATGCTTCTATACGCATAGTTAATACGAGAGGCCTACGTCCAGCAGTGGACTATCATAGGCTGATGATGATGGTGATGATGATGATGATGAAAATAAAACAAAACACCTAATCAAATAACTGTGACGATCTCTTTTCGATTTTTTTTACTCATTTCAGCTGTACTACGAGTTAAAGCAGATAAATGTTCGCAATCAGTCAACCGTTACACAGCGCTGACAAGCAAAAAGAATCTCGCGCTTTGAAAATTTGCTAAAAAAAATCATTTAGGTATATCGGAAGAACAATTAGTCAATATAGCATATTGTTAAGCTATACACTGGTATACAATTACACAACAGTACAATTAATTAATAACTGTACAATTACAGTCATCAGAGATATCGGATCAGTACATTGCTAAGGCAAACAAAAATCAAATGGCATCAATTGTGTAACGAAAGTTAGTCATACAAACTGTGTGGTATAGGCTGCGAGTATAGGCCGCGTTAAGAAAAGCGCTATGTCCTGCCCATCTTGGCACAGTTGAACAATTGGTTTTGGGGGCATTTTTGAGCTGGCATTAGAGTAGGCAAAAATGCCTAATGCAAAATATATTATATGGTCGCAGGAGCAAATTTAAAAGATGTTATAGATATTATAGCCCAGTGTTAGGTTAATAAAATTATAACGTACAGATTCACACCCTTTAACTTTATTTTCGATCTAAAATTTAAACGTATATTTGACGTCAAGTGAGTACAGACTGTTCGGAAATTAATGGCATGTGGGATATAAAAGTCAGGCTTGATGCCAGACGCCTAAAGTTTCCGCACAGGCAACGTATACTGTGTTCATACATTAGTGAGTAAACTTTATAACTTCAGCGGCCGACATCAAAGAGAAACTTTGAGATAAGTAGCGTAACATCATAAAAGCATACAAGTAGCTACGTGAACATTTTTTGAAAATAAAACGAGTATATAAATACTCGTAATGTCGTAGGTAATTCAATGAATAAAATATTTTTTCAGGTATTTGTTAACTACGTGTCACCTGCATAGGTCAATTGCTAGTAACTGGCCATTCTCCAGTAACTGGACACTTTATATAAAAATGAACTCTATGTGCTCATACATAAAATTTTGGAAGAGGGAGAGTGATTGACGTTGACATGACACAAGAGTTAACACATAGAGTTCATTTTTATATAAGGTGTCCAGTTACTGGAGAGTGGCCAGTTACTAGCATTTTACCCTACTTGTTACCTAGAAGTGACGGCAACTACGACAAACGATTAGACGAGGTACCATCATAAGCAAACTGAGACCTTACCTCGAACCACGAACGAAATCTTTTGCCTCCCTGTCACACTTACGTACAAATTAACAAGTAGAGAGTGGCCAGTTACTAGCAGTTTACCCTACTTGTTATTTAGAAGTGAAGTTGGTAGCTACAACAAACGATTAGACGAGGTACCATCATAAGCCAACTGAGGCCCTACCGCGAACCACGAACGAAATGTTTTGCCTCCCTGTCATACTTACGCACAAATTCACAAGTGCGACAGAGAGGCAACATTTCGTTCGTGGTTCGCGGTAGGGCCTCTGGGCTCGTTTCGTAGTAGTAACTGGCAATGGCAGGAGCATGCACAAAGTAACGAGTGGCGCATAACAGGAAAGGCCTTTGCCCAGAAGTGAGACACAATTACAGGCTATAAAAAAAAGGTGGAATGATACTGATCTTAATTTATTATCACCATCATCATCATCATCATCATCATCATCATCAGCCTATGATAGACCACTGCTGGACGCAGGCCTGTCCTGTTAACTATGCGTATAGACGCATTAGGAGGTAAATGCCCATAATCGCCACGCTGGGCAAGCGGATTGGCGATCGCAGTGATGTGTCCACTATGATGACGCTGCTGCCCATCATCAATCTTTTATCAAATAGTGGTCAGTGACACTTCAATCCGTTAGTCGACTCTTACGACACCCGCAGGAGGAGTTGGGGTGGTGACACACACAATATATTATCACTGAAAGAAAATATGAAACAATACGTAATAAATATAATTGGAAATTCTTATCCAAACCGTCCTACGGTATACCTACTCAATTAAGGCTACTCGGTGACGTACATAAAAAAGAATCGTGACAAAAGAACAATTTTTTTTCTAGTAAATATAGACTTTGGATCCTTTTGATAATGCCTTTTTAATTATAACAACTTATAGTTACTTTTGTTATGTGGCTTAGCTTCTATTTTTCTAATACATTGCCAGCGAAACTAGCAAACAAGTTGCCTACAATAAGGCTTATTTACCGTTTCTGTTCCGTGACACGTTTGAACAGGCTCTGAATATTCATCCCCGATTATAATAATCGACGTTCGACCGCCTAACAAGAGGTTCGTGAAGAAAATAGCCTTTTACGACGCTAAGACAAACTGGAAAATAAGATTATTATTATAATAAACGAGACAACATCAGGGAATACTTATAAATTATCGACATCATCACTATCATAATATATTTGCGGATGGTAGAACCTCGTGCAGGGTCCGCCCGGATAGCTACCACCGCCGTCTTACCCGCTAACCTGCCGCTAAATAGTTAGTACTGTGTTCCGGTTTGGGGGTAAGATAGCCGGTGTAATTACGGGCATAGAACCAATCCATCTAAGTCCTCAGGGTAGGCAGCGCATAGGCGATTTTTTGGTCACCTCAGTTCCCGCTTTCCATCAGGTGGGCTGAGAGCTCAGTTGTCTACCTTCGTCACATAATCCCTCTGCGACTGATGTTACGTCTATCAGACACCCGTATTTTGCAATAACGCCATTACGATGTTGATAACAAGATTCAATAATTTGACGTCACGAGACCACGTCAGTGGCATAGGGTTGAATATATATAATAAATATCTCTTTAGCCTATGGGTTTGAACGCATTAGGAGGTGCCCATAATCGCGATGCTGGACAAGCGGGTTGGCGATCGTAGTATTGTATCCACTACGAGTATAATGATGTTTCTGCCCATCATCAATTTTCGATAAATAAATGGCCAGTGAAACTTTAGCCGTCTCTTACGACACTCACGGGAAGAGTTGGGATGGTGACAAATGAATTCTTACTGCCGTCAACATACGGCAAAAAGAGAGATAATGGATATAATACTCATGTATGTGCGAAATTAGTAAACTGAAATCTGGAAGCGGGTGTTCCGGATTTGGATTCCGGCGAGGACAATTACTTGTTTATTATAATAAATGTTTGTTTCATGCTCTTGGTCGTTTTTCTTAAGGTGCATTTAGACCAAACGAGCATTCGCTCATTCTATTCCCCACTCTGCGAAATCAACGAATTTCGACGAATCACGTTTTGTCTAACGAACGAGCGAATGCTCGTTTGGTCTAAATGCACCGTTAAGAATTCAGAAATACGCTGTTAAAGTTATTCGGTTTCATCATTTACTCCGTGTACAGTTTCTACAAAAAGTGAAGTTGTACTAGTTTACTTTACCTCTCAAATGTAAAATGAAAATAGGTACTATAAAATCCTAGTGGTTTGCATAATGTGATATGGACGTTCACAATCTAGAAAATTTCGGCATTACGGTTTAAAGCTGTTACTTCTGACTAGCATTGTACCGAGCAGAAGTTTCATAAGTTGCGAAACATCCGTAGATGATGTTCTCGGAAATCTAAATTTAACAAGTACGAGTAATCTAATCAATCCAAGACCGTACTAACATGCCTTTTGACTTATGAGTTACATTTACTGCCTTGTTTACTTATTTGCGATGTACAATAATTCTTGTAACACATTTTGTAAGTTCTAATGGACACATTCTCAATGGAAACTTACCATAAAATTCTCATGAAATTTCCGAGTATGTTCCTGCAATTTAAAGAATGTTCTGCGACTTGTACATCACTACTTCTGACTCAAATAGACTCCCTATATTTTCGTAGCTAATGCTACAGATATAGAAAATTGCGGAATGGTTGGTTATACTGCAAACATTTACTTTGCGGAGTACCCAGATTTGCGGGATTAGTCTGTCATTTACGGTTAGCCATGGACCGCAAATGGCCTTGTGGTTAATAGTTTCGTACAGTCGCAGATATATCGTGGCGTCCGAAGTGTTCAAATGTATCTGAACACGGCTTTATTGCCATAACGATAGAGGCGTGTTCTGATTTTTTTTCGCGGTTTCTTGGTCTCCACAACGAAAATTGCTCAGTGTGACTGTGTTCTAGTACCCTGTTCATTCTTGCTCTACGACCTAGGTGCCACCCTGTATATTATCAATAGTATATTGTAGATTCTATTGTGTATTGTATACTATAAATAGCATATTGTAGACTATTGTCTTGTTTATTTTGTATACTATAAATAGTACTTATAATGTAGAGAAGACTAATAATTTGCCGTGTGGTGACGGCAATAAGAATAAATTTGTCACCACTCCAACTCCTCCTGCGGGTGTTGTAAGAGTTGACTAAGGGATTGAAGTGTCACTGACCATTATTTGATAAACGATTGATGATGGGCAGCAGCGTCATCATAGTGGACACATTACTGCGATCGCCAATCCGCTTGCCTAGCGTGGCGATTATGGGTATTTACCTCCTAATGCGTTTATACGCATAGTTGATAGGAGAGGCCTACGTCCAGTCGTGGACTATCATAGGCTGATGATGAGCCTATAATTATATATGCTAAAGCATAATAATTATTAAGTTCTTTTGTGATAGCTGAGCCGAAGATTTTAATTATAACCGTTCATAATTATCTCCTAATTGACAAGTAATCTTTACGCAGCAACTTAATATTACTCGATACAAGAGATCGTTCAAAGCCCCGGCTAAGTTTATTTACTTAAATAACCCAGTTACCGAGTTGGCAAAGCAAGGACCTATCACCAACAATCTTCAACTACAACCACTTTAGATCACAAACTTTCAACGATGTTATTCCATTTAGTTGACACGTTGGATAAACCAGTAGAAGAGTAACTTTGAGACCTGGATTAGCCAAGTTGCCAATCGCTAACGCTTAGTAGCGTATCGTAGTTTTCCCTCCCTGTCACTCTTTCATATTAGTGCGACAAAGACAGTTAGCAGCCTTTCGCTTACGATTGACGATTAAGCGTTAGCGATCGGCAACTTGGCTAAGCACCCTGATTTTCAATTTTAGGGGCACCTAATCAACGCCACATTAGGAACAGTATCTTTAGAAGTTTAAGTTTTATCGCTTATGGTTTATAAAATTGACACGAAAACCGAGTTTTTATTGTAGAGCTTAATAGTCGTTACAAATATGACTTAAATTAAGGTTTATTAATTTTACGCTAATTAGGTATCCCTAAAAGTAAAAAAACTCAAGCTTACTAGTTTTAACTCTGAATATTGATCGATATTCTAAAGAAACTCATATTACTGTAATATCTTGTTTATTTAGAGCCTTACGTCACCGAACATAAAGTCAAAACTGTAATGAAACAGAAAGGAATCTTTTAATATTTGCAAATAGGAAGAGAAGCCAGTTTCCGCTTATAGTTTATTAAGAAGTTTCTCAAAGTACGATGAGGTTTAAATTGAACTGTTAAAGCTTATATACAGGGTGATTACGGGATCATGATCCCAACTATAATAAACGTGTTAAGATGGTCATGCTGAACACGGTTTCATGGAACAAATATGAATATCGTGAAAAATAATAAAGTGAGGATCATTTTTTTTTGCTGTAATCATATAGTGTGGGGTATTGTTCGATACCTCTACAAAAATAAGAAGGATGAAGATTCCAGATTATTTTTATTGAGAACCAGAACAATCACATCATTAAAGTTACAAGAAGTACACAAGTACAAGATAAATAGGCATGAACAGACCTGGCGTTTCCTTAATGTACTCAATATTAATCCCACTTAAAACAACATGGTAAACAATATGTATAAACGATGTAGGTATTTATACCAACCTAAGATAGGGACAACAATAACTGCTATTAGTTTAAGTAGGCATATAGTATTACATAATCTTACGCTTAACAAGCATTTTTAAACTATGCAATGAGCAATTGAAAGGGTCAATGTCAAACAGATGTTTATTATAGTAACTAAGAAACTCTAGAATTGTTTTAATTGTATGTAGGTCGTTGTTGTATGTGTCCCTCTAACTTTTGATACATGGGTCCAAAAATATGAAATGAATCATGAAGAGTGGACTTATAGAATTCTTTAAATTATAACTATCTCATACGTGACTACGTTACGTAGGTATACGTTTTTGAACAACTACGGAACCCTACACTGAGCATGACCCGACATGTTCGTGGCCGATTTTGACAGAAAACTACAAACAGTCTAGTTTCCAAAAAAGCCCTCTTAGAATTATAACTATCGTGAGCCTCAAACATATTAAAATATTATCGAACCGGGTTACTCACGTATTTATGTCGATGATTACTTGACATGTTTCGACCCATTAAGAGGGTCCTCGTCCGGAGCACCCTCTTAATGGGTCGAAACATGTCGAACAATCATACTCTGCATTCCAAAACTTCACTGGCTAAAGACTTTTGTTTGCCACCTTGTATATTTTACTTTACTTCACAATATTCTCAGCGTACAACTTTCTCTGGTAAACCTTATGTGAGTTAATAAAATACAGCAAACTTGACTTTCCTGATATGAAATTATTTACATCTTTCCTAGACTAGGCGGAAAAGTTAGACCTCAGGGAGTCAAGTTATTATGCGAGCAGTTTCTAGGCTAGCTGCTTTCACACGATATAGACTTTGTAAATAAGTGGTCTTAGAGTTTTTGAAACTTTTTCCTGTATTAAAATTACGGAGTCATTATAATTTACTGCTTTACATGCATCTTTCTTATTCACATCACTTCGTCAGCCTAACTCAGTCCACTGCTGGACGTAGGCCTCTCCTATTAACTGAGGTAAATGCCCATTATCACCACGCTGCGCAAGCGAATTGGCGATCGCAGTAATGTATCCACTATGATTACGCTACTAATTATCATCAATCTTCTAGGAAAGAATGGTTAGTGACACTTCAATCCCTAAGTCGACTCTTACGACACCCGCGGGAATAGATGGGGTGGTGACAAATGTATGTATTCTTATTTCCGTCACCGCACGGCAAATACTGTAACATTTATATTATAGCATGAGTTATAAACTACTCTACTTTTATGACAAATCTTTGGTGAGTCTTATTAGATAAGTCATTTAATTACGTTAATGAAACAATTAATTGAATTCTTACACTTTTATGATCATTTCAAATCTGTCAAAGTACCTAACTCAATTTTTCCCTAAAGTGACTTGACTGAGTGAGGTGACTTTAGGGAAAAGTTTAGTTACGGAGGTGAGAACGGGGTGCCGTTCTACGCTAATTAGTCCAGTAAACTATAAATGCTATTTTATTAACCCTTAACCACCTACGTGCGGTCTCACAGACACTGGATTATTCAAAATTGACAATAACTGAACGCAAGTACATCACTCACGCCTCTGTGACCTTGTACCTTTGCCCGGCCCCTCCGCAGTGCTGACCATGCTTTCGACTCGTTCAGACGTGCCGTGCACTCATTTGGATTTGGTGAGTAATAAAGTGGCATCGGCGGTCCGTGAGACCACATGTAGGTGGTTACGATACATTTTGTAAGTGTCTCAGTGACCGCACGTAGGTGGTTGTGTTATTAAAATTTTGAACATAGGTTTGAAAAAAGGTTCAAATTTATGAAGAAACTGGCCGAAAAATTAGTAAAACCCTTATTTAGAGCGTCGTGCAAATAATCAGCGTCTTCCACGGGACTAGAAACTTGTTTTGAATGTGAATGTTAGAAGTTCGAACAAATTGTGTGTCAACGGCAGACAAGAATGGTTATTTTAAAAGCATGTAAATTTACCTTGTAACCAAATTAGATAGTTTAATAGCATTTTTGATTGCTGAGCAATTATATTTTTTTTATAATGAAAAGCTTTATATTATGTTCTTTAATTTTGTAATCTCATATCCTGAAGAATACTAAGTTTTGTAATCGAAAATACAACAAGTTAATAAATATGTTAAGCTTGAAATACAAAATGTTGATTCTTTTTGTATTCTTGTTGGTTGATAAATGCCTGAAACTATTTAAAGTATATTTAATACATTTAAACCCCCTTCAGTCACGCCAAAGTAAATAAATCAAGTCCTATAAGAAGAAGCGGTCTAAATGACCGGTAGGTGGTTGTGTGATACAAACAGAACGTAGGTAGTCAAGGGTTAACTTATCTATCTACACTACTATCAAAACTAATGGTAACCCAAATGACACAACAATAATGCGGACATTTATCCGCCATCCGCGGCAATAACCCGATGACACAAAAGCTCGAGTGTCAGTTACAAGTCTCCGGCGAATTTAGCGCTTGAAAAAACACCTCTGGCTGTAAAATAAATTTGTGCGGCTGAAAAATAGTACACAGTTTGACAACAGTAGCCGTCCAGCCAAAAGCAAAATAAGGTGTAGGTATATAAAATGCTTTAAAATATGTCCCATTATGTGTAATAAGTAAGAACGTCGTAAGTAACATATTTGTAAGGCAATTCTTTCGATACATATTTTTGCACTTGACTGTACCATGAGTTGGAAAGTAAAGGATACGTTAGGTTTTATTCGATACGTAAAGCATTCTATCGCGCTCGTACTGAAACATTGGAGCGAGCGCGATGGGTTGCTTTACGTACTTATAAACCCTACCATTACCAATACTTGCAAACGTATGGTACGAGAACGAAAAAGAACAAAAAAAGAACCGTTCTTTTTTACAGAGAAAGTAACGGTTCCGGTCCATGGGTACGGTGACTGGGGGTGTGTATAAGCTATTTAGCGTAATGTGTTTGTGGTAAAGATCCTGCAAACCCGCTTTAGGGAAATTCCGTATTATCGAAACATTCCACTGCACAGTAAAAATTCTAATTTTCATTACATATTTGCAACCAATATGATAATAATATGGTATTCTTTTTTTGGTATACACTTTTGCTTTCTCATGTATATTGGTGTAAGTAAACTATCAACATAAGCGGGCTTACCATGAGTCATAGCCATTTCGACACCATGCTCATCATCATCATCAGCCTGTGATAGTCCACTGCTGGACTTAGGCCTCTCCTATTAACTTAACTATGCGTATAGGAGCATGCATGTGCATTAGGAGGCAAATGTCCATAATCGCCACGCTGGGCAAGCGGATTGGCGATCGCAGTAATGTGTCCACTATAATGACGCTGCTGCCCATCATCATTTTTAGGGTTCCGTAGCCAAAATGGCAAAAACGGAACCCTTATAGATTCGTCATGTCCGTCTGTCCGTCTGTCCGTCTGTCACAGCCGATTTACTCGAAAACTATAAATGCTACAGTAACGAAATTTGGTGAGAATATGTGTTGTATGAACCGCTACAGGATTATGATACTAAATTGTAAAAAAAACCATTGGGGTGGGGGCCCTCCATACATGTAACTGAGGGATAGAATTTTTTTTTTAGTTTTACATAAGCGTGTGGGGTATTAATAGAAAGGTCTTTGAAAATAATATGAAGGTTTATACATCACATTTTTATTTAAGCAAATCGTTTTCAAGATATCAGCTCTCAAAGTCTGAAAAATGTGTCCCCCCCCCTCTATTTTTTAAACTACGCGATATAAAATTCTGAAAAAAATATATGTTATGCACATTAATAAATTCTATCAACGATTTTTGGTTTGACTAAATTATCTCCTATAGTTTTTGAGGTAGGTTGATTTAACTGTATTTTTTTAATAATAAATTGATAATGGTACGGAACCCTTTGCGCGCGAGTCCGACTCGCACTTGGCCGGTTTTTATTTTATCAAATAATGGTCAGTGACACCATGCTCGCCTCAGCGTAAATTAGGTACTTATGATTCCTCCGGTTCACAATGCGTACAGGGGCCCATTTTGCGTCTCTTTTTGACACTATTTATTAGATAAAGACTTCCGCTTGTATTACAAGTTACAAGCTTTCGAAAAATAGGCCCAAAGTAGACAAATCAACCGTGCCGCGCGTGCGTTGTGCCGTCTACTGATGTCCAGCATATTATGGGTAGGGTAGTCATAAGCATTGACAAATTGGAGCTGGAGAGAATTTATTGCCTGCTTATTCCTACAACATTAATATTAATAAATATATTTAAACGGTTAAACTTACGTGTATTTAATCACTACAATAACACGAGCTAAGTGCTTGATAATGGACCTACTCGTAGGCTCTTCGAAAAATCTCGAGCGTAGTGACGCAATACACGTACCTAAGTTTAACCGGTTAACCTTTCGTGAGTCGCATTTTTTAATAGTAACTATTTTCGTATTCGGATCCACGTTCCAGCATGCGAGGGCTTATAGTTATAGATATTACGATGATGTCTCACGAAAGCTTAAATTCAGCATTAGTATATTATTTTTCGTTTGTAAATTGTAATTTTGGTCACTATTAAATGTCTACTGTTTTCAAACGATTTACTGTGGCTTGGTGTGAATTAGGGTCGTGCCTCGTTAGTTATTCCAATTAGTGCTCAGTGCAAATTTAATTGGGATTTTTATACTAAACACGGAAAAGTCACCGGGGGAATATTTCATCCGTTATGAAGATTATTTTCAGCGCAGAAAATGTTACTTTTTTGGCTTAAATTTATTTTATAAAACTGGAAAGATAAGACACCGAGTTAATAGTCAAGCGGAGGCACTATTAAGTTTTCAACAGGAAACAACTTTGAGGGATAAACATTTCTTGAAAGTATTATATACAGGGTGTTTGGGATAACGTTGTAGGGATTTCTGGAGGTGGTAAAGGAGACTAATTGGAAGAGTTTGAACCCTATTTACCTTAGTCCAATATGTGACAGTTTTTTTTAATAAAAAAAAATTTTAACTCACACTTGCCTACTAACTACAAGAAACTTATTTTGTTTGGTGACGGCGTTCAACAATTGATCGGCGATAACTTTTAAACTAATTGCTATTTTGTTGTACTTTTATTGTAATCAAAACCTAGAAAATCAAGCATGTTTTTACACGAATAGGAAGACTCATATCCCGACTACTTTTTTTTTCACAGGCTGATAAAGTTTAATTTACTGTTAGAAATCAGTAATGATGAACTAGAAAAAATATTTAAAAAAATGTTGTTTGTGGCAAGTGGGAGTTCCATTTTTTTTTATTATTCAACTAATTGTTATGTAAATTATAAAAAAATCAATGCTATTTATTGCATATTTTGCTTTAAATTTTAATTTTTAAGTAAACTAAAACTGTCACATATTGGACTAAGGTAAATAAGGTTCAAACTCTTCCAATTAGTCTCCATTTCCACCTCCAGAAATTCCTACATCGTTATCCCAAACACCCTGTATGTTGTTACTTGCAGAAGAAAATAAGTGCCGTCTATCCAAACATTCACGGAGCAGACTTTTATATACGTCGCGTTGTAATGCTCTCTAGCAACTTAGTTAACTGAAATTACTCACATGCGAGTCTTAAGATTGTAATTAAAACATATAATTTCAAATATGCATTTGAATTTGGTATTTAATAACTATTCGACCAAACAGCAATACTATCTAACCACAGGACAGGGTAATGAGAAACAAAATTAAATTCATGAAATTAAAATGTTTACAAACGAAACGAACGGTATTTAAAACAATTAAAAAAAAATTAAAATATGAGACAAAAATGCTATCTATAAATGCAATTCTATTTAGGACCTAATCTGAATCGAGTGACATAGAATTACTGTCAAAAACTGACAAGCATTAGCAGATCCCAAATTGAATCGCACGGTAGCCCCCCAGTATTTATCCATTAATTACTTACGTTATTTTTTTTATGTGACGAAGGTAGACAACTGAGCTCTCAGCCCACCTGATGCAAAGCCGGAACAGAGGCTCATGGATATAGTGACCAAAAAATCGCCTATGCGCTGCCTACCCTAAGGCCTTAAATAGATTGCCTCTATGTATGCCAGTAATTACACCGGCTATCTTACCCCCAAACCGAAACACAGCAGTGCAAAAACTGCTATTTAGGCAGGTTAACGGGTAAGATGGTGGTAGCTATCCGGGCGGACTCTGCACGAGGTCCTACCACCTGCAATTATTTCGGATTTGACAAATTATTTCCATTCTGTAAGGTACACCCGGCTAACTGGCAATATTATGCATGACGCCATTTCACCCCGCCCCTCTCGCTATTATGCAGCAACCGCTCCGCCGCGTCAGTCGTAAGCTATGAATGTTTAAAAATTGATATTGAAAGTTTGTTTTCTTTTTTATCACGTACATCACACATCTGCAGGTAAAAATTAGTAAGAAAAAATTTATGATTTTTTTTGTGGCATCTTTTCAACTCACCGAAAAATAGTCCGGTCTTACCCGGGTGTACCTTATATCTAACGAAGGTAAACCATATTCAAGCTGGTATTTGTAACGTGTATCTCCTTTTAGCGCAAATAAACTACGTTCTAATTTAAATTAAATTCTATGAACACTTCCAATCAATCCAATCACAATTGAATACGTTATTTTCTTGAAAACATATTACATAGTCTACGAATAGAAGGAGTAAATTGTAAAAGAGTAAGTAACAAGGTGAAAGCGGAATTATTTATATCTAAATAGTACTACTCATATTATATTATAAAAACATAAAACTACTTAAGGTTTTTTTTATCTGAGTTCTGAACGACTGACAACAGCAGTAGGCATAATACACTTTTCTGGATTCATGTTTCAAAAGTATTATGTATGTATATCCAATACAATTTTTTCCGAAAATAACTGACTAATAACATTTTTTTGTAAGACTACCCACTACTAATTGGATTTTTTTTTAATTATAAAGCTAACGGTTACAGTAGTATATAAAAATACGGTGAAAACAGAGAGCCAATTGTACGAATTCGCGGGTAGTGTAGCAGTTACTATTTTAGGTACTATACGCATTTAAGATTTCAAGGTTATCAATCGCTATATCGCATGACTTGTAACACCACAATATGTATCGAAGGCGCACAAATACAAGTTCAGCAATTCAAGGTCAGCAATCCGCTGTGTTTCATGACTTGTAACAACACATTACTAATGGAAGTCGTACAAATACAGCCTGAAATAAGCATAATATTGTGTTTCACATGTAAAGTAAGCAAAAATATAATAATATATACTAATCGTCAGTATAAGTAATAAAAAAATGCAGACTTACCTAAAAACTAGCATAATAACGTCCATTTAGAACACAATCTTGCTTTTGTTACCAACTCAAAACCTTAAACCTTGACTTCACATACATTTTTAGTTAAAATTATTGTTATTTATT
Organism: Thaumatotibia leucotreta; assembly: GCA_025490895.1. NCBI lineage: Eukaryota > Metazoa > Arthropoda > Insecta > Lepidoptera > Tortricidae > Thaumatotibia > Thaumatotibia leucotreta. The sequence continues at coordinate 184,204 of JALPQI010000309.1, forward strand.
AGTACTTATTTACGTAATAATATATTACGTAATAGTATGTATCGAAGACGTCAAATGCTATGGAAAGTCAGCCATATTTGTTTAAATTTATTTTAAATTCTACGGACTATTGGTAGATATCTCGAGGCGGAGAGCCGGAAGACCCCGTCGGCAATGGCGAGATGAGCTTGACTCGTTTCTGAAGGGATGGTCAGACACTGCACAAAACCGTGAAAAGTATAAAAAATGGGGGGAGGCCTTTGCTCAGGCTCCTAATAATAATAATAATTAGTAGGTATACGCAATAATTTCAAGGTTATCAACCCGCTATATCTCATGACTTGTAACACCACATTATGTATCGAAGACGCACAAATTCAGAAACCCGTACGATGCGGCGACCCACTCACTGAATTACGCATTTGATACTTTACGCAAATAGGGTCGGGTCTAATATGTAGATGATCTGTCAATAGACACTAGAGAGTATAGTTATTGTGTACCCGGGATTAGTTTGTCAAATATACGTATACTTATTTGGTGTGTAGGGGGTTAGTCATTCATAATAAATATGGCGTCACTATGTGTGCAACAAAATCAGTGGTTAAAGTTATACCTAAGGGTCAACTTCAACGCGAAACTGATCATTCTCAAAATTTAAAGCCTTATTCAAATTCCCGTGTAATATTTTGACACTCAAAAAAAAGACATTAATAGGAATATTAGAACTGAAAATCCATTGACAAAAATCGGTTACGGCAATAGATCTAGAAATTTGAGAATGACCGAATTACATGTTAATGCCAAGTGTGTTTCTGACCAAAATTATTTTACCAAGAAAAACCACCAAATAAAAAAGTACACATTATTTAATACATTTGAACACTACGATTTGCACAGAAAAATATTGTTTTATAGGTATTCAATTAAGGATACAGTTAGGTTTCATTATGAGGGTCAATCCCTTTCTTTCTGTCACGACCCCCAGGGAATAATCGTTGTATAGTTGGCTAGAAGAAAGTATCCTACCCTACAAGCTCTACTGCCATGATTAGTGGGTGACTCACTTTGGATAACCTTAGATGGCTACATAACTGTAAAAAATTCAAAGTTTTGTAAATTCTAAGCTACTTAACTGTATGTAATTTTAAGAGTTACCCATAACAAGGTAACTATAGCAACGAGTGACATGAAAAGTTACTGACTCATGAACATAAAAAGATAATACTAAAAATTCAACATTTTGAAGACAGAACTGAAATGTACCCTTTTGACACCCCTACTGCCGACGTCAGTATTATTTTATTAGCACATCACTCACTAAAACAATTAGGCTACCTCAACTCTCATCCTCTTTATCACACGTTCGCAAATTGATTCCGATGCTACCTACGAGTACACTCACACTAATGAAATTATCCCGACCCATTAGGGCTGTCAGCTTGTGTCAACTTGCGACCAATCGAGATTTGATCTAAGTTTTGAGAAAAACCCTCGTTCTACGGCTTAAAGACTTAATGCCTCAAAGGCGGTTTCTTGCATCACATCAGCCTATATAGCCTATAAATATAGTCCATTGCTGGACTAAGGCCTCTCCTAATACCAATACGTATGGACACATTATGAGGTAAATGCTCATAATCGCCACGCTAGGTGTTGGCGATCATAGTGTGTCTTCTATGATGACGCTGCTGCCCTTGATGATAAATGATATTTTCGCTCTTATTGCGTACCAATAAAGGTTTTCATAAATGGATTTATTCGAATTTGCGTCGATAGATTTGGGGAGGCCCTAAGAGCTAAGAAACTCGAACTTTAGAGACTCCCAAAACTTGATGACCAGTGGTCGGATATCCCGGTGCAACACCAGGGGATACCAAGTAGAAAAGTTAATATGGATATGACCTAAATTCCCGGGTTTAGTTTGAAAAAAAAAAAAAAAGATCTGATAGGTATACTTAAAAAGGCAGCTCAAATTGTGAACATAAACGAAATCTTTGGGCGTTTTCACAAACCGTTGTTCAAAACACTTTTTTTTAATTCTGCCAAGCCGTATCGTATTATGTGAAATATTTTAAAGAGATTAATGACGTCGTGCGTAGTTTGAAATCCTCGGAAGCAGTTTCAATTAAAAAAGCTAAATGTATTTTACAGATGCCAAACATTCAACGAGATTTTTTTTTATAAATGAAAACTTTAAAATAATTGAAATTGAAATTGCCTTGCTAGAAATTTTCGATGAAGTTAGAACAATTGTAAACTGGAGTTCAAGTTTGGCTACACAGATTAAATTAGAAGCAGTAATGGCACGAAATCCAGATTTGGATGACATTAGAGAATACGCAGACCAAATATCAAGTGTCTCTTTACAAGGACTTTTTCGGCGTACAAATGGATTTTAGATGTGAAAAGGAATCGATTGAAAATAGAGAATCTAGAGAAAATAATTATATGCTATTTTAACTTTATAGAACCTAGTAAGCCATAATTCCTTCATAAAATACATATATTTACTCTAATGTGCATAGGTGTGTCAAGTCTTCATGATTAAAAATGTTTGATTTTATGTTACATACACGAGGATGTTTAATCCGTAACCAGGTATATTTTTTCTAACTTAGTAATTGATGACCTCAGGAAGACCATGTACCATTCAGTGGTTATTGGATACAATTTTTCTTTAACTTTAAAGTAATAAAATTTTGAGGTATCTGCGGGGAGACCTCACCTAAAATGTTTAATTTAGGCTGGGTATGGATATTGTTTTAATCCTGATCACGGATTAAAATAATCGTGTATTATATGATGTTTCTGTTTTTTTTACGTTCGCAATTTCTAGAAGTGGAACTTATTGTGCCTTAGTAAAAAGCTTCTGTTTTTAAAGCTAAACTCTTTTATTTAAGAATATTCATACCAAAAGGCTATTTGGTACTAAGGTCAATATTAAACAAAATTTATAACCTATCTTTTAAAATAATTGTCGAAATCGCATAATAATAAACGCTTGTATGTACATGCACTTATTTTGCGTTACAAAATATTACTAAACTTTACTGGATGTAATTTTGTGGAATCCCGTGGTATATCCATATTAGTATAATGTTTGAGGTCATTCACCCCTTGTTGCACCGGGATATCCGACCACTGTTGATGACACAAAGGTGGTTCTTGCATCCATGCGCAAGATTACCTATTCTTTATTTATACAAATTATACTCCGTCCCAGAATCTTTTTCAGTAAAAAAAAACTATTTTTCAATGTCTGACGACCAGGGCACGTCCATCTGATAAATATTTGTCAGAAATACACATAGCATTACATGTTTAGCAGAAAAACTTTTAATCGAATGTTTGACTACATACATACAATACAAAACTCTTTATTGCACACCTCACACGTAATAAAGAACAAAAGTTCACAAAACAAAAGAAATACCAAAAACAGAGGTCACAAAAGGCGGCCTTATCGCTAAAAAGCATCTATATTAGGTACTTTGTATACGATACCTATAGATGCAGAAGTCAAAAAAGTAATATTAATATATTTGTAAAAACTGACTTAGAAAAATGTACGGAATGATTTTACGGCCAGGGATAGGTACTATGCGAAACTGAAAAATTATACCTAGTTATTTTCAGTAATATTATGCATTACAAAAATATGCTATTGTATAAACCATTCTAAAACACATTTAGCACCTGAAACGTCAACCCTAGTTTTTGTGAGCTTTTACTATTTTCAAAAGGTCACTTGGTATGTATTCGATTTACAGAGATGGGACGTTTTGTGTCATCACATGACACAATCCTTTAGTTCATTAGTCTTTGGCAGTGATATCACTTGTATCGTAACGAGTACATAGATAGTTGCCAATTCTCTGATTGTAAAGTCTCGTTACGCTGTGGTTTTTATTTGAGTTTGAATTGAAAACCGTCTTTCATTCGTTAGTAATTGAAGTTTCGCATCGTAAATCTGAACATCAGTCGGAATATTTTCTATTTTCGTGAATGTATTGTTTTTATGTTACATTTTCTATGCAGCAATATAGTTGATACCGTAAACTGGGGTTACTTTGAACCTTTACATTGATAAAAACTTCTTTTATTTTTTAATCGCAAATATCTCTCGTTACCAAACGCATCCGTATATATTTTTTTTAGTCTGGCAAGAACGATAGTTGTCCTTATTAATTGATTAGACACACATTAAGTGAGTACGGCCGTTAATATAGCGAATCACATATTTATATTTACGTATTGTTTTTGCTATTTTTGTGTGTAAAATAACTTCTAAACTAACAATAAGGGTAGTGAGGTGAACGGTTCTTAATCACAATTAACTTGTCACAAGTATGTTTAAGTATACAAATATAACGTTTTTGGGGTCTTCAATTCAAACTAAGTACTTATAACAATTGTTTTTATTCAATATGGGGTCACATTGATCAGAATCTTACGGGTCTATATCGGGTGGCATAATGTTTTTTTTTCGAAAAATTTGTCGCATAACAACTTTACGCCTAAAAATGAATGGCATAAACATTGTTGCGCATATTTTTGCTATGCCGAAATTGTTAATCCTAACTTGGTTGTTCCTAAATATTGTTTGTCCTAATGATTTTCGTGTCTAATGTATATGTATCGAAAAATTATTGTGCATAATGGTGATGTTCCTACTATTTAATGTACTAATAGTGATTACCTACCTTTAACTAACTTTAAAAATATTTTTTTATTCCTTATACTTAAGTGAACAATTGAAGAATTTAAGTGAGCAATTTTGACCTGGGAACCGGTTGACGAAGCCCCGCTGCGCGGGGCTTCTATTTCCGCTCTAAGGGATAAAAGGTACCTAACGAACCTATCCAGGTTAAGGTAGGGGATGTTCAGATTATTTATTTTTTAATGCGGGGGGCTTCGCCCCCCGAGCCCCCCTGGTAGCGGGCTTCGCCCCCCCGTCCCCCCTTTTTTTGGCTTTGTAAGTATGAGTATGTGTAAACAATTGATTATAAATACTTAAGTATTTAAAGACTACGCCATTCACTCCGCCCTAGTTTCGAAACCTAACCAATCCACGTCGGTTTTACCCTGGTTTATTACTTGAACATTTTTTTTAACCATTCACCCTGTTGTTCAAATGTTTTGCATGTTGTTATTAAAATGCCTTTTTGAATGAAATTTCGGACATGATAAAAGTAGGAAGTAGGAAGTAGGCGCAGTGAAAATTGACAGTTCGAGTAGTAGGGAAAACAATATTTATTACAATGAACATTAGGATTATTATGCTTTAGGTCATTCGACATTCGAGTAATCAATATTAGAATAAATATGGTGTAGGTATTTTAAACGTGTATGCGCAAAATTAAGTAGGCTAAACAAGTAGTATGCCATGTAACATTATGCCATACATTCTCGGCCAAAAAATTTTAGGACAATCGACGTTATGCGACACGACAGGCACCCGAATCTTACGTATAGTTGGTTATGGTATGTCTATCCATTTGACTGTTTATTTTGAAGATTGTTCTCTCTTCAATCTTTGATTTTTGTTTTTAATGAAGTTGAAAACGAAAGTTTTTTTTTATTTTATTTCGGGGTTACTTTGATCAGAATCAGAATCGGAATCAAAATCAGAAATTTTTATTGCATAAACTGTGTAGGTACAAGGTGTTATATAACTAGATACATTTAAGGTAACAACAGTCCTACCCTTTCGGGCATACAATTTTTATACTTAAAGATAAAATATTTGATCACAAATATGTGATCAAAATAACCCCAAAACGACGTAAATTGTTGTAATTTTTGATACTGCGAACGGATTTATTTATTTCCATAGGAGAAAGTACTCCTGTAAGGGTTAACATTCAATTACCCACAAAAAAACATAAGGTATCAAAGTAACCCCAATGTCAGTTTAACTTTGATCACAACGTTTTATTTTTCTATCTTCATACATTTTAAAAATAGCGTTCCAAATTTGTATACCGAGAAAGATAACAAAAAGTTGATGTTACTATTTTATTTTTGGATTTTTTTACGTCTAATTTTGGAAGATATTGAAGTTTAAACCTTAAAATTGATCAATGTAACCCCAGTTTACCGTACCGATAAGGTGGACTTACACCATGAAGAAATCTTGTGGTTCCGTGCAGATGGCAGTCCATATGCCCTAGACCGCGTTTCACTTACGATCAGGTGGAGTGGAGCCACTTTGTTGTGCCAAAAAAAAAAATATATATATATAATATATATACATATACATAGTGTGTGATTCATAATTCGATATAAAAACTTTCGAAAGAAATTACTTAATTAAACTTTCATGAAGTATTTAATCTAGATTTCAAATCATAGTGCAATATCTACAATAAGAATAAGAATGGTTTATTTGATGTCATTTATTTATTTATTAAAACAAAAGTTTACATGACATTACAGCAGAACGCCAATGCGTCATGAAACTAAAATTATACAATTAAAAAAAAAAAAATTGTATACAAAATAAAAGATGTATAGAAATATAAAAAAAACACATTAATTAGATTTAGGCGACACAAAAGCGTGGCTCCGTTGCGTCGTCTGAGCCGGCGTCGTAGGGTTCGGCAGGTTGCCCCGAAACCGCCGAAACACGACGCCCTTCGGCCAGAAGTCCGGACTCGCGATAGTGTCTTGAAGCGGCCGCGGCACGCGCACCACGAACGAGCTGAAAAGCACGTAGTGGCGCGACCGCAGCTGCTGCACCCTCAGCGAGAGGCCAGTCTTCCGGTGGACGTACTCCGCCACGTCATCAGCCACGGCGGAGTAATGCAGGCGCGATACGTAGAGCGCCTTACACGGAGTTGCGACCCGAAGACCGGAATTAATCGGTTCGGCGATGCCACCCAGAGTCTTGCGAGGCGCCCTACGCGCCTTGCTATTCCTTTGGACCAGTGCAAATCCCTCTTTATCTACACTGGTGCGGGAGGACATTTCCCTATTGGGAGCCCGTAATTCACCCGCCTTAGAGGGCGAGTTGACCCGGTCAGCTGCGACTTGCTGCCCGGTGACGACATCGACGTAGGCACGCTGACGTAGCTTCGAAACAGGGGGCGGCCGCGCGTGGGGGCGGCGCGGACGGCGGAGCGGCGCGTGCGACTTTTGTGGCGGTGTCAGCAACACGTAAATATGACCCGGCGCACGAGCCGGGTCGGACTTCGGTCTTGAAACTTGACGCCGCTGACCGAGTATTAGGAGCGCTATTCCGCAAGCTGATGACTTCGTCGCGTAGCTCGGCAATGGTTAATTGGCATTAATTGGCCGCGTCAAATTTCAAAATTACTTCCGCAAGACTTGTCTTCAGGGCCACGATATCCTTCAACAAGCTGCGAACGTCTACGTCCTCTGGAGAGACAGACGGCAGGCTAGCTCCCATCTTCACAAACTCCGGAAGTCGATCCTCGTAATCCCTTAGGATCTTTTTTATGTCCCCAAGGGTCTTTTCGCCGGTTTCATTCGCCGGTAATATAGTACAGACCAATAAATACAAGCAGAAACAGTAAGGATGTAAACACCAAAAAGGATGCCACTCAGCATGTGTCGTGTCAGATGCTACGCCGCTGGTTTTCAGGGCAAACGAGGTAAAAGTGAAAAATAAAAATAACTAGAAGATGATAAATAGGATGTGAAGCAAATTACAAGTCGAGAATCCTGCACAATGTATACGGGACGGATCGAGAAGTATTTTCTGGCATGATTACCCAAAATGTATAATATAAATATTCAACATTTTTCACACGTATTTCTGAACAGAGTTTAAAAAAACTAATTCGCTCCTATAGCCCGAAGCGCGGTGGCAGAACCTTTGTGGTTGTGATGTGTTTTTTGTCTTTTTGTGGGTTCGAGTGTACCCGCTGGCCTATTTTGCGTTGTCAGTGAATTGAAATGCGAATACGAAATATGTGAAATAGTCAAAATAAACTTTGGTGGGCAATGATAATTGTACTTTTATACTAGCAATGGGTGGGCAAGTGATAAAATTACTTTTATCTCGACCTCCTTTGTTAAAATACCTATTCAACCGATCTCAAGGGACCGAATGAATTCTTGTTCAACATAATAATTCCCCGTAATCCGATAAGTCCGAATACTACAGTAAAAACACGAAATAAATCAATGAAACAGTTACTACTACAGTTATCTTTACATTATAAATGGCACACTTATATAGTATGTACTATATTTATGGAATATAAATATGGAATAAATAATTTTGGAATAACTCCAGTAAAAATTTTTTACCAGTCTTGAACTCTTTTCAAACGGATAACACGCGGCACGCTTCATTTTCTCCCAAAATTCATCCCAAATACCTCCGATAATCTTTTTTAAATGATCCAGGTTCATGATTTAATAAACATGAAGTCTTTAAACCTTGTATGACCATGCAAAATAATCTAACAAGCCTAAACATACAGGATTGGGTGGACATCATGTTTCAGCTAAAAAAGTGCCAAACTAGTCTGAAACCACGCTGGAACGCCATTTGCCGTCTGTGCTGGAGCTGTGTCTTGTTAGAATACATGAAACTCATTCTCAAGCACCCTTTTTACTTGGTACATAATCTCTAGCTTTAAGTGATGACCTCTCAGACGAGTGTTGTTATTACGCTTGAACATCTCATGAAAATCCTTGTGATCATAATGTTTAGTTAGTATCTTATACGATTTGGTACATTTGCTAAAAATAAGCTGAAGACCTTTGTAAAAGCGAGATGCTTTAGCTGTACAAGTGAAAAAACCCAAAACCCGCTGCAAGTGAGGCCCGACCTCAAGCCCTGTTGGCTGCCCACCAAATGTCCGCACTTATCATTTATTTGTGCCCCGATAAATAAAAGCCTATAGCCACGTACCTAAATGGAAGATATTAGTGGCAATTATTATATTCTGAACTTTTATCGTGACTTCAAATGCGTTGTTGCTAATCCAGTCTTATTTTTAAAGTAACTTTCTACTAATTTATACATTTTTGTAAACCGGCTTCAATAAAAGGAGGAGGTTCTCAATTCAACCTAATTTTCTTATAAAGTCGCTGTCATTTGTGAACATCTTAAACAAACCTTTTATTGAATATTTCTTTAAATATATGTACTATATTTAATTAAATACTGCTAAATCCATGTTTTATTTTATTTAGTCAAATCTATATCGTCCTCATCATTCAGCAGATAGACGCCCACTGCTGAGCATAGGCCTCCCCCAAAGATTACCACAATAACCGGTAGCAGGCAATCTTCCACTCGTCCATCCACCCATATTTAGCGGACTCCTGCAACCTTCACCAGGTCATCAGTCTACTTTGTGGGGGGCCTACCCACGCTGCGCCTTCCAGTACGTGGCCACCACACGGGAACCTTTCCGCCCCAATGCCAACTGTCACTTCAGTTCACTTTGGTTCTGCTACAGATGGCGTCATTTCTAATACTATCCCGCAGAGAGACCTCCAGCTTAGCCCTCTCCATTGCCCTTTGGGTGACTTTGTGCCTTCTTATGAGGCCGATTGTGAGCGACCACGTTTCAAAATCGAATCTTACTATTACTTTTCTTCAACCATTGAAACTGTAAAACATAAAGATCATAGATATTTTTTTTACTGTTTGTTTTTAAATTGTTGTCAAAAGTCAATTAGAATTTGCTTCTGTAGTTTGGCATCCCTATTTTGATACTCATAAAAATAGAATTGAATGTGTAAAAAAAATATTAATTAATGCTTTTAAATTCCGAAAAAGTGGAAATTACGAAAGTTATCCCTGCTCAGCGGCAATACAAAATCGTCAACCCCTTTCTTTAAGACGCTACTGTATATAGTGTGATATAGTGTTTTTGAATAAAATGATTAACAATCTGGTAGGTGCCCCTGAACTTCAGCACAATATAGATTTTTGTGTGTTTCGCAAAACAGAGCGTAGTTTTCTTACCAAAAGGTTATTTTATTTGGCGCTCACTACTTAGGTTAAGAGATTGTATTTTTTTACTAAAATTTGTTTCTTCGAGCGGCAAATGAATGAATAATGAAAATTCTATATTATATAATCTTAGATTTGTATTAATATATTAAACGTATAGTTTCCCACGCTTACAGGATTATTAAGACTGCTCCCATGAGCCGACGATATGTGGTCGACAGAAGAGTAATGTTAATAAGAGTTAACGACACTTCCGTGACTTGGGTATGTAAGATAAAATATCAAAATGGCCCGTTGTTTTCCCTTATTAGGATCAGTTTCATAAAAACATATTAGTCGTCAGGTCGTATTACAAACAACTATATTAATATGGAGCTATTGGAAAAACACAACGAGATCCAGAGCAAAAATATCCACCGATTTTTTTATATTTTCTTTATTTTTGACACGTTGCCTAGAACATAAATTTTATAGAAACTACCTGGTAAGAAGTACATAGTTTTTTGTATATTTTTTTTCTTTTTCAGATAAAATAAATGACCACCCCGTAGAGTAATGCTGATTTCAAGATTAAACTTCAGTATTGTTTGGTACCTACTTTTTTATAGAGAATGCTGAAATATGCGAGATCTATTAAAATGACAATTAAGATTCGAACAAATTTTAAAAAATAAATAAAGGGGGATTGAGTCCTCGGAAGAGTTGAACTACCTTTCAAAATAAAAATAAAAAAGAAAGCTACTAAAACTATTACGCTAATAAGAAGTTTTTATTAAAAGCCTAGCACACACGGGTCTTGTAACACGGGGTCTCCTACCACAAGGCACAGGGTCGTGGATAATTGTAAGTTTAAAATTGTTTCAATAAATATTTTTCATTTTTTACACACATTGGCTCAATTTCCTACACCTATAATAATGAATATGAATGTCTACAATATAAATCATTTTAAATAATGACATAAAATATAATATACTGGTGTTTATCAACGCCTGAGTTGGTATTTGAACCCACGTCCTCCCTCAGCTTTCGTAGCTGGTGCCTACAATACTCAAAGAATATGTAATGAAACACTTAGAGTTGTTCCACAGAAAAAAATAGTTATCTTAGTGATAATTCCTTATCAACTTTATTACTGCAAATTACTTTTTCAAGGAAGGAGCCACTCACCAGGAAAGATTCCTGGAATTTCCTTAAATTAAACACATCTGTTTGATATAGCTATAGCTCAACAAGATTCTAAAATTTCGTCACAGTTTCGGAAAACATTCAAGTATCGCTTTAAAAACTTAACATTTTCCTAACAAAATTCCGTGCGAATAACAAACTTGATTTTCCTTACAATTCACTCCTGTTTTTACTTCCAAAAAGTCGCTTATTAAGTGAATTTTCCGCTTACATTCACCTTTTGTATGAAAAGACGTCGTTACGAGCAATTTGTGATGCTTCATGAGTTCACTTGATAATATAAATTGACGTACAAACGAGTTTTGTGTAAAAGTGGGGAAATTTTACGACTTGAGTGTCGAAACTTCTACTTTTGTTAGTCAAAGTAGAAAGTATTTTCATATACACTAATGTAATGTTGTCGTTAACGTTGCGTGACCTCATAATAACTAGTACAATCCATCTCTGTTCGAATAATACAATACATTTGTCACCACCCCAACTCCTCCTGCGGGTGTCGTAAGAGTCGACTAAGAGATTGAAGTGTCACTGACCACTATTTGATAAATATTGATGATGGGTAGCAGCGTCATCATAGTGGACACATTACTGCGATCGCCAATCCGCTTGCCCAGCGTGGCAATTACGGGCATTTACCTCCTAATGCGTTTATACGCATAGTTAATAGGAGAGGCCTACGTCCAGCAGAGGACTATCATAGGCTGATGATGATGATGATGATTTATTTTGTTGGACCTTGCGTCACATGAGAGTACTGCCAATTCACCGCCCCAGTGGCGGAAAAAAGATCAAACATCCTCGCTATGATTATCTTTCGTTAATAAACTGTCATACCACCAGCTGTTTGATTAACCGTCTTCAAATTTTAATCTGAATTAAGTTTGAACTGAAATTGCGTCTTTTATCTCAGGATCTTAAAACGCGAGAAGTCAGTTTATGTCGATCAAACGGAAGTTGTAATCCAAAAGTTAGATTGTAACTTTAATCAGAACATTATCTTCCGTTGAAAATTAACTAGATTATACGCAAAACTAAACTTTAGGAGCTCAATTCGAAATCTAATATTTCGATTTGACTATCACGTTATAACTACCATTGATTAATAATATGGCTTCGAATTTTGCCTAGGATACACGTGAAATGGCACTATTTTAGGGTGAATATCTGAGCGTTTTACCCGCCTAATTTTGGTGGCATCATTTTTGCCGAAGTTTCTATTCGTTACAATGTGCTACTTTGGTAGCACAATGGGTACCTTATACAAATGACGAAGTATAACATTGAGACGTTTAGAAACTTTGGCAAAAATGATGCCACCGAAATTAGTTGGTTGAAACGCTCAGATATTCACTCTTGAACGGGTTATATCGAGGATATCTTTTTTTTTTTATTTGATATGGGCTTACTCAATGGCCTCAGACTAGCCGAGTACATCTATAAACAACTCTTTTCTTGGTAAATGTTGTTTTATTTATTGTGTCAAGAGTCCATTCGAACCCCCTTCTGAGTCCGGTTTGATAGTATAAGTAGGTATCAGGCAGCAGGTAATCATTGAGTAGGTATACCAGTTACTATATAAAATATAAATTATTAATTAATTAAGATGAGCAAAAATAAGCTTATTTCTGTCATGTAAGGTCCACAATCGAAGGTTAAACTAGCCACTTTTTATTTAATATTAAGTATTAGTTACTTATTATTTTGGACCGGAAAGTTGGGCCAAATCACTCACTGAGTGGATCCCACACGATGGGCAACGCAGCAGAGGCAGACCGAAAAGGAGATAGCGGGACGGCTTGGACGCGTTCTGCAGAGAATGGAGGGAACTTGCCAACAATAGGACGGAATGGAAAACGAGAGGGGAGGCCTTTGCCCAAAAGTGGGACACACAATAGTAGGCTAGTAAAAAAAGTTATTAATTTATTATCTCAAAAAACACTAGAACACTAGTAAACATAAATAATAAATAAAAAAATTGCCCGAGGTCCAGCTTGGGAGGTAGAGTGCCCAGAAGGCTGGCCGCATTGCCACGCTGGACTGCTATGCTAACTCTTTGCGTGAAATACTGGCCAGCCCTCTGGTCACCCGACGCCTCTACAAGGCGCTTGGAAATGTCCTTATAGAGGCGACGCGCACTTGGCCCCCGCGGCCCCGAAGTTTCAAGTGTTTCAACCCAAAGCACCGCAAAGATGTAGCTGCTACCGAGGGCAGCATATGTATTTGCGACACTTGAGGTCTTCAGGAAAAGTTTATTATCTTAGTTACTTTTTAATATCAAAGAAGCGCTTGTGGCTTAGAGGTAAAACGCACGGCTTAGCAGCAGTGGTCGTGAGTTCGATCCCCGGCTCGCACTAATGAGTTTATCAAAAAAGTTACGTATGAAATATTATTTAATATTCACAAGTGCTTTACGGTGAAGGAAAACATCGTGAGGAAACCTGCATACACCTGCGAAGAAATTCAAAAGTCTATGTAAAGTCCCAACAAGTATCGGGCCACAGTTGGGACCACGCAAAATAGCCACGTATGATGTCGAGTTGCGAAAAAAAATGGCCAGAAAAACAACAACAACAATATCAAAGAAGACACAGGCTCTACAAGCTCCTTCATAAGATATGAGAGGTGCCTATGATATCTACCTGAACACGAAAGAAATATATTTACCAGAAAGATTTGATTCAGGTACAAAGAGTAGAACTTAGACCTTTGTATGGCCCCTTAACCCTTTCAAGAACCCGAAATATACGCGTCACTACAGCATAATCCCTTAGAAAGTACACCTTAGTCCCTAGTCCGGATTAAAAAAGGATTACCCGGGTCCCAAGCAATAAGAATATTACAAGTTGATCTCATTTTGACATGAGGCCTCGCTTTTCACTAGCACGGGTGTTTAAATAATGACAGTAATAGTAATTAGTTATTTATGTGGCTGGCGCATAATAAGAGGCATTAAACATGAGTGTGGTTTTATGAAACGAGCCGTAGGCGAGTGAGGCTTCACGAGAGAGAGAGGCTTCACGAATCGCATGGTTACAACAACAACACATGGTTTCAGCAAGACGGGGCCACCTGCCATACAAGTAATGTGACCCTGGCAGCTTTTCATGAAATTTTTCCTCAAAAATTAATATCGAGGCGGGATGATATTGCTTGGCCTCCCAGGAGCCCTGACTTAACTCCAGCTGACTTTTTTTGTGGGGTTACTTGAAAAGTAAAGTGTACTCAAATAATCCGGCAACCACAGCAGAATTAAAGGAGAACATTCGCCAAGAATTCCAAGCAATATCTCCGCAACTTCTGACGAAAGTTTTTCAAAATTTACAAGCAAGGCTGGAAGAGTGCCGCAACCGCCATGGACGACACCTTGATGATTTAATTTTTAGAACGTAAAATTTATTTATTTGACATACTTTCTAAATATACTTTTTATTTCAAAACACAAAAAAACACCAATAATTTCAATTTTCAAAAATGCATTTATCATTGGCCCACCCTGTATAAGTACCTACTTATGACACTATAGTCTCAAAATGTGATCACTTGATCAGGGTGCTTAGACAAGTTGCCAATCGCTAACGCTTAATACTCGATCGTAAACGAAAAGCAGCTAACTGTCTTTGTTGCACTAATACGAAAGAGTGGGACACAGAGAGACAGAGAGGGAAAACTACGCTACGCTACTAAGCATTAGCGATTGGCAACTTGGCTAAGCATCCTGTAATAGAACTTTAAAGTTTGTCGGCATACTCAATTCCCACCCTGTATAGAATACAGCACAATTTGAAAAAAAGAAGTACAGTTCAATGTCATTAATATAATTAGCGAAGCTAAGAATAAATATATTAACACGATCTTAATGTAAAGCAAGACTTCTCGTGAAAGAGGTGGGTAAGAAAAAATTCGCAAACAAACTTTGACCAAAATACTAAAAGCGTTCCGTAGAACCACCATGTTTCGACCCATTAAGAGGGCCCTTTTCCGGAGCAGCCTCGGTCAAACACGTGACATTGACACGTGATATGGCGTGACATGTCGGGCTTTGACCGAGGGTGCTCCGGAGGAGGACCCGAAACATGTCGAGCAATCGACTTGTTAACGTGAGTAACTCGATTTATATATTTTTTTATGTGACGAAGGTAGACGACTGAGCTCTCAGCCCACCTGATGGAAAGCAGGAACTGAGGCCCATGGACATAATGACCAAAAAATCGCCTATGCGCTGCCTACCCTGAGGACTTAGATGGATTGCCTCTATCTATGCCAGTAATCACACCGACTATCTTACCCCGAAACGAAACACAGCAAACACTGCTATTTAACGGGTAAGACGGTGGTAGCTATCCGAGTGGGCCCTGCACAAGGTCCCACCACCAGCAAAATTCAGCAATATTCCACCTTAAATAGGTACAAATGCAACGTACGGTACGTCAAAATGAAACCAGTTTATGAACTTCGAATCATGCTTGATATAATTATAATGTAGTTACTTAAAATGATTCTCATCGGTGTTTTAGTGCTTTTCACCTGAACTACAAGTATAATACAAGTGGAAGTCTCTTTTTAACACTATTAATTAGATAAGGAGCCTATTGCATAACAAATTACAAGGAATAATACCAGCGGAAGTCTCTTTAGTAAAATGGATAGAAAAGAGACTTCCGCTTGTAATATTAGTTGTAATTTGTTATGCAATATGGCTCAAGGATGTCCGCTTGTATAACAAGTTACAAGCTTTCGAGAAATAGGCCCCAGATGGTGTTTTTTTTACGCGCTAGTGCGAGAAGTGGTTCATTTTATGTCAGGTCAAAATCTTCGGAGTGCTATAAGTACTGAAAAACGTCCTACGATACACGTGCGCAAAGGAAATTCGTAACTCGTGGCGATTTCATTTATCTCTACTCGTTTCGATTTTTTTTCGCACTTGTATCGTAATGTACTGTTTTGATTGGATAGACCTTCATTCATTCATCGTTATAATCAATTGCAATTTATCTATAGATTGACATTGAAAGAACTTAGTGTGGATATGTATAATTTTGGAATAACAGATATCTGCAGATATTGACGTAGAGTTTACGTCAACTAACATCCATATTAAACAAGCTATTTTCGCCTCTAGGTTTTGATGGACTTACCTACATCTGAAATACTTAAACTGCCTTACTGATTTATCTGGTTTTGATAAAATACTGTGCTTTCATCTTTATTTTTCTCAAAAAAGTACAGAAAGTTATGATATGAAATAGTAGATATAAAAGTTTTTAGACGTTTTATTTAAACCTAATTTGAAAAGTGGGTACTAACTACAAAGTGCGTAAAAAAGTAAAGAATGGTTTATTTGAATTGAAAAGTAAATATAGAAAGCCAGCTTAAATCATTTTACATCTGCTTCTGACGTGAATAATTAATTTGACTAAGTAACAAAATGAATTACTCAGACTAATATTTAGAAAGCTGGTGGTACCTACAGCAATAAAGACGAAAATTAAAGTTTAAATAATTAAAACATCCCACAGCATTTAGCTAGGACATAAGGTAAGGCTGCATTTCTCCATACAAAAGGAGAAATTGAAAAAAAATCTTGTGAATAAATTATTGAAAATAAAAACTACTGCTGAATAGAAGTAGATATATAAAAATATCCGTCTGTCTGTCCGCAGCATAGCCCAGTGGCCGCTAGTAGGTATTAAAAATCTGCAATTTGGTACGTATACATATTAATGACGCAGACAAAGTGTTACAATAAAATAAAGAAATAAAAAACAATTAGGTACCTCCCCTACTCGTAAAGTGGGGATGATTTTTTGCTGTAATCCTATGTTAATGTGTTGAGTAGGTCTCTTTATAAGGGTATGAAAAGATTTTTTTCTATAGTCAATACTTTCCGAGATAGCCATTCATGAATAAAAAAATGTGTTCCTTTTCTAACTTATGATCTGTGGGTCCAAAAAATATTAAAAAAGAACATAAATACTGGGCTTATAGAACACTTTAACACTTTCATTGCAAACGAGTGCTAACGCTACGCTCGTAGCCGATCCCGTGATTTTTCCGCTTTGTAGCGAAAATGGACCTCCCACAGAAAACTCCCCTCGGGAGTTCCCCGCGCTCAAAGTGTTAAAGTAAAACGATTCCTAACAAAATCGGCCCCGCAGTTTTTAAACACCTACGGAACCATACACTGAGCATGGCCCGACATGCTCTTGGCCGGTTTTTTAAAAACTACGATGAATCAGTTATCTCGCTATCCTGACCACAGCCTTGCATCAAGATGCATTCAGAGCATGCTTCGCTCGGCTGCGCCCTTTGACGAGGTATTCCTTATGTACTATATACGTATATTACATAGGTAGCCTTTGTCATATCGGTTCTAATCGTGGCTGCAATTATGTATATGGTTTAGCTTCATTGGACCCCCAATTATGAGGTAGATATTGGAGGCTGGAGGTCAGATT
This sequence comes from Thaumatotibia leucotreta, assembly GCA_025490895.1. Lineage (NCBI taxonomy): Eukaryota > Metazoa > Arthropoda > Insecta > Lepidoptera > Tortricidae > Thaumatotibia > Thaumatotibia leucotreta. The sequence goes on from JALPQI010000309.1 coordinate 201,769, forward strand.
ACTGAGTTAATTAGAGTCGAAGTTTAAATTTAATGATGAAAATAGAAGAACAACTTATAAAAACCGGCCAAGTGTGAGTCGGACTCACGCGCGAAGTGTTCCTTACCATTATCAATTTATCATTAAAAAATCTGTATTTGAACCTATCTCAAAAACTGGTGGTGAGTGCTCGCTTAAATGATGTAATTCCTGTAATTCCATTAACAATAGGGTGGATCGTTCTTGTATGAAAAAAAATTTTTTTTCGAATTTTGAAATGGCGGGCCTCCAGAAAGTTAATGTGATGGCTAAATATAGCTACAATCGAATATGAGCAAGATTGGGTTACTTTAAGTACTGCCGCAAGCCGAATAAAGTATTTACATACATCAAGGATGTCACCTCAAGACAATCGGTGTTACACGGGCTCTGTTAACATAATACACCAGTTATAAAGCGTTTTCTGAATAATTAAATATATCTTTACAAATTGAAAATATAATGTTACTGCATTATTCTAGAAAATTATCAACTATGTACTCTCAAAATGTGGACTTGATTTTAGCTTCAATGTTAGATTTTGACCAGCCATATTTTGTTCACAGTTATTCTTATTTCCTTTCAGTGTCACTAATTGTCTATGTTAAATATAGCAATAGAGTAGGTTGGTCCTAATTTTGAAACTTTAAGTTTTGGTTCTCGCATGTTGCCAGAAACCTGATTCTTATAAACGGTGCAAGTTTACACGAGAAGGATAAACTAATTAGAATTTAAATTCTATTATTTAGACTGCATTTATAATCGCTTGTTGTGAATGTAAGTGTAACTCAGTGTAAGTCACGTTAACGTATATTTTTAACGTTTTTCTTAAATGTGTTTACGATTACTTATACTTAGGCAACTGTACACTGAGGAAGTATTATTGTCTTCAGCTACTTAACTGTATCTGCAAGCGTTCAACCACCATATATTATAGTGCTTTTCCTGCTGTGGCTAAGCTTTCATAATTTCAGTTACTTTGCAAGAACTGGGTTTCATAAATAAGAATAATATAGGTAACACATGTTATCGATCGGGACAAGATTCGTCCAAGACGTGCAAATACTAGGCACATCGCTACACAGAGTATATTCCTGTCTGTGAATCACTCCTTTATTTACTTGTATCTTATTTGATGGACGCATACACAAAACTATGTTATTGACAATGGTTAAAGGAGGGTTATAACGGAAGAGCACATTAATTTACTCTGACAACCCATTTCTCAATACATTAGCCTCATAACACCTGATACATGTGACGTAAAAACTATCGCAACTAACTTGCATTCCTATGAACATGTAAAACCCTTGGATATAAAAAAAATTGTAGCGGTTGGCTGTGATGGCACTGCAGTTACTTCTCAGGTGAAAGGAGGTATCATCAGGATAAGTAAGAAATCCAGAGAAAATTTGTAATGCACGATGGCTGACAACTGCTAACAGAACACTCAGCTTTCTTGCCAAATTTGCCAAAGTTCTGTTTGATGGCCTGCACTCAAGCTACTGAAAGAATCATAAAAAATAGTAACAGAATTTTGTACTGCTGTATGTGGGCTAGAGAAACAAGAAGGGTGGATGAAAAATAAGCTTGCTTCTTGTCGCGTAATGTCTGTATCCAATACGAAAAAAGACTACAAAATATACATAATTGTACTCTACATTTGGGAATCAATTTAAGGTTCAAATTGGTTGGGTACTAAGTGTTTGTTTGTTTGATTTTTTTATTTTTGATATGAAAAGTACATAAAATGTCAAAAAAACTATATTTTTATGGTAAAATATATTTTATTCCACAAAAATTGTAAACATGATTTTTAATTTTTTGACAATATTTCAGATGGCTTGCGGCAGTACTTCTACTTAGAATTTCGAAAAGTGTCCATACAAGTATTTAATTATGTATCCCTAGACTATCTTTTTACAACCCCGCCTTAGGCAAAATCGAAAAAATCATATTTCGATCCACCCTAATTAACAATCTTTAATTTTTATAAAATTGCCTCGATTCGGCTGTTTCAGAGATAAAAAATTTTTTTAATAAGTTTTTCGCCGTAGCTCGCCATAAAACGTCTTTTTGATTACGATGCTGACACAATGTGTTAGAACACATTGTGTCAGCATCGTAATCAAAAAGACGTTTGTCAGACAAAAGGTGTGACAATCAAAATAAAAATACACCATACGAAACTACCTGTAACAAAAATCTAACAAAAAAAATAGTTTTCAAATTGTTGATATGATTTTGTTACTGGCAATAATTAAAAGTAATGAAAAAGTAAAAAAAAATATTTCTAGTGACATAAATAAATAAATAAATAAATAAATATCTTGGGACATCTTACACAAATCGACCTAGTCCCACGGTAAGCTCAATTAAGGCTTGTGATGTGGGTACCAGGCGACGATATATATAATAGATAGATACATATAGATACTTAAATACATATACAGCCATGACCAAGGAACAAATATTTGTGATAAATAAATACACAAATAATGCCCTCGCCGGGATTCGAACCCGGAACCTCCAGCTTCGTAGGCAGGGTCACTACCAACTAGGCTACGGAGGCTGACAAACATGTCACATCAAGTCACGTATTACCTACACATACACATATATTTTTTGATTATTTTAACGTCTAGAATGCAGAGTTAATATCTCTTGCAATGCTAGCGAGTACCCAGAGTATAAGACGGCATTTTTTTATTTATATTCTTCTTACTTTTTTTATTTTTATTTATTTTTAATACTACAATTTATGTACAGAGATTAAATCTTCTTCTTACTGATTATAAGCGAATATTAATTTGTTTCTTTTTGTATCTTCAACTTATCTGAAATATAAAATGGCGCAGCACATCAATTATAAAACAAAACCGCTGAATAATTATTAAAAAGTAACCCTAAATTCGTCAGCGATAAATAACGACGTCAATTAGGTCTAGAGTTGGGATCGTGAATATTTTCATTATAAATGAGGATGTATGTGAATGTCGATGTACAAAATGAAAGGGATAATTAATAAATTAGCCTGAATAATGACATCTTTGTAAAAATCGATACTACTATTAGCCTAACTAACTAGTAATAGTTTACTAAGTAATATTAGTTCTACCCCAGTAGTAGTTTCACGGAGTAACCATTTACTACGTGAATATTGAATTTGCAACAGTACATCTTCGTAAAAATCGATAGGTACTACTGTTAGCCTAACTAAGATTGCATTTGCAACGAAATATTGGGTGCTCAATCAATAATTTCAATTTACTTGATAAATATCTCATTTTAAGCCATACGAATAATGTTAATAACCATGAAAGCTTTAAAACTTGTATTATCTGTCAAATAGCTGCAAATCTCATAAATCTCGGAATTCTAGTAAGTAATTATGATAAATGTTACTATAGACAATAGATGGTTGTGTCTGGCTGCTCAAGCTAGGATTCGTCTGGCAGCTCGTAGACAATCTTCTAGAAGATGAATCCCATATGTATGGTGAGCAGAGATCGGACAAAATATGCGTCAGTGTTTGCAATAGTATGGATATGACTGCAAATTTGATTGAATAAATTAATCATTTAATCATTTTCAGAAAGTTATCTAAGATCTGAAATCGAATTGGAGATCAAAAATGTAAACAAATGGGATACCACCACAAAAAAAATATCGCGAGAGGTGGGTAATCTAAAATCATTGAAATACTTTTTAAAAATGCGCACATGCATGTCACTGACGGTACGTATAGTTTTTAAATATTTTACAATTTTTTAATATCATAAATTATTTTTTTAATCATTTATTTCTCTAGTTTTAATAAAATGTAGGGTGTTTAATTATACTACTGGCAATGATAAGAAGTTTTAAACATTTGGTTCGCAGTTATAATAATGTACTGAAAAAAATCAAAACAAGATGGTGCTCCAAATGACTCTTTTATGAATCCATGATAACTCCTATAATTTAGCATTACGAAGTACATGAAAACAGATTTTAGTATTTTTACCTACAAATCAATAATTTTATTTTTTTATAGAAATTGATTCGATTGTAACTATAGATGAAGACTGGAATTCGTTCCCCGACTATCTTAAAGATTAAAGTAATACGACATTGGTTTTCAAACATTGATTATGTTGATTATTTACATCATTCTAGCAAATTTTCTAGGTATTATTTTTGTAATCAGGAACCGTGGACACTCAGCCGTATGTTTTTTATAGTCATGTCCAAAAATATGGTAATGATTGTGATACTTGTGTATCGAATATACTTTGATTTTCGCGTATCTACACCTAAACATCAAGCATTGTCTTAGATTTAGCACCTGTAAGGATAGTTTGTAAGTGTGCAAATAAATAAAATAAAATAAATAACCCATCTCAAAATGCGACGTTAATTTATAAAGGTGTTAAAAAATAAAAAGTTTTATACCCCTGGAATGTCATTTTAACATTGACTTTATAATGTCATGTCATTGTCATAGATTGTTTACATTTTTGATCTCGAATTCCATTTCAGAGCTTATTTGACACCTGTAACTATGAAAACCTTTATCAATAGTTTATTTAATCATAATAGGTAGACGTTTGATCACGATCATACCTGCTGGTAAGTGATGATGCAGTCTACGGTGGAACACGTTTACCTATGAGATACCTATTCACTCTTGCCTTGAAGATATTCAGATTGTACACATGCGGAAACACTGATGATGAGTATGAGTATTAAAATTTCCTTACGAGTCCCATCACTATTTGTATATTAACCCTGTTCGTTCAGTTTACATTTTAATGTGCCGCATTAGGCTAATAGCACTGCTAATGACAGGGCTTTTTTTCATTTTTGGTCATTCTTTCGTAAAAAGTGGCCTTAGCCAGTATCTACAAATTAAGAGTCACTTTTGTTGAATAGCTTTTTAGCGTTCCGTAGTAAATTTATAGTTTCGCCATGTCATCTGTCTGTCTGTTCGTCTGTCCATCTTTCCGTCTGTCTGTCTATCCTCCTAAGGTCCAAGGTCCTTCCTAAAGTAATAATTAACTTGATGATTCAGACCCAATTTCTTCAACGGCTGTATACTCATAGCATACCACGGTCCTACCAGTGGGACTTATTACAAAAGCCGACATTATGCTTTCAAATTTCGCGCCTAGCTAATCTGACATATTTATTAAAAAAAGTATATTATTTTTTTGATTAAATTCATTTTTTTTCAAGAAGGAATAATAAACTGATAATAAATATGCCCCAAAGCTGTTGGTGGCATACAAATACAATAACATTAAAACATGTGATCTTATTGTTTGGGCCTGGACGAGTATGAAACAATAGTACTACTGGTAAGACCGTGGTTTGCAATGACTAGGAGCCAAATTTCATCTTGGACCTTAGAAGGCTATCCGAAGCAAAGCTCAGTGGCCATTAGTAGGTACTAGATATCTGCAATTTGGTACAGGCATACATAATATTATTTGTCTGGAGATTGTGAAACAGACTGTACTCAATTTGAATGCTTCGTATGTTACAATGCAAACGTACCTATCGATAGGCGCACTACTCAACGATGGAGATTTGCTTATCTATATAATTCACTGCACTTTAGTTTATCACAGCATATAAATTAGGTAGACCCATATTTTGTTATCTATGCTATGTTTTAGCGGTACTCATCTAAAATATTACTTGCCATCAATAATAAAACACGGACGTTTCAGACGCGTAGGCTCTGAAAACAAAGGGCTGCAATCACTCTAAAACATTGTGTGGCTTCGGTTTAAAGCTGTGTGGTGTAAAATATCTATCATACATATAATATCAGTATATAACTGTCTAGACAGTATATAACTGGCCGTGTGGTGACGGCAGTAAGAATACATTTGTCATCACTCCAACTCCTCCTGCGGGTGTCGTAAGAGTCGACTAAGGGATTGAAGTGACATATTCTGCGATCGCCAATCCGCTTGCCCAGCGTGGCGATTATGGGCATGTACCTCCTAATGCGTCTATACGCATAGTTAACAGGAGAGGCCTACGTCCAGTGGACTATCATAGGCTGATGATGATATATTGATGAATAGTATTGATAAATCTGTGCTTATTTAATGACATGTCTGTATAATGTGTATGTAGAATTATTTGTTATTAATAATAGTACATTGTGCATCAAGGGAGGTAAGTACGGAATTACTAACGAGAGTGTTAGAAGCCCGACGCCGTTAGGCGGAGGGCTTTTATGACTCGAGTTAGTACTCCGCTTACCTACCGTGATGTATACAATGTTTTTCATCACACTTGCCGATAAAAAATAAGTTTTAAGACATAATATTATTCAATGACGTACTGACATTTCTATTACTCCCTAGGGAATATCACTTTTCTATTACTCCCGCTATGCGCGCAAGCAATGGCGCGCTTTGACAACAAGTGTGATGAAAAACTTATTAAAACTGTCCAGAATGTATTGACATAGTAATGTAAAACAAACTCAAATGTGGCCACAAATTTGAAACGGCAACGTACACAATAACTAATTCTCGCGCCCTTTAGTTTAAAAATATGTTCAAAGATCATTTTATCATGTGTTTAAATGAAATATTTCATCGTTATAATTATACATTTACGATAAGGAGTGCTCAATTGATTCGAACAAATGAAAAATAATATAAAGGAAACACAAAACATAAACTCAAATGCTCACAATTTTCAGTATGCTGCATAATGCATTCGGTATGGCTCGGCTTTTAGATTTGGGGATTGATTGGTCTTATTTTTAATGAACTCCAAAACAATAAGAGATTCTGTATTCAACAGATTGTTTTTATATGTGGGGGGAATCCGCAATGGGACGTATTATGGAACGGACATTATTTGATCTCTTTAAATAATCTGAACGAACATGTCGAATAAATTCTTTTTTTTTGTTCATTGGCAACACTGATGACCATAGATAATGCACCTATGGTCATCAGTGTTGACAGTAACCAAAAAAAAGACCATGTTGGTACAGATTTTTGACAGCATTAATAGTGTCCGTTCCATAACGCATCCGTTTAATGAAGGGTGTTACTTAATATCTCCCAGAATTGTAAACCGATTTTTTTTAATGAACGGGTATAACCCCGATATGTTCCCGTTAGCACTAAGTCTGATGATGGGATCTTAGAGAAATCGGTTTAAGTCGGTTTTTGAATACTCTTCTGAAAATTACTTCTATCACATTGAGCCTATAGGTATATAAGTTGAATTCGGTGTTGTTTTCCTTGTAACACAATAAGCTTTAGAAAATAATAACAAGAGGCTTGGAAAAATCAGGACTCGATATTCTGAGCCCATTGTACGGCGTGTATTGTATATGCCGGGATCAAGGCATAGATTAAATTTTAACAGGGAATTTATAGACAGTTTTTTTTAATGCACGAGTCTTAAATTAAGACCAATTTAATTATTTTCTCGAACATGCAATTAAATATTGTTGTTATGTAATAGGCTGCGAATTATGACATTTCAGGTGCGACTAGGATAAGAGGTCGTTAATGGAATCTAATAGAAATCTTTACGGCCTAGGCCGGCAAGGCGCTCTTTTTTGATTTCATTCCACATAAATTTGTGGCACAGGCATCATGACATTATGCCACTATGCAAATAAAAAAAAACTTTGATGTTTTTGTTGTTTATTTCATTGCTTGTTTGTGAAATTATTTTCTCGAACATACAGTGGAATATTGATGTTTTTTTTAAATATGGATGTGAAGTTTGACGTTTCAGATGAGGCTAGGAAAAGCGGTCATTGCAGGCCTACGCTAGCAAAGTCCTCTTCTTTAATTTCCATTCCAAATAAATAGTGGCATAAGCAACATTCCTCACAGCCATTTAAAAATCTATACGGCCACACACACAAGCTACGGTTTCTCTTTGCATATTGACTTGTTTCTCTTATGTAATTTTAAATAGTTAGTTGCGGGGCTATACACGGTTTTTTTTTTCCTATTTACGCCAGGGTTTAGGAGATACAGTTTCATACAGATACAGCTACAATAATTTTTCTTATTTATTTCATTGCATATTTGAAACAAGTGTATGTGTTCCGCAAATGTTCAAATCATATAAAGTCAAAGTCAAACTATTCTTTATTCAAGTAAGCTTATTAATAAGCATTTTCGAATCGTCTGACATTATCTAGAGAGAGAAAAAAAATCTACTACGGATTACTAAGGATTACGCAGAGTGAACATTCTTCATACACTATTCTATGCCCCAAGGTTACCAGGTGAAAATAAAGCACCCGTTTGTTTACTCTATATTCAAAAGACTCAGAAGCTATTTTTTATATTTTGCGTGCTGCGCGATGAAGAAAGGTTTTGAATACCTAATTTTGGGTATGGATTTTGTGTTTGTTTGTACGAATTGTGTACTTTTTGGGTGTTGACGAGAACTAGGTAAATCGTCGCGTGTCTGCTATACGGGCACATCTCATAATATAATTATATAGTAAATAATAACCATCATTTCCTTCCATGAAATTCGATTTCAAAATGTGAGTAGGTATATAGCGGGCACACGACGAATAATATAAATGTAATAAACGAGAAGTGAGTATAGCGGAAAAAAATAATTTGAAATCAACAATAAATAATTTACCGGTATAACCCTAATATGTAAATTTAAACGTTTCTATCAAATAACGATTTCTGAATATTTTTAATACTTACTGCTACTTATCCCTTTTGCAAATCGACTAACAATAAGGTCTCACTTTATTTTGCTCCTGTATTATACATAGACGTCCTTATGTTACGTTTTCCGCATTCTAGCAAGCGGCCCAAGCTATTAAAAGACGCTATATAATTAAAATTTACAAAACGTGAGTTTTTTGGGAGAAATTTCGTAAATTCCTCCTGTCTTTCTATTTCCGTTTTAGCTTAAATCTATCCATCTCTATAAAAGTACTGTCACATGCTAAGAAATGTGTACGAAATACGAAAAAAACGCTTCTCATTAGTACGAACAAAGTCGCAGTACATTGCACAGACAAAAAAAAGGTTACTTTTCCTCAAACAGAAGAAACAATGGCCCTTGAATCAGATGAGGGCCCTCTGAACCCTTACTATGATTTTGTAGTTATCGTGTAAGAGAAAGATATACAGAGGCAACATTTCTTGTTCGTGAGCCCAAGAAAGACAGTCTAAACGCTGTTCTTGTGTCGAATCATTTGTCTACACCCCCTACCCCCGCCCCGTCTCGTCCTTCGTCGTTTTCGTTTTCCAACTATCTTCTGTTAGAGGAGAGGGAGAGGGAACCCATTTTTTTACAGAACTAGAATTAAAGCACTGGTAGTATGCCCAACGTAGTGAATTAATATGGCGGCTACTCACAAGCGACGCGTAGGATAGGCTTATGAAACGCAAATCGCTTGAGAGTCGCCTCGTGAGAGAAGGTTAAGGCCCATAGTGTTAACAGACACTTGACGGAAAGTGCCGCCATTTGGCTCGCCTAGCCGCAGTATGGTTGACCTTGATTCGCCCCCATTTGAATTGGGCCAATGGCAGCACATAAGAGCGGTATGCGATTATGAGAAACTGACATTTTGCGAATCTGATATTATGCGAATCTGACCTTATGAGAAACTGACATTCTGAGAATCTGACTTTTTGCGAATCTGGCATTCTGCAAATCTGACATTCTGAGAATCTGGCATCCTGCTAATCTGACATTTTGCGTTCCTGGCATAAAGCGTCAGAATCAGAATAATGGGTATCTACACTAGATTTTTTTATTAATAAATTATAAAAGATGTACAGCACCAAAATATACACTTGTGGGTTTATACCACAACATTGCAGTTAGCATAGTTCTATCCTCGTAAAGCCCTATACGCATAGTTAATAGAAGAGGCCTATATACGTATCCAGCAGTGAACTATCATAGGCTGATGATGAAGAAGAAGAAGGCTCACCATAATATTATTTTTTCAATCATATTTTGAGCCTTGTTCTGTAAGGAACACTGCCGAATTTGGTTTATTAGTAAAATCAATCAAACATGGAAATGCTAGTGTATTGAGTTTATGAAAGGTTTAAATTTCATGGAAGTGGAGTGTACAATTGTACATTGTAATGCACACTGGGCCTTACGAGGCTCCACTAGTATGTGCGAGGATGTGTTTTCATACAAATGACACCTCGCTCTAGTCATTAATAGGTGTCATTTATATGGAAACACATCCTCGCACATCTCTGGTGGAAACGCAGCCTTAAGCCGGCAATAAATCAAAATGTTACTCAGGTACGTCACATGCTTAGTCAATTGGACGTAGTTTAGCGAAAAGGATTGAGGAATGATGAATTGTCATTGAAAAGAATGACTTTTTTTTTTAACAGAAGGTTGAAGTTTTATTGACACATTTTTGTGGGTTGTATCCTTTTCCCTAAACTACTTCCAATTAGTCATGTATCACTTGAACATTAAATTTTAAATATTTAGTGTACTTACTCTCTGACTCGAAACTTTAAATAAGAATACTGCGTGAAAAACAAATGGTAGGGGATACAAGGTTCAAGTCTTGTCTGTGTTTACCTTACTTCTTTCTCGTGCCTTTTACAAAGATTGCTGTATTCTGATTGCTATGCATATTGATACAGACATTCGAGTGATCCTTGTATGGGTAAGGATAAGTTTCAAAAGTGTCAGATTAGCGAAATGTTTCGTAAAGGGTGGTAAAGGACCGAACTTTCACTACTTGTTTCTGTACTAAGTACGTGAATTTGTAATCAGCATGGTCACGGCAGTAAGAATACATTTATCACCACCTTAATTCTTCCCGTGCGTATTGTAAGAGTCGACTAAGGGATTAAAGTGTCACTGACCATTCGTTTATAGAATGATGGGCAATAGTTTCATCAATATCATCATACTGGACACACTACTGTGATTGCCAATCCGCTTGCCCAGCGTGGCGATTATGGGCATTTACCTTCTAAAGCATCGATACGCATAATATAGGAGAGGTCTACGTCCAGCAGTGGACTGTGATGTGGACGGAAAACTCTAGAAAAAAACCGGCCATGAGCATGTCGGGCCATGTTTAGTGTAGGGTTCTGTAGTTATGCAAAAACCGCTGGACCGATAATGTTCGGAATAGTTTTATTTTAAAGTATTCTATAAGCCCACTATCCATGTTTTTTTTTTTTCATATTTTTTGGACCTACGGATCGAAAGTTAGAGGGGGAGGGGCAATTTTTTTTCTTCTGAAGTGGCTATCTACAAATATATTGATTTAAGAAAAAACTTTCGTTTGGGATTCTTATTTTAAGACCTATTTAACGATACTCCACACCATAGGTTTACAGCGAAATAAAAAAATCATCCCCACCTTAGTAATAGGGGAGGTACAGTAAACATTTTTTTTTTCTATATTTTATTCTACCACTTTGTCGGCTTGATTGATATGTATACCTGTACCAAATTGAAAATTTCTAGCACTAACGGCCAAGGAGCTATGCTGCGGACAGACGGACAAATGGACATGGCGAAACTATAAGGGTTCCTAGTTTACTACAGAACCCTAAAGACAACACTTCCATTGTTGCTCCATAAAATAGGCTAGGATAGGTTTTATTTCTTGAGTTCTCATATTTGGTCCCATACTAAAAGCTGTTTAAAATCATTATTAGATTCATGTTTTATTAATTTGTATCACCATTATTGTAAGACCCAGTACAGTTGGGTGGTTTTACGGTACACACTCCGTAAGCAATGCGAACAACTCCGCAGGATGGCGGTAGTTAGGAATTCACTTTGTTCGAGCTCACAAAGGAAATATGAAATCGAGTAATGAACAGTTCCTCGCTTTGAGCGACGGAGTAAACTAACGGGATAGAGTGCCAGTTTCAAACGTCAAAGTTAATTCCTTCCCGCAAAATAAGCTGAAAAATTATGCGGATGGCAAATAATCCACATTTGGGGCATACCACGAGTATATCCTTTAAAAAATGACATGAAATTAGAATGTTAGCTGGGATACAATTCAGGCAATAAAATTAACCAAATCGTAACCAAATCAGTATCGTTTTGTCGGCATTTTTTAGAAGTACCAGAAGCATTACGTCATTCATTACGTTAACGATGTATTAGGAAACTGGTTCGAGATGTTCTGGAAAACGAAAAATATTGAAGAATTGTCATTGTTAAAATGTATCCGAATAGCAAAACCATATAAATAACTTGCTGTCGTAATTCAAGGAGTCTAAAAATAGATTAAACATTTTGTAATTTTCTTTACCTACCCAGCTGTAATAAAAAGTGCAATAAATTATAAATGTTACTCAATTTTCCCACTTTAGGTAGTTGAAAGCTACAACATTAAGTAGAGTAGTTTCAATAAGGATAAGAGGTACCAGAAGGCATATCAGAACCTTCGAATGCGAAGACGGAGCAGGAATCCTATACTAAACATCTTCGAATCCGTCCATATACAACGTGTTTCACCATTCACTGAAAACCACAGACATCCCAACAGAATTTTATTATTTAATTTTAGTCTAGATAATTTGTTCTCACAGCAGTGTATTTTATGGAATAAATTGTTTGCTCCCTTTGCAATAAAAACTGCTGGAATGTATTTTAGATACATGTATACAACATTAAGTAGTAGCTCTGATTCGTTTCTTTATTCCGTCGGCTTAAGAATTCTTCCGATAATTCAATTGAAAGGATTGAAAAGCTCTTCAGATATCTTAATGGAACTTTTATTTCAATGATATTTTACTTAGGTTAGATTTTAAAAATTGACAACAAAGCTATTGTCATTGAGTGTATATAGGCATACAATCCATTGATTGGAACTCTAAGCCACTCTAAAACAATCTTAAAAGATTACAACAAATTGTAAGGTAAGGTGGGATAAGATGGAACGGTATTTTTGATGGGGTAAGACAAAAAGTCATCTTTCTGGCACAGCGTTTAAAGGTAGCTTTTTGTCTTACCTCATTAAAAAACCATCCATCTTATAGATAGTTCCTTGAGAGTTGAGGTCACGCCCACATCAACATGTCATGTAAACACACGGGGAATTTGAAGTTAGTTTTCTTTTTTCGTACTGATAGCAAATCCAAATTACAAATGTAAGATTGACCAAAAAGTTAGTTCAAGGGATTTGCTTCAATATTTTGACGCAAGTCATTTATTCATTCACTACATGTTTTGCAATTAGTAGTTCATTTGGATGTGTGTGTAATGATTCACCTCAACTCTTGTGAAATTACGTATACCCCACCTTACATACCTTATACAGTTAAAGGCTTTTAATAAACAACTTTTGGCATTGAAAAGGAGCGACAAATTCAAATTTTCTGTGAGCAATCAATAATTGCGCCTGCATTTTTTGGATTTGCTGCTTTTTCTACTGTCAAGGGTTGTCGGACAGAGTGTACCATACTCGTATATTAGTTTGTATTACTAACTTTAGTAATAAAATAGAAGCTATCGTAATTTCTGTTTTGATTAAGGCCTGCTACATAAAAAAAATCTGCAAACGATTTTCAAAATGACAGCTAGAAATTTCTTATGAACATCACTTTGACATAACTTCCAAGTGACCTAGGCCTAGGGTTTCAAATTATGGATTTTACTACTTAACCCTTTGACCATTTGACAGATCTGTCAAAGGTTTCAATTAAGACCCTTACATATACATAAAAAATAAATAAAAATAAATTGATTGATTGAATAAATATAAATTGATTTGGTTTCGTTTTTTATATGACGACAAATATCTTGCCAATACCCATTAAATGGTTAAGAAACGCGCAATCACCAATACTTATAGTTAAACTCCACCATCACCATAAGCCTATGATAGTCCACTGCTAGGCGTAGGCCTCTCCTATTAACTATGCGTATAAACGCATTAGGAGGAAAATACCCATAATGGCCACGCTGGGCAAGTGGATTGGCGATCGAAGAATCATCAATCTTTTATCAAATAATGGTCAGTGACACTTCAATCCCCTAGTCTACTTTTACGACACCCCCAGGAGTTGAGGTGGCAACAAATGTATTCTTATTGGCTTCACCACGGTTGTTAAACTCAGCAACAGACTAAATCTAATATAAAAATGTGCGACTTTTTATTATTATCTCAGAAACATAAGAACTTTTGAAAAACTCTTTACTAGAATATTAAACACTGAACAAAATGTTTGAGCAAAGAAGTGTTTTCTCAAAAGGACTTATTTCCACTTTGTTAATAAAGATTATTTCTCTTATAAAAACATAGAAAAAATTACCCTTGTTGACAGTGGGGAAATAAGCCCTTTTGAAAAGAAACTCTTTAATTATCAAACGCAAACCATCTACCCTAAAGAAGGATGAAGAGGCACGGAGATTTTAACATGATGTGTCTGTTTTGCGTGAGCCGAATATGCTAACCTAATTTAAACGTAAACCATGTTATGGCGATAATCCAATGAAAATTTTACGGATAAACTTGAAGTCAAGTCTTTTGTGTATATTGAGTTGTTGACTATGAATGACGTTAAGTTAATAAATATAATTTGTCAATTTACGAGTAGGTACATTACAAACACGTACAGTCTTCGTTATCAACGTGCGGTTTTGGTGGCAAAGTATGGTTGACAGAAAAATCAAATACACAGGTATTTTATCAATTATAAAAATTTCAGAAGTTATAGTAATTTTAATTACAATAATTAATTACTTATACATATTTTAATAACTTATTCAAATTACACTGATCGAACGAGTAACCGACTGAAATATATTAATCAGATTCGGCTTTCAAACGTTCACGTCAAATTGAATAATCCATTATATAACACTGATCTTAATCCACTTGAATATTCATTTTACTTAAAATAAAGACTTCGCAAAATGTCATTTAAGGTACTATTTTGTGTCATAAATTAATGACATTAGATTTTTTCTTTTTTAAAGTTAGATATAGTTTGTATGTATCCTTAGGAGAGTACTATTTTTACTGAGAGTACGAGTAATAGAAGAAAATCGCATTTTAACATTTTTGTTACTTTTTCTGTCAACCATAACCGTTACCACGGAAAGTGAACATTGATAACGATCACTAGACTTATTACAAAAATGGCATAAACAAAAAGCTACCAACATTTCAAGACCACGGGCACCAGATACTATTTGAAAATGATAGTGTCTTCAATAAAAATTATCTGTGCTTCGAAATCATTTAAAAATTTTACGAAGTCACATTATTATTGCTTCAGAATTTTGTTTAGGGCCACTTTGATTTTCAGGGAGCGATATAGGTATTTAAGTAAAGAAATATATTTACCAGTAAGGAACTCTGTGAAACACAATGTGTATACTTAAAACGTCATACTTTGTCTCTCAACCGACATACAGTAAAAACAGCAAGGTAGAGAAAATACCATTAAATAATGAGAGTTGAAAAGTCAGACCTAAAAGAGTTTTTTTGCTTTACTCTAAATATTTTATCTTTTATTAAGTTAAATACACTCGCGGTCAATGAATACGGGTCCGGTGGATTTTTCCATAGAAAATACCGGAAACATGCTAATAAAATAAATATTTATAATACCCGTTTTTAACATCAGATTGTATTGGAATTTCCCTGAAGTTTTCTCCCGATCCGAAAAACACGGAACTTTATCGTCAGATGACTCCGTAGATATAAAACTAGCAACTCATGATTAAAATATTCGATTTACCATACATTTTAGGTGGTTTTTTTAAACGGTCTACATTTTTGTCTATACAAACCGACCTAACGACAATTTTAAAGTTTTTTTGGGTTTATTTATAAATTTAACGAAATTCCAATACAATTTGATTTAAAAATAGATTTCACCTACACTATAAATATTTTAAAAAAATATTTGAAATCTCCATGTTTGCATTATTTAGGTACTATGAAAAAAACCACCTGACCCGTTTTCATTGCCGGTGTGTGTAGGTGCATGATAAATGAAGCAGAGCTTCAAAATATCAATTTTAATATAAACAAAACTACAGATTTCATATAGTTTAAAATTCAAGTAAGCACGCTGAATGTATTTCATCCTACTTTACGGAACTCGTTTGGGTCCTTCAGAGAATTAGAGCTTTTAAAAATCTGAGCTGAGTAGGTGCTCAGTATTCCACTTTTGTATAACGGAATCCGCCCATTGCCGTCCTGCCAAATCCATTTGACGTGGATATGAATTACTGGAAATGCTACGGAGAATCTCCGTAACTTCCCGTAATAATGCGCCTTTCTATCACATCCCCACCATATCTGATTGTGTGGCCGAAGAATTTGAGGACTCTTTGAGGAGTGATCTCATCAGATGAGATAGTGAGATAGAGATGAGTTCACTAATTAAGATATATTATTTTTAGAATTATAAAGTATAACTAACATGAGACTCCTCAAAGAGTCCTCAAATTCTTCGGCCACACAATCAGACATGGTGGGGATGCGATAGAAAGGCGCATTATTACGGGAAGTGTCGATGGCCGAAGAAGTAGGGGGCGCGCACCCAGTAGATGGATGGATGTGGTCCAAAATATAACCCAAACTTCACTCCAGGCAACTATTTATATGGCCGAAGATCGAACGGCCTGGAGAGCAGTGACATCAAGAAGAATAATATCTCATAGGAGTCACGTCCCTCAGACATGAGGCTACGACTCAGAAGAAGTACATGAGACTCAAACATATTAAAATATTGATCAAACGTTCTACTCACGTAATTTTAGTCGATAATTGCTCGACATGTTTCGATCCAGTCAGCGTATCGACGATCGCAGTAGTGAAACTACGATGACGTGGCTGCCCATTATCAATCTTATAGTAATAATTTGGCTAGTGACACAATGGCACTTCAATCCCTTAGTTGATTCTTGCCACACATGAGAAGAGCAAAAATAGCGGAATACAAATCTTAACTGACAATTACAATAAAAAATCCTAAGAATGTAGTCCATGTCCAGTTTTAAGTGACTTTGTATATTGTGAGATGAATAAGTAAACTAATCCAAACTATTTTTTTTTAACATACCTACTAGTTGGGGTTATAACTTTGATATTGCGTATGGAGATTCTAAAGTGCCAAGTTACTAGGCCTGTTTCGATAAACATTCGCTGATTTTGAGTTTGGAAACCCAAAATATTAATAATTGTCAATTTTTATGGACACATCCAGGTCTTCTAACCCTTTTACCTCGAAGCCAGCTAAGCCAATATAAAACTTAAGCGTCTCATCCTCTCCACTCAACATCCACTACTTTCTATCAAAATTATATAAAGGAAACAATTTCATATAATCTTCTTGCTCTTCAATTTGATGTTGTAATAATAATAAAATGTATTTTCCAGGGAAACTTAAAGGATTGACAAGAACTTAGGTTAAGTATATTCTTGTTTTTGGTCATCGATGTTTTACGGCTTTAACTTGTCATCAATTTAATTGTACCATAAAAATTGACATTCTTCCAATGGCGCAGGACAGGGGCATAGTGCCAATCTACTATGTGCCAATCTTTTTTATACTGAAATATATATAAACTTACCCATGAACGGTTCAAGATAGACAGTTCCTTTTTCATTTATAAAAAAAAGATTGAGTTTACCTACATGTTTATGCGGTCCATGATCGTTGAGTTTTTACAATTTAACGTGGCGTATCTTATTTTCACACTTAGCCACTTCATGAGAAAAACGTGAAAGCTTGAAATTAAAATATCAAGTCTAAAGAACAGGTAAAATTATTATATTCATGATCATGACGCACTCTCTACCATGAGTAAATCTCCAAGCAAAGCAGATTTACAGTGAGTGGAACAAGATAACAATACAAAAGCAATAATAGAAAACAAAGTGTTTCGGTCAATCAAAGTATTCTTTAATTACAGCCATTGTAATAACATTTTATCCCCCCTCTTCACAGCAGTAATTAATCTTCCTGAAACTTCTCGAAGACCTTAATTGCCGAAGACAAATTGTCGAAATTCCATCCGGCAAAAATTCACGAAGCTCCGTTGTTGTCGAGTTTCGAACTCTTTGAATGCGCTGTAAATACTTGCCGGTCGTTATAAACATTGAAAAACTGTCACGAAGACCAAGCCACCAAGCGGTGGCTTGGTCTTCGTGACAGTTTTGAACGTCTTTCGTCAAATTTTAATTCACACGCACGTCAAAATTACTGGCATAAAGTACGTAGAGTATGACCATTGAAATTTCACTTACATTTTCAGGACAAAAAAAAATTTTGGGATAGCCACACTTTATGTTAACGGAAATAAGAGTTTTGATACTAGAACTAATTTTAGATTTTTGCATAATAGACTTAAGAAAATACGTTAAAACACGTTGTCGTAACGTGCACTCGGTTGACATTTACGAAAAAACACATAATTATGTTAACACTTTTCACAATACAATATTATACCAAGGTGCGATCAAATACAGTCCAAATAAAATAATGTAAATTACGAAAAGTTTATCCTTGTCTTTGTTTACTTGTCCCGTTCATGGGATGTGTAAATAAATTCATGATTTTTGACCAAATTGCTGGGAACATGAGAAATATAAAACTGAAAGTATTAAAATGCAACAACCTACTACATTCATTAATTTTTAATCATATATAATTAGTGATAACAAGGAGTAAGGATATAACTGTCAAAAAAAAATTATTAATGGATTATCCTCTAGCGCAGTAGTTGTTGCTGTCAAAATGCTAATCATAAGGTCTACTGCTGAGGGGTCTTATTTAAAAACGAGGTATTGTATTCACATGACACATGGCCTTGTCAATGTTGCGTCATTATTTATTTATTTGTGTGTTGCCCTTCTTGGCGTCCTCCATTAGGCGCGAAACATGATGTCTAAAATGAATGAAATTCATTGTTTTCACGTACTTAAATTTATTTTACAAGGTGTTTATTGTGTAAATCTTAAGAATTTTTTTTTTCTCTCATATCTATCAACGCAGTTTTCGTTATTATCAAAATCAATGACATGGTTGCTAAGAACAAATCTTCGTATGTCTTATAGTTTCAGACTTTCCCATACTGACCGATTTGAATGGGCCACCCGGTATAATGAGCAAAATATCGTGATTCAAATAAATATTCTCTGTTAACATGTTACGTATTGGTACTTCCACCTTATAAAACAAAGTCGCTTTTTCTGCCCCGATGTCCCTATGTATGCTTAAATCATTAAAACTACGCAACGGCTTTTGATGCGGTTTTCTAATAAATGGAGTGATTCAAGAGGAAGGTTTTAGTATCAGCATTGTACCCGTGCAAAGCCAGGGCGGGTTGCTAGTTACCCATAAAAGCCAAAGGCAAGCTAATTATCTATAAAGACATCCGGAAATGTAATTTCAACACAATGAAATGAACACAAAGAAGAATTGTTTCAAAAAGACCGGTCGCCAACATGGCTGCCGCACTTTATCACAAGAAATAACTTAATTGCATTGCTGCAGATGTTATCTAATTAAAAAGCAGCGGTTTGTGACAGACGAACGTAAACTTTTAATGAACATTCATTTCGTATTCAACTTAAAATTACTTATCCTAGATAAGCTTATGACGGGAATAAATAATTCAATAAATATCTTGGGACATTTTACACAAATCAACCTAGTCCCACGGTGAGCTCAATTGAGGCTTGTGATGTGAGTAATATATAATATGACGATATAATATAATCATCATCATCATCAGCCAATTGACGTTCACTGTTGGACATAGGCCTCCCCCAGAGAGTTCCACAAAGACCAGACGTGAGCTGTCCGCATCCATTGGACACCCGCAACCTTTACCAGGTCGTCGCTCCATTCTTCTGCGGATCTCGTCATTCCTGATGCGATCTCGCAGAGAAACCCCGAGCATTGCCCTCTCCATCGCTCTTTGAGTGGCTCTGGGCCTCCTAATGAGTCCCATGGTGAACGACCACGTTTCAGATCCGTAAGTAATCACTGGCAACACACACTGGTCGAAGACTTTCGACTTGAGACACTGCGGTATATTGGACGAGAAGATATTGCGTAGTCTCCCGAACGCCGCCCAACCCAGTCTGATTCGACGATTGATCTCCTTCTCGAAGTTGGACTTACCCAGCTGGACAGTTCGTCCCAGGGTATACATAATAAGGTATAATATTTTTTTTTATTCAGCCTATAATTGTGTCCCACTGCTGGGCAAAGGCCTCTCCCCTCAAACTCCTTGACTTCCGAGTGTGTGCTTCCTCCGGCCAGTTGTTAAGAAAGGCATCCAGGTCGTCCCGCCATCTCCGTTTGGGTCTGCCTCGTCCGCGCCTATTTTGCGGCATTCACTTGGTGGCTACGGTAGCCCACCTATCCGGATGCATGCGGCAGACGTGGCCAGCCCAGTCCCACTTGAGACTAGCAGTTTTCTTACCAACGTCAGCAATGCGGGTTTTTGAGCGCAGTGTGGTGTACCGAATGCGATCGGTCCTCATGACACCTAGCATACTGCGCTACATTGCCCGCTGGCAGGTCTTCAACTTGGACTTCTGAATCTCAGTGAGCGACCATGTTTGGGCACCGTAGGTTAGGACAGGCAGAATACACATGTCAACGAGTTTTCGCTTAAGTGACAATGGAAGGTTACCCTTCATTAGCTCTTTCATGGACCAGTAGCTCTTCCAAGCGTTTTCGACACAGCGTTCGACTTCTTTGTCTTGCCTGTTGCTGAAAGAGACTAGCTTGCCCAAGCAAATATACTCGTCACTATAATAGCTGGCTGATTAAAAAAAAACCTATTGTTAGAATTTTTTTTTGTTATTTCAATAAAATCGATAAAATATTAAGTTTAAAAAGGGAAACAATGGAATAGGCATGATGACTGGCAAGTCAAATCAGTATCTTTTTTCGAACTGTCAAAACAATCACCACTATGGAATTTTATATTAAATACTCAAAAGTGACGTCACGTTGAAGTACTGCCAAATGACCTACACTTTTAAGTTCTTTTCAATTTATTAAATAGAAGTTCTGTACAAAAAATACTGCAATCTAAATTTTAGTAATAATTTATTCGTATATTATGTAGCACATAATGTTAAATAATTTATTTTAACTACGGCCATCATCCCTATTATCATAATAGTATTGTACTAAATTCCAGCATTATTTCAGTTAATCAATCTAAGTATTTTGTAAATACATGAGTTTGAATAGAAATAGCGGTGACAATTCTAAAATTAAAAATTATCAGAATTCCAAGGGACACCCGAATCTTTTACCGTACTCATAAAGACACGAAGTATTCCTTTGTCCACGCTTCTGTAAACCTGTCTGTCATTGATCGTGACAGCTGTCATTCGCAGCTATCTCGCGACCTTGTGACGATGGAAGCACGTCGGGACATGTTTGAAGGGGATGGAGACAAAGAGCCATTTCCCGGGCATAGTGGGAGATTTTTAGCAGTAGGTTTGATGCCAGATATACAATAAATGAAGACTATCTGAATTTTGTCTGTTTTCACATTAAGTACCTATAGCATTTTCTTACAACTCACTCTTTACGGTCGATTGTAAAAAAATGTATTTAGTTAAAGACATTTAATGAAAACACAGTTTAACGTCAAAATTGTTGTTTAGCAACTTTAGGGAGCGAAAAAAGGCGACAAATCAAAATTTTCTATGTGCGATGAACAATATGTGCATGCATTTTTTCATATTTGACGCCTCTGTAATTAACATGACTAAGTTTTGTATCATTATTGACGCGATCGTGATTTTTGTTTTAATTAAGACCTTAACTATGTAAAACATTTTAGCAATCAACCCTTTTAGTAAGTAATAAAATATGCACAACTTACTCATTATTTGGGTTACTCTTTAGTGAGCATATTTTGCATATATTATTTACCTCAGTTAAAGAAAAATAAAAATGATAAACGATGCATGTTTGAGTTTAAAAGTTCATTTTTGCTGGTTGGACTTCTATTGCCTAGTAGGACTTTGCTATTAATATTGCAAGGGTCAGAAACATTGAATTTGACAATAAATTTATAAGCCAACGACATGATTCAATACAAATATTTTTACAATCTACAAAATTAGTGCGAAATAGGCACGTTTGATGTCTAGTTGCGGAAAAAATGGCCAGAATATAATACAAAATTACTTAACTTATTGATGAACGGAAATTAGGATCCACGTTTTGTACCTACTCTTAAGGAGTAGAGGATTTTTTATCTGAAATATGAATCGAAGGAGGATACCTCGTGCCAACCCGTGCGCTGGCTACGGCGCTACGGTTTGTTCTATCTCGCAACTTCATACAAGATGCATAAATATCGTACTGTCAGAGTTGGGCAAAAAGTAATCTGGTTACTTCTGTAAATTATTAATCGGATTACTTTTTGCTCAACTATGCTTACTGTTTCCACCAAGTAGACTGTGGCCATCTTCCAAAACAAATACGGAGGCAATGGGCCGTGAAATCGATGTGATTGGTGATCACTCAGCCTGTCGCTAGTGGCCTATATGACCACATAACAGGAGGAAGAAGACTAAAATGATTCTTGAGAAATATTGAGAAAACAGAAAACAAAACAAAAAAGAGAGACTATGTAAGTTTTTAAGCCAACATGGTCATTTAGAATATTAGTATGACATAAAACGGGATATGTGCCATTTAAATTGAAACGATTAAACACCTAATATTTCAGTACTGTTGCAAATGCCATTTTCACGGAGTAACTGACGAACTGTGAGTTTTAGTTGCTCAATTGATTGATGGATTTATTATGTAGAAATTCTTCGAATGTGTATTCCTAAAGAATGTATGCCCGAGACGCCATCGCCAACTTTTTTATTTATTTTTAAAACTATTAAGGCAAAGGCTTAGGTGATTGAGTCTGGCAACTTCTTGTATACTTTTAGGTATAAGGAAAGTAAAGTCTTTACAAACTGCAAGTCAGCATTTTATTGAGCCGGGTAGCAGTCGATATTCTGCCTTTTTGCATAATTTCATTTTGCCGAATATCACTCGCTATCCAAATTTTTGCAGATGATTCACTTGGCATATCAAATTTTACCAAATTATTATTTGCTAACTTTCATTTGGCCGAATTTTCTTTTGGCAATCACTCGTAGGCAACTAGCAGTGTCATCATAGTGGACTCCTAATGCGATCACGAAACTGCGTGCCAAGTATGGTCATATTGGTCATTATCTTCTCATGGGTCCATGGTATTACTAAGAGAAGTACTATGTCCAGTAGTGAACTGATATAGACGATGATATGTTATAGAATTGGACTAAATATTTTCATTATTACTTTATTTCTATTTTTGTTAACTTACAGAAACATCAACATTTTTATAATAAAAGGCACGAACAAATATAATGGTAAAATTGTTTCTTATTATCTAGTTCAAATAAACATAACATTGACTATAAGTTGTGTTCGTAAACAAGCCAATAATTTAATGTTACGTAATAAGGAGAGACAAGACAATTGTTATTTGTTCATCGAAATGAATCAAAATAACACAATTGCTCTTATTGTAGGTATAACTAAACTCATTTTAAAATATTATAGAAGCACACAAAGAAATGTTATCTTAAATTAAAACTAAGTTGAAATTCATAATCCAAATAGAAAAACAAAAAAGCATTTAACTAAACCTAAAAATGATAATAATATCATCATCAATATTATAGTTAATTTTATTTTGATCTATTCGATAAGAAATTTTAGAACCTACCTTACACGAAAGTAATTATGGTAATAATAGCTAAAACGAAGAATCTCAATCAAATATTGACTTACTTAGAATAAACAAAAAAATCTTTAGGCTTCACGCTATTTGTAAAATAGATACGGTTTTGTGTAGTTCAAAATTGTAGGTTTCCGAAACGGGTACTCAAATACTCTGGTTTACGTTTCATTTTAAACTATATTTTGTAGTGTTATGCAGTAGTCCCATATAATTATTACTTCATTGAGAACAAATTGTAAAGTTCAAATCCAAGCCCGGAAATTCTTTTGTTCTCCTCACAACTTTACCCAAACTTAAAACAAAGAGATAATGTTGAATGCATGCCCCACAAAACAAATAAAACCTTTGTATTAAATTCAAGAGAATAGTTTAAATACCGCTCGATATCCGGAAGCACATTCAGATGTAACAAAATATACCAATTTTGAACTCGCATTGCATTTTCCCTTCCACTACTACACTCTTAGGTAAAGGTTTAAGGGAGGCACACTTATATTACTAAATAAGTATAATATTGTAGGAAGTAGAATGTATCTCCAAACCAGTGCAGCGGCTGAATACCCGCGATATTGCGCAACAAAAATGAGAGTGCAACATGTTCATTGTATCAAATAAAAGTCTAAATCGTATAAGGACTTTGAAATAGACAAAAACAAAGTTCTTTTTTATTTTCTTCGGTTACTACTATAGTTATTCATGACATATTAATATGGAAACGAATCATAATATCGTATATTGATCAATTTAATTACATCCAGACGTTTCGAACACTTCACAGGGTTCGTGGTTTACGGGTAACCAGTACCAGTGCTTTTTTTTTATATTGGCACAACAAAGTGGCTCCACTCCACCTGATCGTAAGTGAAAACAGAATACTTCTAATTTTGGTATTTTGTATGACAATTCGAAAGTGCTTGTTACTATACTACGAATTTAATAAGCGTACACTCGACCAATTGGAACCCTAGGCCACTCTAGAACCATGTCAAAATGAAAAGCCGTTTGAAATGTCTTACAATCTGATTGATAACGTTACTTTGACATGGTTCCTGAGTGGCCTAGGGTTCCAATTGGTTGACTGTACTTAGATGAAAAACCGTTTGACTTTGAAATACCGTCAATCTATTTGTGAACCCACTAGGAGTCAATGGGTGACGGTGATTGCATTAGACGATGTGATTATTTTATTTGCCTCCTATTAATAATTACGAAATATGCCGTGTGGTGACGGCAGTAAGAATACATTTGTCACCACCCCAACTCTTCCCGTGGGTGTCGTAGGAGTCGACTAAGGGACTAAAGTGTTACTGATCATACACTTGACCCGGGTATGTCTGAAAACTACGACCAAGACCACCGGGGGATGGGCAGCAGCATCCCTAAAGTGCGGTGGAGACACTGCGATCGCCAACCCGCATGCCAAGCGTGGCGATTATGGCAAATACCCCCCAAAATAAAATGATAGCACAAAAAAGGCCGCGGCCCCGAGGTTCCGGCGACCCCCGGTGCCCTGGTTATGGTAGCGGCCAGGGTGCTAGCGGGGTCAGGGGTGCTAAGAATCTCCGGCAAAGATCCGGCTACCACCACCGACGACCTCTGGCCCTGGCAACTTATAACACACGTACACTGCGGACCGACGAAAAGTTAGTGGAACTGGAGGAAGGATTGAGCAAGTTGCGTTGGGACATTGTGGGATTGTCAGAAGTCCAAATAGAGGGCGAGGACACGATAATCCTAAAGTCCGGCAACTTGCTCTATTTCCGGGAGGGCGACCAACAGTCCCAGGGAGGTGTCGGGTTCATCGTCCACAAGTCCCTCGTAAACAACGTGGTGAAGATCGAGAGTGTGTCGGCTAGGGTGGCGTACCTTATACTCAGAGTATCTGAGAGATACTCGCTGAAGGTCATACAGGTGTACGCGCCGACTTCGACACACTCCGACGACGAGGTGGAGGCTATGTATGATGATATCTCAAAAGCCATGCATAGCTCCAGAACCTACTTCACCGTTGTTATGGGGGACTTCAACGCGAAACTGGGCAAGAGAGATGGTGACGAACTGAGGGTGGGGCAATTTGGGGTTGGACGTCGGAACCACCGGGGCCATCTGCTGGCTGGTTTCTTGGAGAAGGAGGGACTCTACATGATGAACTCCTTCTTTAAGAAACGCGAGAACAGAAAATGGACTTGGATGAGTCCCGACGGTGCAACTAAAAACGAGATCGACTTCATCATGTCGACGAAGAGACATATATTCAACGATGTTTCTGTGATCAGTACGGTTAAAACCGGTAGCGATCACCGCCTGGTAAGAGGCACGTTCAATATATGTCCTAAGCTAGAACGCTCGCGACTGATGAAGTCTACGCTCCGTCCTGCACTCCATCTCCAAAACCCCGAGAGCTTTCAGTTGGAACTCCAAAACCGTTTCGATTGCCTAGGCGATGATGTAGACGTATTCAACGACGGGTTTGTGGAAGCTGTCCATAGCGCTGGGTCTAAGTTTTTTAAGACCCAGCGGACAAATAAGACCAGAAAGCTCTCAGACTCCACTCAGAAGCTAATGGAAAAAAGAAGTGAACTGGTTCTACAATCCTCAGTTGATGCGACTTTATACCGGCAGCTCAACAGACAGATCTCTAAGTCCCTCAAACGCGATATGCGCCAATTCCGTACCAAGTGTATAGAAGAAGCCATCGAGCGGAACAAGGGCTCTAAAGTTTTTGCAAGGGATCTGTCTGTTGGGCAAAGCCAGCTCGCCAAATTAAAGACTGAGGATGGTAGAATCGTCACATCCAGATCTGAGCTGCTGAGTGAGATAGAGGGTTTTTATGGACAGCTGTACACGTCAACTAGCAGACCCGAAGTTGATCTAGCGGAAGACCTCAGAGCTAGACTGACCCGACACTATACAGAAGATATCCCGGACATCAGCCTGTGCGAGATTAGAATGGCTCTTGAACAGCTCAAAAATAACAAGGCGCCTGGGGAGGACGGAATTACAGCTGAGCTTCTGAAGGCGGGTGGTAAACCGATCCTTACGGCCCTTCAGAAGTTGTTCAATTCCGTCTTACTGGAAGGGAGAACGCCAAAGGCATGGAACAGAGGTGTGGTGGTACTGTTCTTCAAAAAAGGTGACAACGCTTTATTGAAGAACTACCGACCCATCTCACTTCTGAGCCATGTCTATAAGCTGTTTTTCAAGAGTCATTACGAATCGCCTTGCACGCAGGCTTGATGACTTCCAGCCTCCCGAACAAGCCGGTTTCCGAAGAGGCTTTAGTACCGTAGACCACATCCATACGCTTCGCCAGGTTATACAGAAGACCGAAGAATATAACCTGCCCCTCTGTTTAGCGTTTGTGGACTACGAGAAAGCCTTCGATTCGATCGAAACATGGGCAGTACTACAGTCTCTCCAACGCACTGTGGTCCCGCGCCCTAAGAAGGGCGGTCATAGGCATTTCGCGCAGTTAACAGCTGCATTAATGCATGCCAAAGCATGTAATTATGAAATATTATAGTAAATTATAGTTAAATAAACAAACTATAGTACTGTAACGATATTTTATTAGGTTTATAGAACTATAGTTTGTAACAGTAACAGTAATAGAGCACTTAAATTATATCGGTAAGAAAATAAAAATAAAGTAATAATTACAATTATTATATTAAAACTAATTTAAACGAATTACTGTCCTGAATGATTATCTTATTACATTTTAAATAGTTCTACCTGTAATTAAATTAGTGTATACAATTAAAATATATAATCTACGTGTCTCCTAATGAACATCTCTCCTTATGACTTGTAATAATTTCATAACTAGTTACTACAAATTTACTACATACATAATTACTTGTATTCGCTATGCCCGGTACGGCCATTTCCCTATTTAAACAAACTAGTTAGTAGGATGAATATATTTTACAACATCTTTTCGTGATTCTAGTATTCTGCAAGGAAAAAATAAAAAATAAAAAAATCCAAAAATCCAAAACTATTGTGATTCTATTTCGGCAGATGATTCCGTAACATAACTCACTGATGGATAACACAGCTTCTTAGCCTCCAACTTTTTTTGATAGAATGGTAACGCATTCGGAGACTTCTTATTAATCAATTCTTTCATCAAATTATACTGATGATTACTCAACTTTGCCTCATTTATAAAAGATAACACTTCATCCACAGAATTGATGTGAGATTGACTGGATTCACTAAGCAAAAAGTTTATCGTAGAATGATCTACTTTAGCTAGCTACGCTAATCTGCTATCTAATTTGGACCGTTTGCTGTAGTCCATGAAATCCTTTCTAAAATTATGACCACTCGTTGAAGAACAATCACTACCCGGCAGGCACTCTGCTAGGCGCACGGTACTATCTACATTTTCATTCGATAGATTACAGACTTCAATGTTGTTCAGGCAATCACTGTATTTTTTAACATACGAGATTTTGATCGCTGGATCTTTTTCCAGTTGCTGTCTATTATTAAATAACGAATAATAATATATTCTCTTGCATAAGTGAGAAATCTTCTCATGTAAGTTATCGGTATTGACATTTGCAACATCTGGCAGTAACTGTGATAGTGTTTGAAACACTTGACGAATTCCTTCAATGTCGCAATCGGTCTTCTTAACAGACAATCAAGTCTCAAAAATAAGAATTCTTATAAAAAACACCTAAAATTTGTACCTAAAATAAATAAATAAACAGTTAAATAAAAATTAGTTTTTTCGTAGCATGTTCTACGCCTTTGAACGCAAGGCGTAGACCTATTCTATAGCCCACAATCGCAAGTCAACGCAAAATTTCTTAATTTATTCGTAAAATTTAATAATTAAATACATTACAAAAACAATATAACTTAAATAATAAAAATTAAACTAAATCTAAAATACAAACTACTTAACCGTAGAGACCTAAACCTCGTTCCGGCTACCACCCGGCCCAAACGTGCCGAGAATGCTAGCAGCATTCCCGCGTTGGATGGCCAACGATATTCGTTGGACAAGGTAGGAGCCGGAACGGGGATCGCCACCTCTAACATATAGACGCCGCCCCAGGTCCCTTACAAGTTTTTTGGCCTCTCTGCACCACGGCCCAGACGTTTCCACGGCGACCGGAATGAAATCGTACGCTGATTCCAGGTTGGCGTACTTGCCGTGCTTATTTCTGGCAGCGTTTTCTGCGGCCGCGCCTGCTGTCCTGCTGGTGTGATGAATGTGTGTTGCAGCAAATGTACACACGCAGGTTGCATCCCAGAGCAGGCAGCGGCCTTTGGACCATGGAATCAGCGTCAGACCATCCGGTCGCTTGCCATCAGTGCGACTTAGGCCTTGAGGCTCCAGTATGCAGGGCGTGTTCGCCGAGATCATGCTGCGACGTATTATTTCATTGATCGCATGATGTCTCGGGAATCGCCCTGCAGACCGGGAGCAGCTCAAGCCGTGGTGCCCGTTTTCTTCAACAGTTGCTCCACATATGCAGCGATGGGGTTCACATACCTTGGAGCCTAGTCTCAATGCGACCCCTACCCTCAAGGTGTCGTTATCAAGTAGGGTTCCTAAGTGTGGTGAGGGTAGGGCGTGTAACCAGGCTCCCGACTCCGGTTGTTTTACAGCTTTAAGACGGGCGGAATCTTTTAATTGCACTGAGCCGTTGAGTAAATGGCAGTATGCATGTTCACACAAGCTGTCGTCCCAGGCTCGCTGCAGAGCTGGATTTGCTGGTGGCGATAATCCAGAAGATCGAGCGTACCATTCATCCAAAGCTTCCTGCACAAATGAAAGACGGATATTGCCTCCATTAAAACAGAGAATTTTAGTGACAAGATCCGCCGATGCATGTGACGAGGCGAGGAAAGCTACGATACCGATATCGTGCATTTTACGAATTCCCAAACCTCCGTAGCGAATGGGAAGCGTCGCCTGGCGCCACTGCGCTTCATTAATTTGGACGTTAAGGATGTTTTCCAAACCATCTTTGAGCTTAGTGTCATAGTCCAATACATCCTTCTTGAACATCCAAGTAGGTGCGGTCCGTAGGGTATAGGTTATGCGCGGCAATGTGAAACAACTGCGAAGTAAGGTGAGAGACACGTGCGCTGATAGGTGTTTTAAATGCTCAAACGAGGAAACCAGAGCTGCTGTTTTTGCTTGTAGTATCGCGCTCACCCCTTCAGGGAAAATAGGTGCTCCGATGAGGCATAGCGAAGATTTATCGAGTACTCTAATTCCTGGTAGTAAGGATT
Organism: Thaumatotibia leucotreta; assembly: GCA_025490895.1. Lineage (NCBI taxonomy): Eukaryota > Metazoa > Arthropoda > Insecta > Lepidoptera > Tortricidae > Thaumatotibia > Thaumatotibia leucotreta. The sequence continues at coordinate 231,805 of JALPQI010000309.1, forward strand.
CAAAATTTTGTACGGAATTTGACGCTAAAGCACTGCATGCATACATCTCACATTTTGAAGTATTTATTTCTAACCCGATAGAATGTAGTGCTGGCAAGAGTCGGCTGATATCATTAAACACCACATCAGGATCACCTCCTATCGTTCCATCATCTAAATACCAGATGTTCAGAGGTGATTCTAATGTTCTTATCAGTTTTTGGATAGCAAGACAAAACACGAGAGGGCCCAATGGATCGCCTTGCTGCACCCCGACTTGCGAGCAGATAGAATTGTCTTCATAAAAAAGTTTGCTAGGAGAGGAGTAACACTGGAAGAGGAACGGGTACAACGCAGGGGTTTGATCCTTTACTTCTTGTAAAATTACGTCTCTCTCAACAGAATTAAAGGCGTTTTTTATGTCTAACTTAATTATGACAGTATCACTATTAAGATGTGAGCTCGAAAAATACCTAGTCGCATGGATGGCTGCCTCGCATCCCAGTGGTGTGCCGAAGCCCACCTGGGTAGGTTGAAGGAAATTGGCCATCCTTTCTCTCACAGAGCGACAACCCAGTTTGGCCACCAACCGCCTGATGGTAGTACCAATGGCTATTGGTCTAATACCACCGTCTTTTTTGGTTAATGCACACAGGGACGCGCCAAACAGATAAGGGCAAACTAAGGGATTAAGCATACCGCGTAAAAGGAAGTTGCAGAGTTTGGTTAAAGATTCGACCAGTCTCGTTCCATTGTCTCCGGCATTCGATGAGACAAGTTCTTTTAGGTGCTGCGGACGAAGCCCATCTATACCTGACGCAGAGCCATTATGAAAAGAGTCTATTGCAATGGATACGTCTGAAACAGAAACCGTAAGATATTCATTCGTGAGGTCGGGTTCTGGTGGGTAATTGAGTTGCCGAGATGGCGATGGGTGTTTCTCCTTTAAAGCCGAAAAAGTTGCGGCATTCGATGGGGCAAGAGACGAATCGGACATTAAAATCCGAACCGCACCTCTTAAGTCGCCGTCATAGGCTTTGGTTTCGATTGTGCGGTATACTGATCTAGGCTTTTGGGTCTGCTCGTCAGGAAAATATAAACTAATGCTATCAATATTTTGTTTGACTTTCGACGTTAATGATTTACTTGTACCACTGTCAGGAACCCTTAGTGCAGTAAACGAAAATGAAAGAAGTGAAAACCAATCGTCAACTTCATTTGTTCGTAAACAGGCATCAATCAAATTGGAAAATTTACTTGCAGCAAGGTTTCTTGCACCCTTAGGAATGTGTTTCAAAACACGCACATTTTTCTTCAGCCAAGGGAGTTTCTGTAGACCAGCATTGTCGGAATTTGAGTTGGATGCTACCTGAGACAATTGTGGTGGTGAAGGTTCGTAAAATTGAGTTTTTAATAAACATTATCATATATCATTTATTACCGGCATCGGCCGGCATTGCAGTTAAAAGTTTCGATAAAAATCAGAAAACACTAAATAGTATTGCGACTTAACTGCCTTGGCGTAGCACCTCAATAGTAAATATATTATGTATTCATAATTTAAAAATAACTACAAAACATATAGTGCATACCTTCAACTTTAATATGCATTGCAAAGCAAACGTGTAACAATATTTTTTTTGTGAAAAAACTCGTGTCGCGTATTACGCTAATGAGCTTCTTGATAACACTAGTAACAAGGACTTATCCGTTGTGTTCACTTCAGATGACCAAACATAAATGTTCTATAAAACTAGTTGCAATTATTTTTATACCATGACTTAATATGACTAATAGGTAAGTAATTACGATAAAGATAATGATATTATTCAATCATCGTCATTGGACCTCTATGACCTACTACGGGACCACAGTGCAACGGTGCCAAGTCGACTACCGCTATATCGAGGTGTTGAAGTGTTTATACGAGAGCGCCACAATGTCAGTCCGACTCCAAGACCAGAGCTCGAAACCTATTCTGCTGCAGCGGGGAGTTAGGCAAGGAGATGTCATCTCCCCTAAGCTGTTTACCGCTGCACTGGAGGATGTCTTTAAGACTCTGGACTGGAGAAGGCTGGGTATCAACATAAACGGCGAGTACCTCACTCACCTTCGATTCGCTGACGATATAGTAGTCTTGGCTGAGACCTTGCAGGACTTAAGTACTATGCTCGTTGACCTCAGTAAAGCCTCCGAGCGAGTTGGTCTTAGGATGAACATGGATAAGACGAAAATCATGTCGAATTCCCATGTAGCACCAACTCCCGTAATAATCGGAGACTTTACACTCGAAGTTGTAGACGAATATATATACCTAGGGCAAACTATTCAGTTAGGTAGGTCCAACTTCGAGAAAGAGGTCAATCGTCGAATCCGACTCGGTTGGGCAGCGTTCGGGAAGCTACGACACATATTTTCGTCCAATATTCCGCAGTGTTTGAAGACGAAAGTCTTTAATCAGTGTGTGTTGCCAGTGATGACATACGGTACTGAAACGTGGCCGCTTACAATGGGCCTCATAAGAAGGCTCAAAGTCACCCAAAGGGCAATGGAGAGGGCTATGCTAGGAGTCTCTCTGCGTGATCGGATTAAAAATGAGACCATCCGCAGCAGAACCAAAGTAACCGAAATAGCTCTCCGAATCGCTAAACTGAAGTGGCAGTGGGCGGGGCACATTGCGCGTAGAACCGATGGCCGTTGGGGCGGGAAGGTTCTTGAGTGGCGGCCACGTACCGGAAGGCGTAGCGTGGGTAGGCCCCCCACAAGGTGGACCGATGACCTGGTGAAGGTCGCAGGAGTCCGCTGGATGCGGGTGGCGCAGGACCGGTAATTGTGGCAATCTTTGGGGGAGGCCTATGTTCAGCAGTGGACGTCTTTCGGCTGATATGATGATGATGATGATGAATAATTACGAAACGGTTAAATTTAGTTTGCAAGACTAACATTTTTTTTAGGAAAATTAAAAAAAAAGTGCCTTGTACCCCATTGACCGAGTCCTACTAGTCTATAGTGGTATAGACATCAGCCACGAAAGCAGAGCATGTGGGTTCCATCCTCAACTCGGACATTAGTGAACTACGTATTTTTCTTTGATAGGTACATATTTGTTTTTCTCGAATATGTGTTCCATAACTTTGTTTTTTAATCTGTTTTTCTTCGTCACTGCAGTTACTATATGCTTCGCAAACGTCACACAAATCTTTTTTCGGGACAAAGAAAGATATATTAAAATCTTCTGTGAATATGCGATAAAACATTATGTAATTAATATAAGGCTCTTTTTTAGATTTGCATTCCTCAACATAGTCTCTATGAAGATCTGTGATAGCTTTGCTTCCATCAATGTATAGTCTTTTTGAATCTGCTCGAATGTAGTGAGACTCAATTTTTGGAATAGAATCTATGAACTTCTTGACGCTATTTTTGATTTTTTCGTCGATTTGCTTGTGGTTTTTATGAGATCCACGATTATCTTTCATAGAACTTATATTAGATTCATAATTCTTTTTCTTCAAGGCAGTCTCTATAGGTCGATTGTTAATTGCCAATGTGTTCTTGAAAAATAGTTTACACACTCTTACCTTAACACCAGAAATCAACAAAAAGAAAGCATGATTATTCTTACGGTTAGAAGCAATGTTCCCATCTGAATCAATTTTAATGTAACGATGTTTCGGCACTACAACATCAACACTATTCGCTATGAATGACCACTGCTTCTCAATCGCTCCCAATTTCCAATATTGCTGTAGGATTTGCTCTCGTTGTTCTTACGTAATATTTGACTGACACTTAAATTTACAGTCTTGTTTGCAAGGTGGTTTTAGTTGGCGTTCCGGTATAAACTTTTTTGTTGATTGATAAGACTGTCCACTATTTCTAAGTCTTTTTGTTACATTTTTCTTCCAATTATTTTCATTTCTACGCCTTTTCTTTCCTGTCTTGGTTGGACTACACCACTGGGATTGGGCTCCAAGCACGGGTGAATTTCTGACGCTAGATGAATTACGCAGGTGTGGGTCATCCGTAGTTAAATGATTGTGCTCGAGGCCAACATTGTTAACAGTAGCAGCTGCACAGTCTTGAGGTTCTTCGAAATTCGAACTAATTACGCCAGGTGAAAACTTACTATAATTATTCTCATCTTCAGAGTCGGAAGATCCCTCAATCACTCTTGGAGGTTTATTAATATTGTAATCCGGGTCTTTAACTGAATCGTCGGTATCTTCATAGTAAGAAGGTCCACTACATGAGGAGCTACTTGTTGAACTGCTTGAGCTGCTACTCGATGATACACGACGTTCAAAAAGTTTGTCACTACAAATATTATGGTCTGTTACCATCTCAGAAGGGCCTGGAGAAGGTGACTTCGTAGTTTGGTGACTTGTGATGACGTAATGGCTATCAAAAGTATCGCTTGCATTTGGCTCATGCTCACCATTATAAGGAGTTATATTGCGGGTTGCTAATTGAATAAGCCTTTTTGATCGTGATGCCATCTGAAAAGATAAGTCCGAATAAACTTTTTACTTAGTAATTACAACGTGATATAATTAAATGTTTTTAGTAAAGTTCCCAAAAAAATCAGAAAAAACGGAACAATGTCAAATAACTTTAAGCGTTACATATGTGTTTATCATCAATAAAGTTACATTTTAAAATATCTCAGTACAAAGTTCACAATTTTTCTTCAATAACGTGACATCTGTTACTTGTATAAATTCAAAACACTTACAATTTATCAACAAAACTGGGTTAAGTAGAAGTATCACACTTAAGAAAATAATGTTGAGGCTTAATAAAAACATACCTTTGCCATCAAAACGTGATATCATCGCAATGTCACGTTTTTGCTGAAATGCAGCAGCACCTTACCCGTCGAGTGTGTAATGGCAACTGAGTTGCTACGTTTTAAAAGTCAAGAAGCCGAGCGAAAGAGACAACGGTTCATTTGATTCTGTCACTGTTTCTTTGTTTCTTTTACACCTGCAGCGGCCGTTATAGGCATTAAAGTTACCACGTTTTTGTAGATAATAGTGTTTGACACGGCAAATTCGATTACGGAATAATAAAAAAGAAAGATTTTCTGAGATGTCACGGTTTTGTCGCAAGGCAGCGATATAGTCAACCAATTAGAACACTAGGCCACTAAGGTACTATGTCAAAGTGACGCCATAAATCAAACTGTAAGAAATTGCATACTAGTTGTCACTATGACATAGTTCTACAGTGGCCTGATTGGTTGAAAATACATGACATCTAATATTTGTAATCGATATATTCTTTAGATTTTTTTTATATCTCTGAAAACGAGCAGTTGTGAACAAAATAAACAGTCTGCCCTCTCTGCCAGACATTGAACAAACACGACATTGAAAATATACGGCGTTTCAGTCACATAAATCATAGTTTTTAGGGATCCACGGGTAAATAAATTATCATGTTGATTTATGACTTTATTTGTTTTTCGGAAATTCTGCGGTTTGGTTATGATTTTGTGAATGATGGATGGCCGGCCCACTTCAGGTTTATAGCATGAAAACACTTATTACCATAAAAAATATTGTAACATCTACTCAAAATTAAACTTTTACGTTATATTTCAACGACAACGGAACTTAATCGAACTATCCTGACGTTTCGGGCATGACCTCTTGTCGCAGACAGACTCTGCTCGCATGCTCTTATCTTGAAATATTTATGATAATCGTGAAAGTTTAAGTCAATTAATTTTATACTCGACTAATTCTGCTTCTTTTAAATGTATACCAAACTGAAATGGTTTGTGGACCTTAGGATAATTCCGAAATTATTGTTATTCCGAAAATCGCAGAAAAATCACTCGAAATTATATCGTACATACCTGATTTTGGTCCTCTTTTTTATGTTGTATTTTATTTTATATTTTTGGTGCAATAAAGAATATTTATTATATTTTTTTATATACATGTCATAATTTTTAATCCCTTTAAAAATCACAGACACTTTAGAAATTAATTAAGTCAAATTGAATCACATGATGAGAAACGCCCAAAAATTATGGCCCATTTTTTTAGCTATTGTATCTAACAAACAACTTTCTGACCTAAAAGTGCAATGAAATAGAAAATAAAACTGAATGAATGACACGAGTGACATTGACAGTCTTTTTTCTATTTCATTTTACTGATTGCGGACGAACACATTACGGTCCATTCATGGTCCATTCATCCTTAGTTGTCTTATCTAGTAAACAACTTTCTAAACTAGCAGTACACTTTTTCTGTTGTAAACTGCTGTTTCCTTGATTAAAAATTAAGCAATTTACTAATCACTATGGACGGACTGTACAAATACGGACTCAGGTATTTTGGTATAGGCAAATAATATATGACAGTTTACAACAGAAAACGTGTACTTTTAGGTCAGAAAGTTGTTTACTAGATAAGACAACTAAGGATGAATGGACTTTAGGCTCTCTTCATCCATAAAACTGCACAAATGTCACCTAACTCACTTAAAAAAAGATTATTAACAAACTATAAAAAAGCCGCATTTTCTTGAACCTTAAGACGACTGCTAACAGGGAAAAATATAATATTCGTACCTTCTGAAAACCTTACATAGCCAATTATGGCTACGCACTCTATCAGTTACAACATTACAACATAGAAATGATGCTTAGCGGTAAAAACGTTGAGATGACTTAATACACTGATGAACTACAAAGATGGTTAGTCCGTAGCAATCATTGTAGCGAGTGCTACGAATGTCTACGGGACGTAGCACGACTTCGAATCGTGGTACATTGATTGTAAACTAACAATTATAAGATGTTAAACTTATGTTAATGAATAATATGTTTAAAGTGAGTTTTTTTAAGAACTCATTAGATATTGAAGGATTATAAATTTACAAAATGTTGAGTCTTAAAGTGAGTTTGTAGTCATTATCAAAATATTAAAGCATTCATCATTTAGTTGATAATTGTTGTACTAGTAAGGTACTTGTAAATTTGATTTAATAATATATATACCTATATTGATATGTGTAGCACCGGCCGTGTGGTGACCTGGTGACGGCAGCATGAATACATTTGTCACCACCCCAACTCTTCCCGCGGGTGTCGTCAGAGCCGACTAAGGGATTCAAGTGTCACTGACCATCCTTTGATACAAGATTGATTGGACAGCAGCGACATCATAGTGGACACATTACTGCGATCGCCAATCCGTTTGCCCAGCGTGGCAATTATGGTAATTTACCTCCTAATGCACTATACGCATAGTTTATTGACTATGGAGAGGCCTACATCCAGCGGACTGAGATAGGCTGATGAAGTAAGAAGAAGTATGTGTAGTATACACTTATAAGGAAATATAGTCTTAAATCCATTTAGTTTAGAAAATGTAAAATATAAATGAATAAGTATCTAAACTACAAATACAAAATTTTATTTAAAAAGTATAACTAAACTAAAACTACATAAGTATCTTGGGACATCTTCCACAAGTCTACCTAGTCCCTTGGTAAGCTCAATTAAGGCATGTGATGTGTGTACTAAATGACAATATAATAATATATACCTACCTACCCTACCTTTAACTTACCTACCTACCTACTTTTAAGCATAGATAGCCATGACTAAGGTACGTATATTTGTGATAAGTAAATACACACATAATGCCCGCGCTGGGATTCGAGCCTGGTACCTCCAGCTTCGTAGTCACTATCAACTAAGCTACGGAAACTGGTTGGTAAAATATACTTGAAATAGGGTCTTACTTAAAAACAAAATGATACTGAATCATTTTTCATTAGAAAAAATGATCCACATATACTAAAGAAATATATACAAACTACTACCAATCTTTGCATACTTATTGCGTTAAAATTCGAAGTCTACAGTAACATAACCCAATTTTATTTGACTTGATTCCTACTGCACTAGCCTAGATAAAAATTAGGTCTTACCTATTTGACCCGCTTCCCGATATAAATCCAGACGCTCGGATAGGTCACAAGTTCGCTAAGTGGCTTATTTTACAGATGCACTTTTTTATATGACGCTATTTTTACACATATAGTACCGGCGAATAATATGTCACATTCGTGACTTTTTGTATGAGCGTTTAAAGAGTAAGCATCACAATGTTTGCATGTAGATAGAATATTATTTTGGTACTTTTGCAGAAATTAATGATGCATATTTTAATTAATGTGAATAACATTGGGAGACACAGCATATTGCTAAAAACCTGTAGTAAAAAAAACGTATTATTCTACTTACTTACATATCACAAAATTTTTTTAGGAAAAATCGACTACATGATGCTAAGTTTTTTCATCATTAACACAAAGGCCTATGCCTATACTAGCTATATTCGTACGGTGGAAAGTGTGGAAGCCACATACAAATATAAACAAAAGTTCTACTGAAAAAATCGGAATGTGATATATTATTGGCCGGTACTGTACATAGCATAAGCCTATCTTAGTTCACTGCTAGACGTAGGCCTCTCCTATTAACTATGCGTATAGACGCATTAGGAGGTTAATTTCCATAATCGCCACGCTGGGCAAGCGGATTGGCGATCGCAGTAATGTGTCTACTGTGATGACGCTGATCAATAAATAGTCAGTGACACTTAAATCCCTTAGTCGACTCTTACGACACCCGTAGGATGAGTTGGGGTCGTGACAAATGTATTCTTACTACCGTCACCACACGGCGGCAATATTTATAATTTATAAATATACGACGCTATACAGGGTGTTTTTTTTTTCGACCGTTCAAATTCTACGTAGTGAATGTGTAGGTCATACTGACCTATACATGACACTGAAAAGAAATCAGCTGTTTCATACATTTCGGCCGGCGTAATGCCGCCAATTTGTATGAAACAGCTGATTTTTTTTCGCGATTTCGACTTTGTCCCCATAGTAAAAGTTGGTCAGTATGACCTACACATTCACTACGTAGAATTTGAACGGTCGAAAAAAAAACACCCTGTATTTAATTTTAATGAATTTCATTTATATCGTCCCAGTTGTCACCTCCATTGGATTTGTAAAAATATACAGGGTGGATACCGAGAGACTTAACTCGTGCATTTTAAACGTCAAATGAAGTAAGTGTGTAACCTCGGACTGTTTATTGATGTTATCACTTTAATTATGGCATTGCCAGTAACATAAATTATAATAATAGGTTTATTTTGTGATGACATTTTTTTTATAGGTAATAATGTTCGCTAATTAATTCGCTTCACGTTGTAGCTCGTGACTTCACATTCATCTCTATAATAATATTGATTCTGTAAACAGGGAAAAATCGGCTAAATGCGTACTTTTTGTAAAACCACAAGACACATGAAAAAAAGTGTTCGCCAATCTCCATCTAAATTTTGGTATTTTGTTTATGTGACGAAGGTAGACTTACTAACTGAGGTCTCAGCCCACCTGACGGAAAGCGGGAACTGAGGCCCATGGACATAGTGACCAAAAAATCGCCTATGCGCTGCCTACCCTGACGACTTAGATGGATTGCGTCTATGCCAATAATTACACCGGCTATCTTACCCCCAAACCGGAGCACAGTACTAACTATTTAGTGGCAGGTTAACGGCTATCCGGGCGAACCCTGCAAGAGGTCCTACCACCAGCAAAATCGTATTATCGTTAATACCGCATCTTGAAACTCATAGCCTCATCAATAATAATTAACGCACAGTCATTACGGATTATTCCAAAATAAGCAATCCGCATTTATATTACGCCAACATTTCCTCATTGATTAACAATATTGAATCAAGCGTCCAATGCCGCTAGTGATGTGACATAAAATGAATATTAACTCACTTTTTTTCATAATGTTGTTCTAGAATGTTTAATAATTAATGAGAATGTTGGATGAATAGTTGTATCGTGAGATATATTATCATTTACTTAATTCATTAGTAGATAGAGCGACGACCTGGTAAAGGTTGCGGGTGTCCAATGGATGCGGACAGCTCACGACCGATCTTTGTGGAACTCTTTGGGGGAGGCCTATGTCCAGCAGTGGACGTCAATTGGCTGATGATGATGATGATAATTTGCTCAGAGGTCCAAAAAAGGATCATGGCCTCTGATACATTCTATACAAAATACACGACATAACAACATTACAATATGATTAAACGGTTAGCCGATGCTTATGACACCCACAGGAAGATTAGGTTGGTTACTAAAGTATTCTCACTGCCATCACCGTCACATTAGACTATGAACATTTTATACGCAATAACATCAGTCACTATAATAATAAAATGATGTTACTTACTCCATGGGACAGACATAGCCTAGTGAGGAGGTCAGCTGATACTATTATAACTGTGTGATATTTATGCAGAAAATAAATAAAAAGTTTTTTAGGCATTGACCGCCGGGAAATTCCAAAGGAGTTCTCTGTGGGAGGAAAGCAGAAAAATCACGAGATCGGCTACGAGCGTAGCGCGTAGCACTCGTTGACAATGAAAGTGTTAAGTACCTATGCCTACAACTCACCCAAATGAGGTAATTCAACCTCAACTCCTTTACCCATCCCTAATTCGTCAGTCCGTATAAATTTGCCCGAAATCCAATAAAGTTTCTCTGAAATAAACCTGTCTCGACGCGTTAGTAGGGACATAAAATTATTTATAGTTAGGCAACCAGCAGACTAGACGGACACTAATAAGTAATTAGATAAGGGTAAGGCCGCGGATTTTGACGAATTCGGAGCTTAAAATTTGTCTTGCTCATAAAAAAAAACTGATAACATCTAGAGAACTCTGATCAATTTTAAAATATTCCCCTATGCTCGGTTACATGTAATCAAATGAAATAGCAAATTTAGCTCTTTATTTAAAATTAATAAATAAATATTTCTGCCAAAAACGTAACGAAAGTCGAGTAATTTTTTCGACTACGAGTACTTAAAAACTTTTTTTTATATTATTAGAATTGTCAGCATTAAATGTTTGTTTTTAAACCAAATTATAATGATAAACGATTGCTTTGTTCATTAAGGACTTATGATAATTATTATGTGAACAATTTTACTGTTTTCTTTCCCTTTACTTTTTGGGTCACCAATTCCAAACTTACGTTACGATACTTTCGTAACGCTTTTTTAAGGTCATATTTAAGCCAATGTTGGTAGAAGTTTGTTTATCGACACTAGCAACTCTTATTCTAGTAGGGCGACACCCATAAGCACACTCACTCCCATTAATTCGTTAACAAATGGTTGTCACAGTGCACGCGGCGAAAGTTTTAGCAAAAAACGTCTAAAGTGGTAGTGTGATTTTCACGGTAAGTAGTGATTATTATTAAACGGCTGTTTTTTCATACGAAAGGGTTTAGTTTTAAACGTTAGTAGCATGTACTGTTATGTTCAGATTGCAATTATTTACCAAGATAATCAACCTTTTTTCAAATATACGTTACACTTGTGTTACGAATACGTTACATTTTTAAAAAACGTAACGTATTTTTTATGTTACGTAACGAAAATAGGTGGTAAAGGGAAGTGGACACAGAAATTTACTAATTTAAATGAGTTTTATTAGATTTTGAATAACAGCATACTGTAACAAGTGTTTGCGAAACAAATCAAATTATTTTGTTATTTACGTATTTTGATTTGCGTTTTTAGAAGTAATCAGCTTTTTCCAGTGGGTAATTTTACCCCCCTAGGGCTAATGAAATACAGTATAATTGTTACGCGTTTATTAGTGTTAATTAATAACAGTTCATTTTCCATTTAAGCATTTATGGTGATTTATTTTAGTTTATTTAGTTCCAAAGATTATGGCCAAAAACATTTGTAAATACTGTTAATTTAAGTAATTACTAAGTATGAGAAATTACATTATATGGGTTGATTATTACATTTGATTAAAACAAATATTTAGCGATAAAAATATGTTTTCTTTTTAAGACCTTTATTTAATCAGAGTTCATACCAGTATGAACTGAGCTTTATAGTAACTTTCGTTGCGTTTTATGGTAACGTAACGTATTTTTTTTATGTCGTGTCTGTGTCACATTCATCAAAATCCGCGGCCTTACCCATAAGATTTGTTGTCAATAGTAATATCCAGCAGTACAGGGTGTTCTTTGAGTCACTAATTACTTCGCAAACACGTCACACCGTATTGACCGTATACAGTGACATCGGAGTCGTGATCCAAACTGTGAGAAACGTGTTAAGATCGTACTTTTTTTACGACTAGTAAAGTTCGAGTTCATTAAATGTATACATTTCTCCATACTAATCCTTTCCAAATGTGTTTACATAATTATGACACGAGACTGGAAGTTATGAACACTTCCGCACCGTTCGGTATGAAATTAGTTTTTTTTTTCGCGATATTCATATTTGTTCCATGGGAAACCTTGTTGAGAATGACCATCTTAACACGTTTCTCACAGTTTGGATCACGACTCCGATGTCACCCAGTATAATTCATATTGAACTTTTAGTTTGGGACTAACGAAAAAAAACTCTCTTTCCCATAACAAAATGTCGAGATCACGTAGCCGATTTGTATGGTAAAGTCTGCTTTTTCGCGATTTTGGAGTTGATCCCGTACCAAAAGTTGCTCAGTATGACATGATATACAGGGTGGAACGGAACGACGATCTTTCTCGCTACCGACCAAGTCTACCAACCATTACGATGAACTTTCAGTATGGGACCAACATCGAAAACGTACATGGAAAACAAGAACGGCGCACAAAGAGTTAATGAAAAAAGAACAACTTTTATGTTACGAAGTTTGTGTAGCAACATTTGGCACTTGAAGAAGACGACAAATTCAATTTTTTCTATGATTGATCAACAATACGTTCCTATATTTTGTAAATTTACCCCCTTTTACTACTGAAGGTTATTAGACAGAGTATACCACATAGTTCGTGTGACTAACTTTCGTAACACAATTGACGCGATCGTGATTTTTGTTTTAAGGCCTTCATTTTTTTTCACACCACCTATTCGAATACGGGCCTTTTCTTCCCTGCTGTGAGGGATCAAAGTGGCACTTTTCTGCTCAAAGACTTTCTCTATCTTTTTCTATTGCCAGCCTAAAAAATTACAATGAAACATGAAAATTGATAAAAATTTCTTCAGAATCGATTATTTGCATAAATATGTGATATTTCTTTTAATTTTCTCATAGGTGGTGTGAAAAGCAGTATGTGTCACACGGTATCAATATTATTTCGTCTTGGGCGTTAACGCTTGAATTCTTCATTACGCTCAGGATTCAATATACGCCCACGCCAGAAATATACAATTTTGATCCCTTGTGACACAATCTACTATTTTAATCGACCCTTTTAATACAAAAATAATAATACTCCACCTATTTTACTTTAGTTTAGAATTGTGCGCATCGGAATTTATAGCCTTAACTGAAATGACTAAACATTACATAATATTGCTAATTTTAACCAAAACCAGTATTGACGTAGGTAGTCCCGTGTCACTTAAATTGACATTTGCTTTGTGAATTCGTAACTACCGGACGGCTTTACATTATTAATATTATTGTAGCAATATCACTTCCAACTCTCAAAATTCAAGAATAAAATACTCTATGTGTACCTATTACCTAAGAATGACGAACAAAATGTAATAGTGCGTCTTTAACCTTTGTTTGTATTTAAAATTAAAACTAACTTAAAAACAAAAAGACTAAGTACTGATTTTTCAATCCTCAGATAACAGTAACTGTCAAGTAAATGTTAGTTCTATCCTTTTTAGACTGATGACCAGCAATAAGGATGGTAATACTTTTAACTGACGGATACTTTTAACTGAGGATTGAAAAATCAGCCCTAAAAATAATATATCAGGAAAATAAGCCGCCCATCGTCGTTCTCGGTGCAAAAGTGCCCATAACACTCGCAGCGTTTCCGCGTTGCATAGCCATGGATATTTATCAAACGAGTTACTGACATAATTTAAGCCGCGGCCAGCACCCGCTCTAGCAGAGAGCAAGCCCTTCGCAGTACACGTCGGGCTTTGGTCGCGCGTACTTCAAGATCCTCTAAAAGGATCGACACAAATGTCGAGCAATTATCGACTTAAATAACGTGAGTAACCCGTTTGATAAATATTTGCATATATTATGTTTGAATCTCACGTTCGTTATAATTCTAAAATTTTTTGTATTGACTTTTAGGTAATTGTGTTTTGTTATGAATAACTTAAAACTTGTAATCGCTCACGAATCATCATTTGTATTTGAATGAAATTACTCATTAACTGAAATGTATATTTCTTTTGAGTAAATAAATGTATTTAACTATAAATAATTTTATGGTCAAAGACACATCTTTAAAAAATAACAGCAAATACATACTTATCAAATAATTCAATAAAAAGAGAAACGAATCATAATCAAAGCATGTTAAAGACCAAAACACTGTCAAAACAAAATTTCACACAGATATTACACATTAATTCATAAATAAAAACATTGACAAGCAAACAAATTAAAATAATCATAGGTAATCTACTCATGACAATACGTTATAGTAAAAGCAAATCAGAGCAGTAAAAGACAAACAAGTGAACTATTATATTCGTCCCTTTACGATGGGAATACATGGAATATTACAAAAACACGATATTTCGACCGTCGCCTCGGGTTTTAGAGCAAATGAGGCGAAAGAGGCGATGGAGCGATAGATTCTGCAGACTTTGTACTAAGCGCGGTACAGACTTTCAGGAATTTTGAGATAGTCGCTTGCGGCTGCAATACATTGCGCTATTTGACCCATCGCTTATATTCGTTGCATTGAGGTAGCCAATAATGTATAGCTGTTTATCACATGACTGTGATAGTATGTCACCGAATCCCGAACAGAACTATATCGATATAGGCAAAGGCATTCCCTGCTTGTCATATAATTTTGAATATATTCAAGAATAAAAGTTTAAATAAATACTCCACTCGCCAGACCCAGTTGGTAAGAAAATGTTTTAAGATTGTGCAAAAATTAAACAAAAAACGAAAAATGTGCTTATCGAATTATTTTTAAAACAAATTTAAAACATTCCCCTTATCATGTTTATTATTGAAAGTATTGTTAAAATAACCACCCTGTCATCTGAACAAAACAGATAAATGAAAAATTTGCTTTGACAGGTACTTTTATCGGACATCTGAATAAAACAATAAATCTAGTCCAATTTCACGCAAGATTTTCCCAGTACAAACTTCAATTTAAACTCCCTACTTTTCCCGAACTACTCTCCTACCCTCATTTAAGTTCTTCACTTGTTTACGCGTCACTGTTTTGAAGAAAAAGTTTAAATTGACCGAGAAAATGGAAGTCTGCAGCGAAATGTTAATACTCTGTGCCAACTTATGTATGCGTTTGCTTTTGCCTTACCAGTAGCATTTCCTACTTCGGTAATGTATGAGGAAATTTGGGTTTAACATTTCGCCATGTGCAGGGTTAAGTTTGTGATTCTATATTGCTTACCGAGTTAAATTCGTCAGGTGTTGGAGACAAATATTTGGATGGAAGTTAGGTTCAGATGAAGTTGTTCTTGATTGAAATTCAGTCAAGTTATGCTGTTTTCCTGCTTAAGCGGTTAAGCCGTTAATGCATTGTTGACATATCAGTACCTATCTCAGTTCACTGCTGGACATATTATATGATAGGTATATCCTATTACCTAAGCATATGGACGCGTTAGGATGTAGATTCCCATAATGGTCACGCAGACTGGAGATTGCAGTATGCAGTATAGTTATGCACTAATGCTGATGCTGCTGCCCATCATCAATAAATGAATTGTCAGTGACACAATAATCTTTCAACACCCACGGGAAGAGTTGCGGTCGTGACTAATGTATTCTTACCGCCGTCACTTCCAGTCATAATTTTAAGATCAAGGTAAAAAGAGATGCCGTAATGCCCGTAATTGTCCCAGCAGTGGACGGATATAGGCTGATGATGTATATGATGTGTCTTGGAAGCTGAAATTGATGAATTGGCTGCAGTTTCGTCATTTGACGGGAGCTATAACGGGTATAACGGTTATAACTCACTTTACACATTTATGAAAATATGATAAAAAGGAAAAAAAAGAATATTTTTGTGGAGGCTATCGAACAGATGTATCGCCTGATGGCAGGCAATCACCGTCGCCCATGGGTGTCCATGAGACACAACACACGTGGTATTACAAGTGCGTTGCAAACCTAAAGGTGCGTTTAAAGTGCGGTTAAACTAAAAGAGCATTCCCTGTTCTAACCTCCCACTCTACGAAATTCGATCGGTACACAAAACGTGATTGGTTGATTTCGTAGAACGGGCGCTAGAACAGCGAATGCTCTTTTGGTTTAAACGCACCTTTATAGACGGGCATAATGCTCTTTTCTTGAAGGTTTGAAGATCGTAACGGCTCGGAAACACGGCAACAAATCAACAAATCATTCCAGAGCTTAGCAGAGCTGTACTCTTAACCTGTAATAAGCTTATTTCTACACTAACCTGCGTATGCGAATAAAACATGGAGAAATTGGAGACTATAACAGGAACCGGCAGCGCAATAGTCAGCACTCCAGCTAACGCGCAGAGCGCGCCCACAAACATGCCCAGGTACGTTTTCGGGGCCATGTCCCCATAGCCCACCGTGGTCATGGTGACTATGGCCCACCAAAGGCCCAGGGGGATGGACTTGAACTGGTTTTCGGGATTGTCCTGGAACAACGTGTACTGATTTAACAATTAGAAGTAGTTTTGGGTTTTTCTATTGTCTAGATACAGGTTGAGTTCATAAATATGTAACAGATTTTTGGACCTAAAGGTTTTGAATTAGAGTCGAGAAATTAAGTAAAATCGTTATGATTATTTTCTTCATATATAATTGAAATGTTTCGAGTTTTTATAAAGTACCTTTAGGCTAGATTTCACCAAACTATTATACGACAAATAACGCTTTCTCTGAGATACTAGTGTCAAATTACTGTTTATGTTTTAATATGACTATCAGAGAGCACAGTTAAGTGCAAAAATAAGTATCGAAACAATCCGTTCATAAATATGTTACGACGTTCTTATTACACAGAATTAGAGTGCACTGGGACATATTTTGGAACATTTTTGTGTACACCTTATTTTGTCTTTGACTGTACCTAAGGGTTATTCTTTCAATTAAATTTGTTAGGTGAAATAGAGCATTAATAATAAAACACTATAAACATTATCCGAGTTCACAAAACCTACATTATTTAGCTAATTATTCGTCAATGAATAATGTCATAAGTATATGTTTATGTTTGACAGAAAAACACAGTAATACCTATAGAGTATCCAGCGGACTCCTGCGACCTTCATCAGGTCATTACACGTACTTATTTGTATCTTTATCAAGAATAGGTATTCTTGATAAAGATGCGGGTGGTACAGGACCGGACATTGTGGCAATCTTTGAGGGAGGCCTATGTTCAGCAGTAGACGTCTTTCCACTTTCGGATATGATGATGATACATAAACAAAGACTTATAATTTCGCGTCCTTTTCTACTCACAATATAAGTTTTCCAGACTACCGCCATTGAATTCCATTTTCATTTTACCGTTATCTTAACACTTAATGAAATACAACAATCAAAAACAGGTGTCCGTAATAAATTTGAATTAACATCCAAATTATTTATAAGCAAAACACGACTCGCAAACGCTTGTAAACCCGGATTAATATTTAGATTTAATTTAATATTTTATAAGCATCAAGGCAAGTATTATTTCTCTCAAATACGTTTTCATTAATCCATTGGAGCACAATCAAAATTAAACTCTAATCCGTTGGCTTAGGCGTCAATTGTATTTCAAATACAATCCGTGGTTATTGTAAGCGTTAAAGGCTCTGTCGAACTTTCCCGAAGTTTTCCGAAGTCTTCCGAAGTTGGGCATTATTCTGAAGTTTCGTGACAACATGAGTAAGTTGTATTAAGCTGGTGCAAATATAGGAACCAATATTGGAGTTGTTTTATTTTTACATTCTTAAGCTTCTTTTACACTTTATTGTAGGCTAAGAGACGTATCGTAATATAAGTACCTACACACCACATACACTGCCGTGTAAATCAAATCAAATCGTGGCGGCCACGTACCGGAAGGCGTAGGCCCCCCACAATGTGGACTGATGACCTGGTGAAGGTCGCAGGAGTCCGCTGGATGCGGGTGGCGCAGGACCGGTCATTGTGGCAATCTTTGGGGGAGGCCTATGTTCAGCAGTGGACGACGCATACAATTATTTATAATCAATGACTGGATATGTACGTCCTTTTAGCTTAGTTATTTTTGCAAGTCCATGGTAGAAAATCTTGGTCATAAAGGCAACTATTTATGAGATATTGAAACTTTAACAATACAGATCGACAGCGCTTGAAATTCTGGTCAAAACTGTATTATTTTAGTCATTTTCGCCAAAATGTCCTTTACAACAACCCAAAGGTATCGCCGGGCACCACGGAAAACCAGCGCTGTGGCATATTATCTGTCATAGCATTATACTGAGTGGTGTCCGATTGCAGCAACTGCAGCGGCACCTATATGTCTGTGTAATTGAATTCTTTGTTGTTGTTCTTTGTTGTCAGCCTCCGTAGCCTAGTTGGTAGTGACCCTGCCTACGAAGCTGGAGGTTCCGGGTTCGAATCCCGGCGAGGGCATTATTTGTGTATTTATTTATCACAAATATTTGTTCCTTGGTCATGGCTGTCTATGTATTTAAGTACCTATACTTATGTATCTATTATATATATCGTCGCCTGGTACTCGCATCACAAGCCTTAATTGAGCTTACCGTGGGACTAGGTCGATTCGTGTAAGATGTCCCAAGATATTTATTTATTTATTTATTTATTATCATGTAATTGTTAGCTCGTAAGATGTATTCTTAATTACATACCTAAGTTTGTACTGTTTATGCAATAAATATAATCTATTGTATTATATTTTATATTTGGCAAATTTTTCATGTTTATGGATTCTGCAAGGCACACTCTAGTCCATTGCAGGGCTCAGAATATTAGATCTCTCACAAAGTAATCTAAAATAGCAGACACGTATTTTTATAGCGGCCCTAACTCATCCTTTGGGGAGAAATTATCTTTCAAATAAATGTAAACTTTGGTCCTAAGAAAAGGTTTGGTCCCTTTTAATTTCTTCATAGAGATTTGTTCAATTACCGATTTTATTAATAAAATTTGTAATTAATTACCGATTAATCTGTAATTAATTACCGATTACTCTATAATTAATTACCGATTAATGTTTAATTAGTAACATTATTATTTAATTTAATAATCTTTAATTACTTACAGATATTATTAATAAAATCGGTAATTCATTCATGTTTATTGTATCTTTTTAGTCTGCTATTTCAGATTACTACATATGAGCCTGACATATATAGTCTATATCGAATAGAGAAAACACAGACACATAAATAAACATTACCAGGTGCCTCTCTAGCAATAACGCAGAATCAAAGTAATTATTATCAATCTCACAGACGGTTACAGCGAGTCAAAGCTATATATCCATTACACTATTTTTATTCAAGATTGTAAAGTAAATAATAATAATAAATAATAAATATCTTGGGACATCTTACACAAATCAACCTAGTCCCACGGTAAGCTCAATTAAGGCTTGTGTTGTGGGTACCAGGCGACGATATATATAATAGATAGATACTTAGATACATAAACACAGCCATGACCAAGGAACAAACATTTGTGATAAATAAATACACAAAGAATGCTCTCGCCGGGATTCGAACCCGGAACCTCCAGCTTCGTAGGCAGGGTCACTACCAACTAGGCTACAGAGGCTGAGGCTGAGTATTTATTATAAACAGTGTATAGTATATACAGGGTGGTCCACCTTGACGTCAATAAAAATTTTTAGGTCCCCTACGTCATGGGCTATCAGAATATACTCCATGTATGTTAGCCGATTTTTTGAAGTTTTCGAGTTATGAATATTTGAAAATTTATTTTTGAGAAATTCTGGAATGAAGAAATTTATTGATAAAAAAAACTATAGAATTTTTTTAATATTTTCTTTTTGTAAAAGTATTTAAAATTAGCGTCCTCACTTTGATACAAGTAGGATAAAAATACCAAATTCAAAATTTTACGTTAAGAACGCATTAATGTACGTAAATAAAAAAAATAAAACATATCCCAAGGATTTTTGGTAATCTAAAGACAGCCCTAGACCTTAAACCTTCGTAAAAGCAAAAAAAAAGTGATACCTACTTAATTATGAGGATTTTTCGAAGTAGTCGGTCAAATAAACTTTAACTACCGGACCGGACGTTACGATATATTGATGGTGACTGTGTTTACCAGGTAAGCATAACGCGATGTAAAGTGTAACTTCAGATTTTAGCAACATTTCAATGGGTGTTAAGCATGGTTGTGAATTTATCACCCCGTTTTTGTCGTACCACAATGGAGACGTATTGTATGAACTGCGTCTGCCTTCAGACACCCGAGAGACTTTTATAATGTCACGTAGTGTATTACACCGAGTGTTAAAGTAAACATGCGTGCCCTTTTCGTAGCCAAATGTGTGTATATTCGTCTTTATTGCAAAGGAAGAAGACGCATTTTGCAATGATAGTGTTTGTACTGGGATAAATGTTTTTGTATAAAGTATTGGCTTTTAATATTTATTTGACTTCTTTGCTCTTTTTGGGACATTGGTTTTTATTTTTGTTATTTCAAAACTTATGAAAAGTGGCAAATAGGCTAAACAAATATTGAGTTTCATATCGACTGACGGTCCCCCCGAATAAACGTGTATTAAAATATTATCGAAGCTGGTTACTCACGTATTTAAGTCGATAATTTCTCGACATGTTTCGATATATTGATAATATATTATGTTGATTGTCGGTTCGATAATATTTTAATATGTGTGAGTCTCACGTTAGTTATAATTCTAAAAATTGCCAATCTAAACGTGTACATATTATCAAAACAGCAACTTTTTAGGAGAAACAATAAATGGGAGAACTTTAATAACTCTTCACATAATGAATTGATTTTAAAATAATGTATGCATGAAACGTAGTAAATAAATAGCCTACTACGTATAATCAAAACGCGAATAAAATTAAACGGACCATGGGCAATTTTGCATGGAACTTTGTTCCAGAGTCACCAGAGCTAAGAGTTGCTTCGTTGAATGGGTCTTTAATCTATGGCCATGGTAATCAAACGTTAAATCAAGATAAGAAATTATATTTATAAGCCACAACAAACAATGATTTCACCAAAGATCAAAGCGCCTCAGATCGCATCTCAAACAATACCTTGTCGCTGACATTGCTTTTGTACTGACAACATTATCATTTCGAACCCCTAACATAAAATAATAATGCATCGAAAATGAACTAACGTAACTTAAACGATTTACCTATGTAGGTATCGAAACTACTAAAGCTGTACTTTTGATAAGTAATACCTGGCCTATTTTATGCAAAATTGAACAAAGTTATAAATGTAAGAATATAAATAAAAATGAGCAACGAAATAGCCTTCCAAAAACTGTTACCACGAAATAGTCCAATTTCAGTCCAAAATATCGCAAAGTACCCTACTTATTTCCAAAAGGGTGTTCAGAGATATTGGGGTCAACTTTATGTTTCTTTGGCCTCTCATGACTCACCCACGATCATAACTGACCTGTTATTCCTAACGGTTGCCAAATGTGACGTTTGGAACCTTTGGTATTATCAAACCGGAATCAGAAGGGGACAACGGATAACGGTTTTTTCTCCATACAAAAGAACGGTTCGAATTTCGATCTTTTTCGTTCTTCAGTGCTTATATAAATCCTTTGTAAATGGAGTCATTTAAAAATACTATCATGGTAATTTCATAACATTTAAAGTACTACATAAAGAGTAAGAAATATTTAAAAATGTTGGACTATTACGAGGTTTTTCAAAAAAATCCCTGATATCCCCGACGATATCCTAGATTGACTTACCTATACACTTTTGTGTCAACAGTACTTTCGAATCCCATTGTAATCGCAGTTTCATAAAATCGTGAGATGTATAATATGAGTTCCTTATGCTGTCCGATGCCTTCTCTTGTTGCGCAAAGTAGACTTACGAGTAATTTACATTTAGCGACCATTTTTAACAGAGCGTACGTCGCGAGGCGTGAACGCGAGCTCAGTGCTTGATAATGGAGACCTAGGCTCTCCGAAACATGCGACGGTAGTGACTAAATGAGTTTAACCTTTTAATTATATTTATAGTTATTATATCTTACGAAAGTTTAAATTATACAATTTTTAACAGACTTGAAAAAAAAGGAGAACGGATTTTCATTTTTTTTTATCAAACGGATGTAGACCAGAGTTGTTCCTGTTAGCACCAAGTTGAAGTCTGATAATGGGATCTTGGAGAAACCGGTTGAAGTCGGTTTTAAGTTTTTTTATTTGGTGATTATGTAATTAAGAGCTCCGTTAACGATTTGAAAAATAAAATCTTTGACAATGAAATAACGCATAGAACTCGCAATTGTTAACCCTTAAACAGGCCTGGCGAATTTTTCACTTTCGTATCCTGATTTCGGTAGATAATAGCGTCAATAAAAAACTAATTTCTTGTTCTTTTTTTGGAAACATTATTTCCAAAAAAAAAAACCCGGTGGTCAATATACGCCCTGTGCTCGTCACCGGTCCACGTGTTCCGTATGTGGCCACTGCCCTGCTGGCGATATATTGAAGTTTTAAGGGGTAGTTGTTATGTTTACATGTAATTATGGACACAATAAGACCACAATAAAAGTAAGAAAAAAGGATATTTATTTTTATATTTAAACGCCATTTAAATATAAAAATCCGCTACAAAACTAACTTATAATTATATACTTACAGTAAGTCTTGAGATGTTTAGTGCGTGGACCTACATGGTGTACAGTAATGAACTTACCCTTAAATTTCACATAAATGCCCAGCCGGGCAGTGGTCACATACAAACCACTTGTACCCAACCGAAACGGGCAGAGGTCATATAGGGCCCACAAACTTTAAGAGCAAAAATTTTAAGTAAAAAACTATTACTGTGACCATTTATGACATACTACACTTACATTACCTTATATACTACCAAAATAAATCAACACATAGCACTGACCTTAATTTTTTTCGACACAATAATAGTATTTATCTGGAGCAACACACAAAATCTGTCACTTTTTCGGTTTTTGAATTTGACAACTAAAACGTCAAAGAAATTTGTTCTGACACATCGATTTTGGGTGCGTTCAGAAATCTGTCAGTTTAAAGACTATACGTGAATGACATTTAGTGACCGCTGCAAACGTTTTGCTCATCAGAAAAAAATATTTTGCTAAGTGGTCGCTATGAGATCACAACCTGGTTAAGGGTTAAGGTAGGAGTCGTTTATGGATAATGGATCAACCACTAATCCAAAATTATGTGATTGATTTGGGGGAAGGGGGGACGTCAGCAAAATATCACGAATGATCAAAATCTGGGTCGACTTATGCACATCAAATATCACCAAGGGGGTGGAGGAGCGGGTCAAAAACCGAGCCCCAAGGGCGTAAAGGCTCACTTTAAACTGGTCATCCAATAACAAAACCTTTGTGGTTCACAAGCGTTGGGAATACCAGTCCGACCCAGTTTCGGACGTTATCTTCGCAGAAGTTTGCTTATTCGGACTGCGTTACGACTGCAAAGGCGAGATAGGACGGTAATGCTCGAGTGTATGTCGAATAGGCACCTTACGATGTATGTATAAAGAGAGCGAGGCGACGATATTAAATTTTGACACAATTGAACACAATTGACAATGTCAATGAATATGTGTCAGGTGGATTTTTTCATAGGAAATACTAAGATCTGAAATCGAATTGGAGATCAAAAATGTAAACAAATGGGATACCACCACAAAAAACTACTCGCGAGAGGTGGGTAATCGAAATCATTGAAATACTTATTTAAAAAATTCGTATTTACAGTCACTGACTGTACGCATATTTTTTAATTATGCTACTAATTTTTAATATAAAACATTATATTTTTAATAATATCTTTGTCTAGTTTTAATAAAATGTAAGGTGTTTAATTTATACTACTGGCAATGACAAGAAGTTTTAAACATTTGGTTCGCAGCTATAACAATAACTAGTTTATTCGTAATTTAATACGGTAATAATACTAAGAACCATTTAAGAGGGTTCGTATTTATGCCTATGTACTTAAAAAAAGCAAACAAGATGGTGCTCCAAATGACTCTTTTATGAATTAAAAAAAACTAGTCAAATATTGCATTACTAAGGACATTAATACAGATTTTAATATTTTGACCTACAAATCAATAATTTTCATTTATTAATCGAAAGGGATTAGATTGCAACTATAGACATTGACTGAAATTCGTTCTCTGACTATCCTAAAGATTAAAGTAACACGAGACGTTTTCAAACATTGATTACTCGTATGTTGATTATTTACATCATAGCCATGTTCAAAATATGTTGACAAATGTGATACTTTTGTTTCGAACATACTTCAACTTTCGCGTATCTACAACTACACATAAAACATTGTCTTAGGCTTAGTACCCATAAGGATAATTAGTGTGGAAATAAATAAAATAAAATAAAAAGCTAATCTCAAAACGCCACCTCAATTTACAAAGGTGTTAAAAAATACATTCGATATAAAACGTTTTATAACCCTGGAATGTCACTTTAACATCGACAATATAATGTCATGTCATTGTCATAGTTTGTTTACATTTTTGATCTCGAATTCTATTTCAGAGCTTATAAACATTCTGGTTACATTTAAAAAAATATATTTATTGTACAGATAGAACCGTTTTAGTACAAATGGAACCGTTTTTGGACATTTCTCCGAGCGTTTCAACCGCCGTGACTTTGATGATAACAGGAGAACGTACCATAGCAATGAGTGACATAAAAAGTCGTAGATCCATGTACTGTATTACAGATAGAAAGTACTTAAGCATCAACTGCAGCCAACAAGGGAAGCAACAGGTATAGTCAAAGCAGTATGCAACACGAGCGTTCCTTTCAAATGCCCTTGGCCTTTTTAGGCACCTCTTTGAGCCTTTTTTAAACGCCACTCAAAGCGGCATTCAGCGCAGCCTATGCTTGATTCGGGATAAAGCGCTTGAAAAAGAATGGTTTTGTAGGCAGGTACAGCTTCCACATGTGTTACAGCCTCCGTAGCCTATTTGTCATCTACGAAGTAGGATGTTCTGGGTCCTAATCCCAGCGAATGAAATATTTGTGTATTATTGTTCCTTGGGCGTGTCTTGGGAGATCTTACACAAATTAAGGCTTGTGATGTAGGTACTAGGCGGCGACATAAATATAATAGATAGATACATTTAAATACTTAAAAACATATACAGCCACGACCAAGGACTAAATATTTGTGATACATAAATACACAAATAATGCCCTCGCTGGATTTGAACTCGGAGCCTCCAGCTTCGTAGGCAGGGTAACTACCACCTAGGCTACAGAGGCTGACCGTAGTTGTCTATGTATTCAAGTATCTAAGATAAAGCGTGAATAAAATGTTCTTGCAGCGGCAGTGATGTCATGTCAGACTACAGGCTTGTTGGAAACAGCGCACACGCAATACCATCCTCGACCTTTATCTCAACGGGCCCAGCGAGCTGCGCGGAGAGCATCAGTACGTGCCGCATTTGCGAGTCGCGACGCGTGAACGCGGGCTCAGTACTTGATAATGGAGACCAGTGCTCTCCGAAACATGTCACGCTTAGTGACTAAATACACGTGAGTTTAACGGTTTAATTATATTTATAGCTTACTTAATTTTTACTTGCATTCGCCCCGGGTGACCTCACAGGTGATCCTTAACAGCCATTGGCAAGGACAGACCAAAAATAGGATGAGCATGACCTGCACTCATTTTGTCATGGCTGACTGAAGCATGCACTTCGCCGTGATGTGTCGAAAAATAGAAGAAATATTCTATTTTTCGAATACATGAATAGCAATGAAACGTCATTACAAGTCCAATATGGCAGCCTAGCTAAGGTGGTGGACTGGTTGTTTGAAATCCATTCCCATGATATTTATAAATATCCATGGACATGATATCAAACGAAAGGGCTCGCTGACAGTAAAACAAAAAAACGTGTTTTTTCGTTAAACTGTTTAGTTATTAGTATCTTTTGGAGGCCCTGACGCTGATCTGGTTCCGTGGAAGTCTTTCTGAGCAAACGCAACTGGTGCGTTATAATACAAATTAAACAACAAACGTAAACCAAACAACACACACACACTGTTACCAATTTTATTTCAAAATGGCCATATTAGTAGAGCCGAGCCGGTCTGCAGTTCAGCACTAGTCTAACTAAATCAATATGTCTGTCTGTAAGCATAAGTAAAACGAATGTCCTAGAATTGCTAAAGTTTAGATAGGACCCGTCAATTCCTATGTTTTGTAACTATTGTTCATACAAAGCTAGTAACTTTTATGTTGACAATGGGGAAACTTTGTGTCGCACGGATTGGGAAAAATAATTGATAATATAAATTTGTTCGTCGACTCTGTCTTTAGTATTCTTGTAGTGAAATCATAAGAACTATGCCTAATTCTGTCATTATTTGAGAATTATTTATCTACCATTTATGTCATTATGTATGACTATTTTCATACATAAATGCGTCGCAGCAATTAGACCATGGAATAGTAGATTGTTAACCAAGTCGGAAATGAGTGCCTTTCACCCGAGTTAAACACTCTACTTTTCATTACGAATGAGAGGAAAGAAAAAAATATAAAAGTATTAATTGAATGTAATAGTTACTAGTAAGAATTTATTTTTAAGTATAAATTCATATATGGCAGTATAACATTATACCGTCGCTTACCTACGCGTATTAAAATTTTAAAAAAAACTTGATAGATTTGTTCCTCTTGGTCACCGCTATATAAAACCAAAACACTTAAATTTTAACCGAAAAATTAAAATAATTTAATGAATTGACATATTTAACTTACGATTATCGCTACAAAAAAACAAGAACTAATATCTTCGAATTAGTTTCTAAATAAGAGTATTGTTGGCACTTTGTTCGGCTTGGCTTGGTGCTTACAATTTTACAAGGCTAGCACTAATAGGAACATATCTTTTTGCAACCCAAGGTCCGCGATGCATCGTTTTCCACCCGTATCATAGATAAACAACAACCCACTTTCCGAGCATGAGCAATGAAAATATTTTTTTGATAATTAATGACTCAGATATTTTTTTGTGTAAAACTTACTAATGGTTAAATTAATAAAATAAAAAGTACAAATCAAAATATTTAGTTAATAAATAATTTGATTTGTGTTTTCGCAATACGTTCAAAAATAAAAAGCTTATATATTTTAAGTGTAAGAAATGGTAAATGAAGATGATGAGGTCACCGCTGATAACCGCCTGATCTGCCTATGGACAACAAAATTTAGGGACGAAAAACCAAGTGATCCTGATTCCCAGGACCGACAACTTATAGAAGAAAAAAAAATTTCTAACTATACAAAATAGTTGCTAACGTATTTATATTTTTGCTGAATAGTTGTCTGTTATTTTTAAATTTTAGGATGCTGGCGGCATTTTCTCACTGTATCGCAAGACTGATATGCTCTGTGAGGAAGGATCTCTTTAAACCTATTGATGCTTTCGCGTCCATGGAATAGGAAAAACCGGATATCACCAGTTCTTCGGCTCTGGACTTTAGTTTCGTCAATCAGATTCGCTATTTCATCAAACAATGTTTCTATGTTATTTCAGAAGATAAATAGGTTAAAATACAAACCTGAGACTTCTCCGCATAATAGACGAGGCTCGCGAAGATGACGATGCCGAGCACCAGGAAGAAGACGAGGAGAGTCAGTTCCTTCGCTGAAGCTTTGAAAGTGTGCACCAGGATCTTCAGGCCTGGACTGTGTCTTGTCAATTTGAAGAGCCTGAGGACAAAAACCTAATTTATTACACTAATATTTTCTTCGGTTACCGCGAGGATTACACATGAAATGACAGACCGCCATCCGCATCTGCAGACCACGAACCCTGTAAAGTGTTCGAAACGTCGGAATGAAGTTAAAATTAGTTAATATACGCGAGTTTATCCGTTAGTTTAATTTTATTAGTCTAAATTGGATGTAATGGGTAGGTCCTACACATAACTCGTACACAAACGTTAGTTCCTTCTAATTCGATTACCCATTTTGTTCTTTTTCTTGGACCGCCTACATGTTATCTGCTTTGCCCGAAGGTTGACTGGGTAGATAATGATTCATAGCATTAAGTCCGCCTTTTGTACATTTTTTTCCTTTTGTGCAATAAATTTTAAAGAAATAAATAACACATCACATCATCAGCCTGTATAAGTTCACATTATCATTTTAGCCTATGCATATATTATGGAGTGTATGGACGCAATAGGAGGTAAATACCCATAATCGCCACGCTGCGCAAGCTTATTGGCGATCGCAGTAATATGTCCACTATGATGACGCTGCCGCCCATCATCAATATTTTATCAAAGAATGGTCAGTGATACTTCAATCCCTTAGTCGACTCTTATAACACCCGCAAGAGGAGTTGGGGTGGTGATAAAAAGTACTCTTACTGTTGTCACCACACGGCCCACACCTCATCTTTTTCATAAATGTGTCGGAGCCACTATCTTAAAATAATAGTACATTTCATCAGAGGCCGGGAACATGAGGATTTCCGACCAAGTTGGTATATAGGATAGGATAGGTAACGAGACGGGAATCCGTTTTCACGCCGAGGCATAGTTTAATGCTTTTCTCAAACATACAAAGAAATACAAAAATAATAATGACAATGTTGTCGAAATTAAAAAAAAGTTACTTTGCAGGCCTAGGCCTGAAAAGTGTTATGAAATCCCATTTTCAGATCAGTGAGTTACTGCGTCCTAAAAGCGATACTTGCGATTCTATTTTAAGGAACGTAAAGACAATATTTCATTGCATGTTTGAGAAAAGAAACATTTTTATACAAGACTGACGTCACGTATTGTATTATTATTATTTTATACAGCTGCTAGCGATACAATCAGGAACCAATCACAGTTAACCACTTAGCACAACGGTTTGCAATTTTCTCATCGCATACAACTGTCACGTGCCCGCGCGTGCAACGGTTAGATGCATTCCGAAATGACACTGTCATACAAATTTGACAACTATTTAAAAAACATCGAAAATGGATAATAAATAAAATAAATATCTTGGGACATCTTACACAAATTCACCCAGTCCCACGGTAAGCTCAATTAAAGCTTGTGATGTGGGTACCAGGTGACGATGTATATATTAGATAGATAGATAGAGATACTTAAATACTTACACAACCATGACCAAGGAACAAATATTTTTGATAAATAAATACACAAATAATGCCCTCGTAGGCAGGCTAAGTACCAACTACGCTACGGAGGCTGATAATACCTCTTTACACAAGTTTTTGTTTTGCTTCCCGGGTATTTTTCGTAATATTTGTGGACTTTGGGACAACAAACTTTCTGGGACATTTTAGGAAATGTGGTGGATCTTGCTAAGCATCATTGACTCTACCAGCCCACCGATTTTCATCAATATCGAGGACGTAATTCAAACGTACTAAGCTATTCGAGAAATACTCATTTACCAAATATTACAGTAAAATCAATAAAATCTACTCAACTAATTAAAATTTACTCAACAACATGTCCGGTCCTTGGATTACAGATACGCAACCAGAATGTATGAATATGACATTTTTTTCGCGATTTCCTTGTTGGTCCTAAAGCAAAAATAGTGAAGTATGACTTATATGTACAGTGTGTCCCAGGAAACTGGTCTCTTCTCCCTGGGACACACTGTGGTTTTCCCTGTCTCGGTATATTAATTTCTAAAATGATTGTGTAAAATTGTAAAATTTTATTGATTAGGAATGTAACCATGGCTCATTTTAAAGATCTTCGTTTACTTAGAATATTATTCTTGCTCACATAAATTATGGAAATTGTTTTAGGGCTTAATTCTCATTACTTAAATATTGTCTGAAGCTTAGGAACCACTTCGTTACAATTAGGGCAGGCAGGTGCTGTCAGGTAAAATGAGATTTAATAGTCTAGTATAATTTATAATTATGTTGTGTATCCTAAAACAATAAAATGAATTAACTACTTTTAATATAATATTGGACATTTAACAAATACATTGGCCATACTGGCCGTGTGGTGACGGCAGTAAAAATACATTTGTCACCACCCCAACTCCTCCTGCGGGTGTCGTAAGTGTCAACTAAGGGATTGAAGTGTCACTGACCATTATTTGATAAAAGATTGATGATGGGCAGCAGCGTCATCATAGTGGACACATTACTGCGATCGCCAATCCGCATTACATCCTAATGCATATAGCATAGTTAATAGGAGAGACCTACGCCCTACAGTGGACTATCATAGGCTGATGCATGCAACAAATACATTTAATGTTAATACATTAGATGTAGGTACTTTACCAAAGACGAAATACCGAAGTTTACCTACGCCGAAGGTCCATTTGAAACCACGTCTTCAGCTATAAGGGTAGCTTAATAAAAGTAAATATTAATATATAATCCCCAAATTAAAAAAAAACAACAAACTTCAACCGATTTCTCCAAGATCTTATCATCTGTGGTTTCCATCATTGGTTTCCTATCATCAATGCAAATTCTTATAAATTAATGAAAATTACCAAAAGCGCCATACGTGTACCTATAACATTTGAAGAGATCCCTCGATTTCTTCAAGATCCCATCATCAACTTGGTACCAACGGGACCATCTCGGGGTTATACACGTTCGATCACAAAATCGATAAAAAAATAAAATCGGTTCACGATTCGCGGAGATATCGGGTAAAATACATACAATAACAAAAAATGTCGAATTGAGAACCTCCTCCTTTTTTTATTTCGGTTAAAAATTTACCGCTGTCAAAGTAGGTACTTCATCTTTGCCTTGTCAAATTAAATGGAGTTGAGAAACTCATGCAGTAAACAGGACACAATGCCTTTTTAAAGGAAGCATTAACCTTTGTTTAGTCTGCATTATATCGTATCATGTTTGCAGGCCATTAGCTTAGGCAGGATGTTTTCTTGTCAGCCATTATTGAAGAAACATTTTCAATTTGCTAACTATTAAAAGGACGCATTAAGTCAAAGGTTAATGAGGTTTTAATGAAGCCTAAATTCATTATTCAAAGAGCACATTTATTTATTTTTTAATTTTGATACTTAGCCTCTGAATAGAGTGGAACAATTTAAGTACCTAGGATCTATTATGGCACCAAAATATTGTGTGGAAAAGGACATGCAAAATAGAATTCAGACGGGCTGGCTAAAATGGAAATCATTGTCTGGTGTCTTGTGTGATTCCCGTATGCCAATTAAAGTGAAGGGCAATGTACATATACCAAACGGCAGTAAGACCGGCTCTTTTATACGGTTCCGAGTGGTGGCCAATGAGGAAAACAGACGAACAAAAAATACACACCACCCAAATGAAGATGCTATGTTGGTCTGGGGGAGTAACTGAGCAGAGTAAGTAAGTTGGAGAGCACTGAGTAACGGGGCAGCAAAACGGACAAAATCACAAATGATTATATCCACGGCACTTTTTAGATCGCAAAGGTACAAAATAAGCTCGCTGATAACCGTTTGCGCTGGTATAGACATGTAATGAGACGGGATGATGACCATATGACCAAGAAAGTGTTGAATATTGAAGAGAAGAAGAGAGGCCCCGGTCGAACCCCAACAACTTGGCTCCAAACTATTAAAAAGACAACAGACGAGACAACCCACAACCGTGTGATGAGGCGCAGGATTACTAGGAGGGTAGGGATACTAGGGGCAGATGAACTGGGACAAAAGCCAGGAGAAAGAAAAATAAGAATTTTGATGCTTAGAAATGAAAAAGTTTATTTGTGAATCATCATAAAAATACAGTCCTAAATATGGGATACTGGGTCTTATGACGCTTATACTGGACTATCTGTCACTGAGATAAAATTAAATAACAATTATTGGTAGACGGTTTAAATATGGTTATAAATTTGACTTTTTAATTATTTACTGCAATGTAATCAAATAATTGCGGGACACTTCTAGGTTAGATTGGCTCAGGATCAGGATGAGTGGCGTATAGGTGAAAAACTTAATAAAGTCACCTGTTGTATGTGTGAGTGACGTGTTCGAATAGGCATTTGTTTTGTTTGTGTTACTAATTTCAAATAATATATGTGTTCTCTATTCGAATACGTCACTCACACGTACAACAGGTGACTTTCTTAAGTTTTTCACCTATACTAGACGAAAGGCCTATACTCAGCAGTGGGCGATAAGAGGCTGAAATGATGATGATGCATAGTTTATTCAAAGAAAACAATCACAACTTAAGAATAATATTAAAAACAAACTAAACCTTAACAATTAAATTAGTTAAAATAATATGATGATGAATGAAATAATATAACGGAAACAAAAAAAATAAAGCTTGCAATTTGGACTCGAACGTTGGAAAAATTGTAATCTTGGTATTGAATACCTAAAAATATTAATAGGTATGAAATACTACTCGTAGTTATACATGTGAAATATGAACCTATTATATATAAGTACCACGACACAATCAAATTGTTACGTTACCATTTCTCTTTTTTAAAAAGACAAAAGAAGACTCACCTAAGAATTTTAATGATAGATATGAACTCGAGAATGTCCGTCCTGTCCAAGTTTTTCCTGATCACCGCCACTCCAGCACCACGCCCATGTAGAAGCTCAGGGTCGCCAAGAAGTCCACCAGGTTCACGATACAATCAAATTGTTACATTACCATTTCTCTCTTTTAAAAAGACAAAAAATACTCACCTAAGAATTTTAATAATAGATATGAACTCGAGAATGTCCGTCCAGTCTAAGTTTTTCCTGATCACCGCCAGCTCCACCACCACATCCATGTAGAAGATCAGGGTCAAATTGTTACGTTACCATTTCTCTTTTTTAAAAATACAAAAAAAGACTCACCTAAGAATTTTAATGATAGATATGAACTCCAGAATGTCCGTCCTGTCCAAGTTTTTCCTGATCACCGCCAGCTCCACCACCACGTCCATGTAGAAGCTCAGGGTTGCCAGGAACTCCAACGGGTTCACGATACAATCAAATTGTTACATTACCATATCTCTTTAAAAAGAAAAAAAAAAGACTCGCCTAAGAATTTTAATGATAGATATGAACTCGAGAATGTCCGTCCTGTCCAAGTTTTTCCTGATCACCGCCAGCTCCACCACCACGTCCATGTAGAAGCTCAGGGTCGCCAGAAAGTCCACCAGGTTGACTGGGGACTTGATGAACTCGATCAGGTTTGGGGCCACCTGCAACAATGACAACGAGTTTTTAATATACAAGTCGATTCACAAACCACAGAAACCTCAATCATCAGGTTTAGGGTCACCTGCTACAATGTTAACGGTTTTTGATAAAGAATACATTGCAGCGCCACCGCGTTCATACATTTTGTTTTTGACTGTGATAGCCAGCCGAGATACGTGCTCGAGATTTTTTTCAATTCACGTTACTTAGGCAGGCAAAGGCATTACGAGTAATTATTTTTATCAAATTTTTTTTCTGGATTACAAAATGGGAAAATGGATTTTTTTTGTTTTATGTGTGATACCCGATATCTCCGAGGATCGTGAACCGATCTTTAATTTTTTTTGTGATCGAACGTGTGATGATCCCGTTGGCAACAAGTTGCGGTCTGATGATGGGATCTTGGAGAAATCGACGGATCTCTTCAAATGTTATAGGTATATGTATGGCGCTTTTGGTAATTTTCATTCATTTAAAAGAATTTGCATTCAGAAAGTAGGATTTGAGGAAACCAATGATGGAAACAAATCGGGGATCTTGGAGTAATAGGTTAAAGTCGGTTTTTCAAATTTAAAATTTGGTTATTATTACCCTTTGGGTTCTAAGCTTTTTAGCTTTTGAGCTTTTGCTCTCAGAACAGATACATGAGTACGTTAACGTAAGACTTTATCGCAAAAGCGCCTTCTATATGACTTAAAGTTAAGAACCAATATAGCCCAGTTATTGCACTTTGGGTTCAGAACTAAAAGTTCTAATAAGAGAATACGTAAGTATGTGAACATAAGACTTAATCGCAAAAGCGCACTTCCATATAACTTTAAGTTAAATCGCCCATATATGTTCATAAGTTTCATAACTTCTTATGAGTGAAAAAGGAGACTGAAGGTTCTTTGTTTTACGTGGAAAGTGAACGAAATATTGCTTAAATGGGTGTTTATTAAAACCCGATAACGTGGGCGAGGGTTATTATTGTACGAATATGTAATATTCGTGTCATCTCAAGTGATATAAAATTATTGTATACCATAAAGTTAATAAAACACTGAAATTTACAAAACTATTTCTAACTCCTTAGAAAGTTTTAAATGTTCTGTTAATCCCGCAACGCATGCAAGCAATGAAAGAAAGAAATAAAATAAATATCATGGGACCATTTTACACAAATCGACCTAGACCCACGGTAAACTCAATTAAGGTTTGTGATGTGGGTACCAAGTGACGATATACTATATAATAGATAGATTAATATAGACAAATACATAGACTACCACGACCAAGGAACAAATATTTGTGATAATAAATAATGCCCTCGCCTGAATTCGAACCCGGAACCTTTTGCTTCGTAGGCAGGGTCACTACCAACTAGGCTACGGATGGTTTTTGAACAACTAATAGTACATTATTATAGAGGCCGGGACAAAAGGGGTTGCCGGCTGAAGATATAAATATACGGATAGGTCTGAGGCGGGCAACCCTATATTTCCGACCGAGGTATTGTATAGTGCTTTTCTCAAACATGCAATGAAATAAACAACAAAAACATCAAAGTTTAATTTTTATAATTTTCATAAAAAGAAGCAAATAAAAAAGAGCACCTTGCCGGCCTAGGCCTTCAAGATTTATATTGAATTCCATTTACGACCTCTTGTCCCGTCGCACCTGAAACGTCATACTTCATTGTTATGTTAACAACAATATTTCATTGCATCATCATCATCAGCCAATTGACGTCCACTGCTGGACATAGGCCTCCCCCAGAGAGTTCCACAAAGATCGGTCGTGAGCCGTCATGCATTTCATTGCATGTTTGAGAAAAATGTTTTTGTAGGCACTCACTTGGACTTTCTACACTAACAAACACGTTTTGTGTAGGAGTCATTGTAATGTTTCAAACAAAGGCAGAAACTAAGCTTTCAGGTTAGAACTACTGTATTATGCAAGCTGCCGTATGGGGACATTTTGACATTTAATAATGTAAACTGTATAGTGAAGATCCGGAATTAGCATTTCCGACCGCTGCTAGCTGCTTGACAGTAAAACCGGGTAAATGACCATTAAAATTAAATCATGAATAATTCAATTAAGTTACTAAATAATTTTATTGATGTATTAAAAAAATAAAAAATATATTTTTGGACATCTTTACACCAATCGACCTAGTCCCACGGTAAGCTCAATTAAGGCATGTTATGTGGGTATCAGGCAACGACATATATAATAGATGGATACATGTCATATAGAATTATAGATACTTAGATACATAAACAGCCATCACCAAGGAACAAATATTTGTGATAATCATCATCATCATCATCAGCCTATGATAGTCCACTGCTGGACTTAGGCCTCTCCTATTAACTATGCGTATAGACGCATTAGGAGGTAAATGCCCATAATTGCCACGCTCGGCAAGCGTATTGGCGATCGCAGTAATGTGTGATAAATAAATACAAAAATAATGCCCTCGCCGGGATTCGAACCCGGAATCTCCAGCTTTGTAGGCAGGGTCACTACCAACTAGGCTACAGA
Organism: Thaumatotibia leucotreta; assembly: GCA_025490895.1. Taxonomy (NCBI): domain Eukaryota; kingdom Metazoa; phylum Arthropoda; class Insecta; order Lepidoptera; family Tortricidae; genus Thaumatotibia; species Thaumatotibia leucotreta. Next base: position 267,831 of record JALPQI010000309.1, read on the forward strand.
GGCTGAAAAATAAAACACAAGTTTAAATGATATTATTGGATCTATATCGAAACGCATAAAAGTATTGTTTCGAATATTATGTCGCATAAGAATTTTACGCCGAAAATTGTTTCGCCGAATTATTGTTTCGCATATTTTTCATGTGTCGAAGTTTTTGTGCCTAAAGTCGTCTGTCCGAAACATTATTCATCCTAATGCTTATTGTGTCTAAGATTCCTTTGCCGAAATTGTATTATGCATATCGCCGCCCCCGGCGAATACTAAGATAACTGCCATTACCATGGTTTTAGTGTTATGTCATATTTGAAATCTGTGGGTGCTAATGCATCTGTTGAATTTTTTTCGTAATTTTTATTCTGTTATTTATGGAGATAAAAAAAATGCAATGTTATTCTTTGATTTTATTGATCTCTTAACCCTTATTAGGACAGAGAATTATTTTTCTGCAACTGAGAAACAGAGGTCAATTTATAAATAAGTTTGGCACCTGGATTCAGAAAATGTATGTGAAAAGTGGAGGGGGTAAGTGGAAGGGGGTGATTTTTGGTGGGAAATTATTTCCCCTTGTTCAATGAAGACTAAGAGAAAAATGGCCTTAGATTTCCAAATTTCTTTGTTTCAATGCAGTTTTTTGAATGATTTTTAATATTTCGGTTAAAAAATGCGAATTGATTTGTGCTAAATCATCAAATCATCACCATCGAAGTCAGTTACTCCAAACATTTGATCTAAACGCATTGTCTATCATGATTTCATCATCGGGCTTACTTAGGTAAGTTTCTGATAGACCATCTCCGTAAAATTCGTCATCGTCAGAATCAATATCATCTGATCATCATCATCATCATCATCATCATCATCATCATCAGCCAATTGACGTCCACTGCTGGACATAGGCCTCCCACAGAGAGTTCCACATATAACGGTCGTGAGCTGTCCGCATCAACTGGACACCCGCAAGCTTTACCAGGTCGTTGCTCCATCTTGTGGGGGGCCTTCCCACGCTGCGCCGTCCAGTGCGTGGTCGCCACTCGAGAACACGCCGACCCCACCGGTCATCGGTCCTCCGGGCAATATGGCCAGCCCACTGCCACTTCAACCTGGCGATTCTTCGGGCTATGTCAGTCACTTTCGTTCTTCTGCGGATCTCGTAATTCCTGATGCGATCTCGCAGAGAAACCCCAAGCATTGCCCTCTCCATCGCTCGTTGAGTGACTCTGAGCCTCCGAATTAGTCCCATAGTGAACGACCACGTTTCAGATCCGTAAGTAATCACTGGCAACACACACTGGTCGAAGCCTTTCGACTTGAGACACTGCGGTACATTGGACGAGAAGATATTGCGTAGTCTCCCGAACGCCGCCCAACCAAGTCTGATTCGACGATTGATCTCCTTCTCGAAGTTGGACTTACCCAGCTGGCCTGTTTGTCCTTAGGTACATATACATATTCGTCAACAACTTCGAGTGTAGAGTTTCTAACTTTCACTGGAGTTGGTATCACATGGACGTTCGACATGATCTTCGTTTTGTCCATGTTCATCTTAGACCAACATCTTCAGAGACTACTGAGATCATCGAGCATAGTACTTAAGTCCTCCATGGTCTCAGCCATGACTACTATATCGTCGGCAAACCGAAGGTGAGTGATGTACTCGCCATTGATGTTAATGCCAAATCCCCTCCAGTCCAGAACCTTGAAAACATCTTCCAGTGCAGCGGTGAATAATTTAGGAGAGATAACATCTCCTTGTCTTACTCCCCGCTGCAATGGAATTGGTTTCGAGTTCCGGTCCTTGAGGCGAACTGACATATTGGCTTTCTCGTACAGGCACTTCAGCACTTCAATGTACCGGTAGTCTACTTGGCACCGCTGGAGAGACTGTAGTACAGCCCACGTCTCGATCGAATCAAAGGCGTAGTTTTTCGTAGTCCACAAACGCTAAGCAGAGGGGCAAGTTATACTCCTCGGTCTTCTGTATAACTTGACGGAGCGTGAGTATGTGGTCTACGGTACTGAAGCCTTTTCTGAAACCGGCTTGTTCAGGAGGCTGGAAGTCGTCGAGCCTGCGTGTGAGACGGTTTGTGATTATGGTAAAACCCCCCCTAAAATATGATGAGTACAATCAAAAAATGGCCCCGAGGTACCGGCGACTCACGGTGCTCTGGCTTTGGTAGTGGTCAGGGCACTAGCGGAGTCAGGGGTGCGAAGAATCATCTGATAAGTCTGATAAATTGTAAAAATGGTCTACTACATCTTCTATCTCCTTCCTACGGAATATTTTCTTAGGCGTTGCTATTTTGTAGTGATTTTAAAAGGAATATAAAACAATAATAAGAACATCAAGATAACGTACAAATCACAAATCAATAACCTATATGCGTGGTAAAAAGTTATAAACGGGTACTGATTGAGTACATCTGAGTTAAAAAAAACACTAAAACATAAATTTTAGTGAAATTCGTATGATAACACAATAATTTTTTTTATATATTCGAAAACGTATTGATATGACCACTATTGCAATAATTTTTTTAATGCCATGAATGAACAAAGGGAATTATTTTCCCACTTGGACGTTTAACTTCAAAGGACAATTTATAAGGAAAATCAATAGTTTGAAACAGTATTTTATATTTGTAATAACAACTAATACGAGGGCTGTTCTGAAAGTTTTTAGTTGCTCCGGTTCTATTCATGCGATTTAAATTAAATTTATATCATTGTGAGGGACATTTCAATACTTATTATGGTTAATAAATTTATGCATGTAATGGGAATAGTTTTTTTATTATATTTTTTTTACAAAAAGCTGTTTTGTATGAAATTTAACATTGTATGGAAAAATTGGCCATTTTTGACACATTGAAGCATATTTTGTATAAAAATCTTTGAAAGCCGTACTTAAATATACCCGGGATAAATGATTTAGTTCATTTTGCGTTTTTTTAATTATAATTGAAGAACAATGATTATTGATTGAATGATGATTTTTACAATATTCGAAATTCCAATTTTACAGATTACGATTTTTTTCGATGCCTACTCATTTATGATTAAAGTAAAGGATATCACGTAATTTGTACTTAAAAATAACGGATATACGTTCAGATACTAGTTCCTATAAAATAAAATAGTTTTATAAGCGAATGATGTTCATAGCATCTCATTAAAAAAGTGTCTTAAAAACCGGCATCATTGTCATTGGAGTAAGGCTCGACACGTCTAAGTAAAACAAAATAATAAAAATATATAAAATCTTTACTAAAACAAATTTACACCGCCTAAAGCGTCATTGAAATATCCCTCAAAATGGTGTAAGTTTTATTGAAATCACATGAATAGAACCGGAGCAACTAAAAACTTTCGGAACAGTCCTCGTACATTATATTTTATGAAACTGGCAGCAAAAACTTCTTACCAGATTTTTTTTTTTTAAATCCAAGCACACTTCACCGAGAAACACCGTTTTTTACAATTTTTCACTATCTTTGACTTTGACATTGACAGTTGTTGACATAATGAAGATTGAGTGAAAAGTGTTGCCAATAAAATAAATCGAATGTTAACCAGAAGTAAGGAAACACATAGTAAACTTTATAAAGTGTTGCCGTGTAAAAAAATACTCGGTCGTAATACGAATAGACGAAGTGGGAAATAATATCCCCTTGTACTAATAAGGGTTAAATTGCCAGAATAAACGTATATGAAGATAATATCAAAAATGATTATTAGCCCTTACGCTATAAACGCTCGTATCATGATATTCGCGTGAAAATCATTGTACAACAAAAAGACATCAGGCAGTTATCATTTTATTCTCGTATTAAAAATCTTCTGTCTGTTCGGATATCGTCCTTTAGTAAAGATTATCTATTTGTGCGAAACATTAAAACGTATTATCTTCCTTTTCACTTACATACGTTTGACAGTCAAAAATTGAAATGGCAGATACAGTACCGCGGGAAATTCCTAAAACGTACCTAGTAATGTTTGTGTACTAAATGAGAAACGAGTCAGTGCGTTCAGCGTGACGGCTCGCCCTACGCGAACCACTCACGCTGGCAGTCTATGAGCCGGAGGGCCGCAGGCCCTACAGCTCGCCCTACGCGAACCACTCATACTGTCAGTCTATCAGCCGGAGGACCGAAGGCCCGACAACTCGCCCTACGAGAACCACTCACGCTGGCAGTCTATGAACCGGAGGGCCGCAGGCCCTACAGCTCGCCCTACGCGAACCACTCACGCTGTCAGTCCATGAGCTGGAGGGCCGCAGGCCCTACAGCTCGCCCTACGCTAGTCTATGAACCGAAGGGCCGCAGGCCATACAGCTCGCCCTACGCGAACCACTCACGCTGTCAGTCTATGAGCTGGAGGGCCGCAGGCCCTACAGCTCGCCCTACGCGAACCACATACGCTGTCAGTATATGAGCTGGAAGGCCGCAGGCCCTACATCTCGCCCTACGCGAACCACTCACACTGTCAGTTTATCAGCCAGAGGATCGAAGGCCCGGCAGCCTCGCCCTACGGGAACCACTTACGCCTGCAGTCTATGAGCCGGAGGGCCGCAGGCCCTACATCTCGCCCTACGCGAACCACTCACACTGTCAGTTTATCAGCCAGAGGATCGAAGGCCCGGCAGCCTCGCCCTACGGGAACCACTTACGCCTGCAGTCTATGAGCCGGAGAGCCGCAGGCCCTATAGCTCGCCCTACGCAAACCACTCACGCTGTCAGTCTATCAGCCGGAGGGCCGCAGGCTTCACAGCTCGCCCTACGCGAACCACTCACACTGTCAGTCTAAGTCGGTAGGCCGCGATTTTGTATGCTTGCGTAACTTTGGTGACAATACTATAATATATTATGTAGCTATTAACGTTTGGGTTCATTTTATAAACATGCCTTCTTTTGGACCGACTAAACAAGCGAATCAGAGGGTTGTAGGCCAGAGCTCAGCGCTATCATGCTACTAATGGAATAATGTAACAAGAAAACGAAGCTGAGGGCCGCAGGCCCTATAAACCCAGTGCTTCCAGGCTACGCGACAGAAGAGTGATTCTCTAAAACAAATCGGAGGGCCGCTGGCCCAACAGCTGGTCCTTGCGAAGGACGAAGGCGCGAAGCGATTGCACGAGGCGCTACAGCTCGCGAGGCTGAAGGCCGAGCTGCCAGAGACCAGCACTACCATGCTACACAATGAAATAGCGTAACATGAAAACGAAACGGATGGCCATAGGCCACCTGCGAAGGACGAAGGCCGAGCCTTGCACAGGGCCGAAGGCCCGGAGCATCCAAAGATATAAATATTAGTTAGCGATATACTTTCTCAAATGCATCGGTCATCGATGACGTCTTCCTAGGACTAACAGAAACAGATGCTCTAAATATAACATTTTCGGTAAGCCTTCAAGCATAATCGTATTCCAAGGCAGGTTTATTTGAATTTTAATGTCGTTTCTCTTACTCTTCTGACAGATATTCCTTTAGTTCAAATTCCTTTATTCGGGAATACGGTCCAACGGAAATGGTATTCAAATTCATATTATAGAACCCATATCAGTGCAGTTCCAGATCAAAAGTCACGGCACAGCGGAACGAAGAATGTTACCTGTGGTATTATGCTGAGCATCAACAGTTCATAAGATGCAGGGAAGTGCAGTCGATCATGCCGTGGTTTATTTAGATTCGAAATGTTTCGCTGCTGGACAAGCATAACTAAGAAGCTCTGAGTAGAGTTCAGTCTTTAGACAGTCTACAGATTGAAGAATTAGATTGCACAAATTAACTGAAAAGAGACCTTACAACAATGAAGCGTTAATTGAAATGGATAGATCGGGGAATAATATATTACAAGTAACGAACTACAAAAGGGTTGAGTTTAGCTGATCAATAGAAGTGTCATCAGCAAAAGCATGAGACATATATGTACTTATGTGTAAACAAACATTATCCATAAGCAGTTTATCTATATTATATCCAGATTGAAAGCTTGTCGCACAATTTTTAGGCCTCGACTCCGACAAAATTTTAATTTGGAAAGAATGTAAATAAACTTCTTATGGATAATGTTTGTTTATATATAGGTATATCATACTTTTGCTGACGACACTATTGTTTAGCTATATTCAACCCTTTTGTGGTTCGTTAGGTAAGACTTACAAAACCGTGGATTTTATGAATGTCATGGTTTATTTTTTCTTTATATTGTTTACTATAAAAGCTTGTCTTTAAAAACATTTTTTTACCTCTAATTTATTCTTTTATGATAAATTGATAATGGTAGGGAACCCTTGGCGCGCGAGTCCGACTGGCACTTGGGCGGTAATTTCTGATATATTAACTTATATAAGTGGATTGACTGCAAAATGTATAAACAAAGGACTTCACGTCTTATGGCTATATTAAATAATGTTAGAAAAATTGAGGAGATACCCGATCATAATAATAAAATTTTAGTAATGGTAAGTAATTAATTATAAGAATCATTCTGCCAATTTACTTATTAGGTTTAAGTTTAACTATTTCAATTTTATTGTTCAATAAAATTAATGCTGATTACCATATTACAGTTTTATTTTTAATCTAGATTAAAAGCCTTTTTTAAAAAAGATTAACACTCGATTTACCGGAATAATGTGATATTGTAGCATTATACTCACTAGCTCGCATCCTGGTCACCCTCTGAATAAAATTATAACATGATGGTGCAATATTTGTTGTTGGCGTAGCCGCAATGTGAATAAAATGATAATCGATATTATTATATCCTTGATGATGGTAAATTTTGACTAACTTTTTGTTTTTGAAATAACTTTTTTTCGGTATGTTTAAGAAGAGGTTACCCTATTTTTTCAGAATGCTACAAAAATTAGCTATCGTTAGAACTTTACATAATTTGCATACGTTTAGTATTAATGAAGTTAACGACAAAAACATGTTTTTATTTTCTCCTGAAAAATTAGGTTTTTGCAGTTATCATTTTATTCGCCGGGGGCGGCGATATATTTGATGATCCTAATATTGTATATTCTAAAATTGCTGCTAAACATAACGCCTACTAAAATGATAAGCGATCCGCCAACATGTCGACGGAGCCCCTAGCAGGGCTCCTATTTCCGCTCTAAGGGACAAAAGATACCTAACGAACCTATCCAGGTGGATCACATGATTTTGGAATGTTTTTCTTTTTCATGCGGGGGGCTTCGCCCCCCGAGCCCCCCTTGTGGGGGGCTTCGCCCCCCCGTCCCCCCTTATTTGGTCTTTCTCCTAGCAGCTGGAGCAGACCTAGTATTTGTATTGTAAAATGTCTAAGATTAATGTTTTAACCTTACTTAACCGTATCGGTTCTGCCCCTCTCGTTTTTCTGCAATCAGGTTATCTACAAATAGCTAATTCCATTTGATAGACGTGTCAACTTAATATTAATGTAGTTTAAGTTAGTTTAAAAGACTAGTGCTGTTATTTTAGCCACTCTAATAGTAATGCGAAATATTTTTTATGACAATCAATATTAGTAATATTACATTTTAGATAATTTAAAAATCGGCATACGAATATTCGGAAAAACATACTTTAGGACTTCAATATGTGTATGCATAAAAATAATTCGGCGAAACGATTATTATGCCATTCAACAATATGCCAAATGTTTCGGCCAAAACATTTTCTGCACAATGAACATTATGCGAAGAGACGGGCACCCGATATTATTATTTAACGCGGCAGACCTCGTAGGCGATGGCGAGACGAGCTCTGCTGGACTCCTTTTTGAAAGAGTGGCCGGAAGCAGGTCGACATAGATCAAATTGGAGAAAATGAGGGAGGCCTTTGCAGAACCAAAATCCTGCCAGAAAGGTGGGTTAGGTAAGGTTAGAACTAAAATGCAAAAAAAAGTAAAAATATTCTAAATAAAAAAAAAAATCAAACACCTTCTTAATTGAAACATTATGAAATAAAAAATTAGGACGACAGTGTGTTATGAGCTCCGATCATAGGAATTAAAAAAATATGACGACTGTATGTTATGACGTTATGAGCTCCGATAATAGGAATTAAAAAATTATGAGGACTGTGTGTTATGAGTTCTGATCATAGGAATTAAAATGTATGAACATAAAATGTATGAAGAAAAAAATTATGAAGAGTGATTATTATGAACTCCAATTCGTTGTACAATCGTAAATAGGAATACAAATTTGATGAGAGCCAATATGGACCCATAATTTTGTATATTATTTATTATTGTTGTTCACTTAGTTTCTTGTCCTTTTAAAAGATTGTTTACAGCTGTAACCGCAGCATAATCTGGAATGTTTTTTAAGACCGTCTTTAATTTATGGTAGTTTTCCTGTTAAATGAAGCCTAGATCTGGAAAGCTTTTATTCTGTGACATTTTCACTAACCGTAAGTTTTGGATTTTGAAATTAATTGAATAATACTACTTATGTTAATTTTAATCATACGTGAGTAGTGAGTTGAGTAGGTAAGTAAATTCTTCAACGTAATCGCCAACTTTGACATCAAACTGTCAAATGCTAGGGTTTTGCTATATCCGTTGCGAGGTATGATTATAACATAACAAAATGATATTATACCTACCCAAAATAAAACCCTAGTTGTGAACATTAAGCTTCCTTAATACGCTTATTACTCGTATATTCATAATCATAATAATATTTTACGCCAGATTGCCACTTAATATTTATGGGTATTTAAGCTTACGTATGAGTAGGTTCGTGGCGAAGGAAATTACAATCAACTTTATTATCAGCCACCCATAGGTGGACCATTTTTTTCAGTGAAATTGAGGTTTAATATGTTTCAGTTATAAATATACTGGCACGGAAAATGTATAAATAATTACACACTAAACAATCCACCCCAAATAAAAATAATTAAAGAAAAAATTAAGTTTTGATACAAGCATTGCCGGGTTATTTTATTTTATTACAACTTATTATTATTATCTTTCATCCAGCATACAGTGCGTAAGTATATTTTATATTTTTATTATATTACGGGCGAAGCTTTTAACTGGTGTTGCAGTATAAATATCGTGGTGATAAATTGATGAGTGATATAGCTTGAAATAATAAATTAATAATTAATATCTAGGAAGCAAACAGAGGAATATGTTTGAATAAAAAAAGCAGCTCTCATTTATTTACCTTTAATCTTCATTGCACAAAAAATAAAATTTAGAAGTTCAAAAGGCGAACTTATTGCCATAGGGCATTCTCTACCAGTTAACCTTTAGACGAAACAGAGATATCCATTTCGTCTTAAGTGTTACTTTTTCTGCCGATATGTATGCAATTCCTGCATTACTGCGATCGCCAATCCTCTTGCCAAGCGTGGCGATTATGGGCATTTACCTCCTAATGCGTCTATATGCGTAGTTAATAGGAGAGGCCTACGTCCAGCAGTGAACTACCATAGGCTGATGATGATGATGTATGTAATTCCAAGCTATATCGATAATTCATGTACACAAGGATTTAATGGAAATTTTGCTTTTTTTAACTAGACTGGTTTCTTTAAAATGTCGGTTACCCAGTTCTGATCCACCGCAGATCTGACCCGGTCGCCGCATGAATATTTATCCGGAAACCGAATTAAATTAACCGGCGCATTTTTAATGGGTTCGTTCGTTAAATTGTTTATAACTTTGTATGGAAATGTTGAAGGGGCATAAATTAGGAATCAACAGGAGTATCTGTCGAATTTCTATATAATAATTATTAAGTTGTCAATAAAGTGCATCAAGAAAAACTAGCGACTTCCTCGCACAACATATAAGCATTGCAATATAGCGAGGAAATGCCGCCAGCATCCTCGGTACAATGCCAAAAGGGTCAATATGATGGCGACTGTACATGGTGCACAATCAATTAGTGATTTATTATCTGATAGTCCACTGCTGGGCGTAGGCCTCTCCTATTAACTATGCATAATAGACGCATTAGGAGGTAAATGCCCATAATCCCTCAAGATCACCTAATCACCTAATGTCCCCACCTCGGACATTAGGTGATCTTGGTCGTTTTTCTTTGGTATAATATGACATCTTATATTTATAATTTAAAATTACAATTAAACAGCGACATGTACAATAAACAAGGGGTAAATTAAATTTAAACAGATGTGACATGCTAATTAATAATTGCAAATAGGTAGCTAAGTATACAAGTACATTTATAAATATAACTATTATTTAAAATTAGAGCAACAAAATTATCTATTCAAAATAATTCAGCGCGCAATGTAGAGCAACACACTCAAGTTAAAAGCTCGTTGACAGCTAATTTCAAACGCAGATGACATAACTGCCATACTCGTATCAATAATAACAAATGTTCGTACCTACATTGCTGCTTCGAAAATCTTAAAAAAAATCTGTCATAATTAAGTGTAACTTAAAAAACCCTCGTAATTCAGGATTACATTTATGAATTTCATGCCTGGTTTAATTTATCGCCCGTATTAGATTTACACGCGGTATATTCTGTTAACATGTTACGCACTAGTACTTACCTTAAAAAAATCTGTCGAATTGAGAACCTCCTCCTTTTTTTGAAGTCGGTTAAAAAGGAGATCTGAGGGAGAGGCCTTTGCCCAGCAGTGGGATACTAACATGCTAGGAAGAGGCTAAAAAAAGTTAAGAGTATGGGGTTTCTTCGTGACCGGTCTTTTAATCGAGCAATCGCCTGTAAAGTAAACTAGGTAAACTTAAACTCCGAAACTAAGAACTCATTAATAACGGAACAGCTTTCATTCGACTCCTAATCGAATTTCAGAGTCCAATTGCGCCTATTCGTACAAATCATTGGGCCATTCTAAAGGAAATATTGGGACCTTCGGCCGTTTAAATTGGTTTTGATGATGTAATTTGATTCTGTAATTTGTTCTGAGTTTAATCAATTGTAGGGAAATGAGGTGGAAGAGAAATTACAGATTTTCAAGGGATTTGTTATCTTTTACCTAAATGGTAGTCGACTCAGGATTCGAAATGGTTCTATCACGTTTTTTATGTCACTCATTGCCATGCTTACGTTCTCCTGGGCCGCCTTTAAAAACACAGTTCAATATTCATCATCACATCAAATTTAACAAAAGTTTGATTTTCTTTTACAGTAACTTGGCCCGCGATTCTGAGTTGAAATCATATTATTAAAAGTTCTAAGGGCATCCTTTGAAAAAAAATTACCGTAATATGAAAAAAAAACAAATACTTATTAAGATAAATAAACCCAAAATACGAGAATGTCTTACGTACTTACAAATGAAAAGTCTCACTGAATGTACTGAACAAATTATGTAACACTACTAAAGTAAGATCAACTTTGAAGTAACTTATTGATTGCGTAGACTTTGAACTTTGATTATTTCGAAGCTCAAGAGATTTGAGGGATGAGTATTTGATGTTAATTTTAACTTGAATACACGTGTTCTTGAGATGAAGGCTCTTGACAGACAGACAGGGAATTAATCTAAGGAGTTCTCTTTTCTCTTTGAACTATGCATACATAACAGTTGAAATGGATTAGAAATGCCTGTCAAAAGTTTGTCAGTTTCTTTGAGGTAGTAATATATCAAATACTGTGTTAGTTTAAATCAAAGTCATGTATTTAGTAAGCTTTACTATAGGTATCAGCACGAGAATCGAGGCCACGCACACATCAACATGTCATGTAAACACACGGGGAATTTGAAATTAGTGTTCTTTTTTCGTACTAACAGCAAACCCAATTGCAACTGTAAGATTGACCAAAAAGATTGTTTAAGGGATTTGCTTCAATATTTTTCAAGTCATTCATTCAGTCACTACATTTTTTGCAATTAGTACTTCATGGATGTGTGTGTAATCATTCACCTCAACTATCGTGCCGATACCTATAATACTATCGCACAATATGTATTTGCTTGCCTAACCAAGATGCCATAATTTATGGAAATCGTCACGTGATTTTTCGTACGAGTCTGTCATTCTCACACATTTATTACTTATCGCTTTTCGTATACGATTACGAAATGGCATCTTGGCTAGCCTGGTCTCTGTCATTCTAATGTAGGCGTAATCGGAGTGACAAAGACAGATAAAAATTATTATGATCTTCGAAGTATTCCCTTATAACACTAATCGCTGTGTAGTCCAAAGCCTGTGCCAGAATGTTTGCTTCATTGAATTTTGAATCCCGGACATTTTGGCGCAGCTCCAAACCAACCCGTTTTAATCTCGAAACCTGAACTTTGATAAACGGTTCATTTATGTTATTTGTACCTACTACCCTCACATTAAATAGTCTATTTAGTAAAAGATTTTCTTTTAGTATTTGCAATAATAAGTCTATATTTTTAAGTTTTCAATCTAATATGGTTATTAATAAGTCTTCCCTTTTGGCGGGTGACAAAGAAGTAATGAACCTCATTGAAAATAATAGACACTTCAGAAAATTAACACTCCATAAGACATTGAATGCCGTTATCAGTCAAAACCAACTTCAAGGAAATAGTTGGTTCTGCCTTTAACCTGACGAGAATATAAATTGTGTCTCTGTAGATAATTATTATTTGTATCTTAAAACGGTCTGAAACGGACGTGGTTGATATTATTTAAATTTACTCGATATCAGTAAAAAAATGTTTCTCATCATAGTTTGATTGTGACAGTCTTTTGTTTTGCTATGGATTTCCCGGGCTTTGGATGCTTAGCCAAGTTGCCAATCACTAACGCTTAGTAGCGTATCGTAGTTTTCCGGCTCTGTCACTCTTTCATATTAGTGCGACAAAGACAGTTAGCTGCCTTTCGTTTACGATAGACGATTAAGCGCTAGCGATTGACAACTTGGCTAAGGACCCTGGTCTTTAATATTATTAGCATGACTTAAAACGAGATATATTAATAAAAATATACCATATAAATTGAAATTATTGAGCACCCGATATCTCGGCACTGTTTGCAAATGGCATCTACTAAGAGTAACTTTTTTGCTTTGTTATTCCGTGAATATGGCATTTACAACAGTACCAAAATATTGAGTGCTCAATATTTTCAATTTACAATGGTCAATATTCCGTTTTAAGTCATACTCGACCTCCGTAGCCTAGCTGGTAGTGACCCTGCCTACGAAGCTGGAGGTTCCGGGTTCGAATCCCGGCGAGGGCAATATTTGTGTACTTTATTTATCACAAATATGTGTTCCTTCGTCATGGCCGTCTATGTATTTAAATATATATGTATGTATCCATCTATTATATATGTCGTCGCTTTCATCACAAGCCTTAATTGAGCTTACCGTGGGACTAAGTCGATTTGTGTAAGATGTCCCAAGATATTTATTTATTTATTTAATACATAATTATTAGTTGTAGGCAATGGCGACGAGCAATCAGCGAGAAGCGTTTGGCGAGTTTTTTCTTAGCTGGCGAGTACATTCTCATTGAAAACTTACTCGTCATCATGTGAACAGTGACCAATTTCCTATAAATATCTCTGTCCCTTTTACTGATACTTCTATATCTTTCGTTGGTTTCTCGCTTACTCGCCTTCGGTGGGACCAGTGCCTTATGCGCCAATTTCGTCAAGATCAGTAATCCCGAATAATTAATCGAGAAAATTATAACTAACGTGAGACTCAAACATATTTAAATCTTTATCAAACGGCTTACTCACGTAGTTTTAGTCGATAATTGCTCGACATGTTTCGATCCATTTAGAGGATCCTCATCATGGAGTATCCGCGACCAAAGCCCGACGTGTACTGCGGGCTTGCGCTCTGCTAGAGCAATATTTAAATTATTCGAGAGGTTGAATTACCTACTTAGAGTTGAGTCAAAATTCTAATGCTATTGCGATATATGCCATAATATTATAATTGACTTTGTCCAAATGTGTACCTACCCAAGTACTTACTTATACGAGTATGTAGGTTAGGTATATGATTTGTTAGAGTAAGTACTAGGCACAACATTTTATAAAATATCCTGTTTTATTGTTTAAATTACAGATCACGCACAAAAGTCATACAATTTCTTCTATTATGCTTTCGCAGCTGTTCAAACTTTTGGTCTACTTTATAAACATTGCTCACGCGTATCATAATGTTAATATTATGATCGAGTTTGCAAAGTTCGTCTCAGTTTCGCATACAATTGGAAGTAAATATTGGATGTATGTTGATTCTGTACTATAACAGAACTCTACACAGTCAACAAAAAAATAACAGTATCAACATTAAAACATACCGCATCATTATCACTTAGTATGACAATCGTCCCAAAGAACATTGAATTTTTTTTTTGAAGTGGGAGAGAAAGCATAAATGTACTGGATTTTCCAAAAAAAAAATAGAATAGCACGTAAGAGTAAAACTTCTACGGTGTTACGATTGGGTACACCAAGACCATATTAGAAAAAAACCTAGAAGAGAAGAAAACTAAAGAAATAGACAGAAGGACTAATACTCGTCTTGATCAAGTATTAAAAATTAAGAAAAACCGACCTACTTACCGGCGTGCTTAATGCAAATTTAAGACTTAAATGGTTTTCCCATATGATTATTTCTTTAAAAACTCGATAATACAGAAAAAAAAGATTTCATATTTTCCTGAAAAAACATTAAATTTTTCTGATATTTTCAACTCTAATCATGTTATTGTGTTTACTAGTTATGTATGTTTTTCATATATATAGATAATAATTAAGTCTATCTTACTGATTATATTCTGTACACTATATTAAACATACCCCACCACTGAATAATTCATGGACATTTGCGTGGCTCAGATTCCACATATGGGCTACATTGATATTAATGGCTGACTATACTTAATGCTAGGGAAATCCTGTTTATTGACAATTACTGCTACGTTACAATGTAATAAATGTATGATGATGTCATAGACGTATAAAATAACATCATTTTTAAAGTTTTGCGATTCCCGCAAATCTTTCTGTGCGTGTCGTAAGCGTTGACTAAGGTAGGACCTCGTGCAGGGTCCGCCCGGATAGCTACCAGCGTCTTATCCGTTAACCTGCCGCTAACAGTGTTTGCACTGCTGTGTTTCAGTGTGGGGTACGAGTAAGATAGCCGGTTTAATTACTGGCATAGATAGAGGCAATCCATCTAAGTCCTCAGGGTAGGCAACGCATAGGCGATTTTCTGTTCGCTATGTCCATGGGCCTCAGTCCAGCTTTCCATCAGGTGGGCTGAGAGCTCAGTTGTCTATCTTCGTCACATAAAAAAAAGAAAAAAAGGTATTGAAGTCTCACTGAATATTCGTTTATGAAAGATTAATGATGTGCAGCTGGATCATCACAGTGATACACTACAAAGATCACCAACCCATTTGCCCAGCTGAGACAACCTATTTGATGCAGTGATTTCTAAAATGATTGAGATAATTATATACCTACATAATTATCTTATTGAAATACAATAATATTGTACCCATACCTATTCTTACCGGTCCTTCTCGGGTCAGTGGTGTAGGGATAGAACTGGAAGTAGTTTTAATTTTATGGGTATCTTAAACCATAGAAAAGAGTTTGTTGCTATAATTTGACTTGACTTTGACTTTTCCTTGACTTAGCCGTCCGTAACAATAGCACCAAACAGACTTAGGTATTGAGATCAACCAGCTAAGTAAAGGCAGTGCGTCCGGAATGTTTGCCGAGGTACACAGGCAGATGACTTTTTTGCTGTCAGGCGCAAAAGAATTGTCTCACTGCGGGGTCGAGTGCGCGGAAGCAGCAACAGCATGCTAAGAACGTTGGCAGAGCGCCTTGACTGCCCGTTAACAAAATACTGGGTCGATGTAGTGTTGGGGAGGGCCAAATGATAGTTTTTATAAAGGTGCATTCAGACCAAGCGAACATTCGCTATTCTAACCTCCCACTCTACGAAATTCGATCGTTACACAAAACGTGATTGGTTAATTTCGTAGAGCGGGGGATAGAACAGCGAATGCTCTTTTGGTCTGAACGCACCTTAAGAGTATGTGTTGTTGTTGTTGTTGTGCTTTGTCTTAGCATTAAGTACTCTTATGTGTTGTACTAACATAGTTTATAATGTATTAATTTTAAGTCTAATAACGAAATATGGATTTATAATGTTCCGAATTAAACAGTTTTTTTTAAAGGAACAAAAAATAAAAATCTAATTAGTACCTACTTTAAAAACCTAAGTCTGTTACACCGTCTTTAAAAAATCTTTCTAAAATCGCAAAGAAATACCGCATTTGCATTTAAGTTTAGATTGAAAAACCCTCTTCTTTGTAATACTTTGTATTTTTTGCGTAAAGAACTCTTTTGAATCTGTCACGCTTTAAGTATTTAATGTGGAATCCAAAGGTGTTTGAGGAGCCTTTAATAGCAATCCTGTGAGCCGAATTCGGCTGTAAATTAATTAGAATGACCAGAAACGCCCTTCCGCTAAAAAAATACCCATAATTAACACTGGAACAGTAGGTGACTATAATCTCTTTGTTCAATCAAATCCAAAACTGTAGGTATAAGTTGTTTAAATTTTGTATTAATTTTTTCTAATTCAATAATGAATAAAATTCCGTTTCTTCATTATTTCGCATAATCAAGAAAAGGGCAAAGCGTTGTTAACAATCAATCTATAATAGGATTTTATACCTTTCAAAACTTGGTAACGAAATAGAAAAACGGTAAGGCAATGAATCGTGTATAGTTAGACTTTGCGAAACGCTCATATATGTTCTTCTTTTTTACGATTTTAATGTCTGTACAATTTAAATTTACAAGTCTGTATAATTTATACACCTACAATACCCACATTAATTAAATCTAACTAACCTATTTAAGATTGTTCTTAGGAATATTTATTGTGTTTAATTGAGTAGTTATTTCATAATTAGCATCTACCTCTGTAGCTCTGCCGGTAGTGACTGTCTGTAAAGTAGTTGGTCCCGAGTTCGAATCCCGGTGAGGGTATTAAAATTATGAAAACTATTTTTTTGTCGTGATTATTTTCTATGCAATTAAGTATGCTTAAGCTTTAAGTTGAGTGCTTAGCGTGGGTCTAAGATGATTTATGCAAGGTTGTTCTGAGAATCTAAGTCATAATTAAAAACATCGCAAACATTCCGAAAATCCATCATTCTTCAATGAATCAGTGTCATTAGAATAACAAAACTATATTATCTCCTGTCCGTTGGCGCCGCTATTTGGGCTCTACTTTTGATTACGATCAGGTGGAAGTGGAGCCACTTTGATGTGGCAATATAAAAAAAACACAGAGTTTTTTTTTAACAATCTTCAATGTGTCGCACTGCTGAGCAAAGACCTCTGTGATCTCAACTATCCGTGTTTCTGAGCGCAGTAATTATATTATATTGCTTCAAGCCTAGAATGTATTGTGTCTCTTTCGTAAAATATTCTAAAACCGTTTGCTAGTGTTTTATTTTTGGCAGCCCGTCGACACTAGAAAAAGTTTGAAAGCCTGGTGAATCGTTTCACCGGTGCAGAAAATCGATACGTTTTATTTTTGAAATAGAGATGAATGGTACATGTAAAAAACGAAGCAACGTAGGTAGCATCATTATATACCAAAAAAATTGCTGTTTCAAATCAAATTTTTGCTGAACCTCGTGCAGGGTCCTCCCGGACAGCTACCTCCGTCTTACCCGTTAGTTAGTTAGTTAGTTAGTTATCTTGGGCTTTTTCCGCAACTCGACAACCATTGTGCCTTTTTTGCGTGAAAGCGAGGTAGCCCTATTCCAACCATCCAAGCTCCTCCACGAAACTCAGTGTATGTTTCAGGTTGCTAAATGCCTCCTGTAGTGTATGTGGAGTCCCCAAATGCCTACTCCTGTATACCTCTACCTGTTTACAATTTAGAAGAATATGTTTTGCTGTTTCCTCCTCTTCCATGCAGGCCCTGCACATAGGGCTATCTGTTTTGCCCATATTGTGCAGATGTTTGTTTAATGTGTTGTGTCCCGTGATCAATCCTACTATTTTCCTCAGTTTGTGTCTGGGCGTTCTTAGTAGGGTTTTTGTGAGTTTACAGTTCAATTCGGGTAGTACTTCTTTGGTCTGTCTGCAGGAAACCAGATCGTTCCAGCATTTATTGTGGAGATGTCGGTGATATAGACCGAGCTGGTTTCGTATGTATGATAAAGGTAGTGGTATGATGGGTTCCGGTCCGTACGTCGGTGTCTCTGATCCTTTTCTCGCCAGTTCATCCGCCGCATCGTTTCCTCTTGAGCCACTGTGTCCTTTTATCCATTGTATAGTCACTTTGTTCCCTTTCTTGCTTTCCTCCATGAGGCAGCTGTGACATTCTAATATAAGTTCTGAGGTGAATTTGTTACTTTGTAGCGCTTGCAGCACTGATTTACTGTCTGACAGTATTAGTATATTTTCGTTTTTGGTTTTTCGTCTCCTCAGTGCCTTGCAGGCTTCTATTATTCCCACGCATTCCGTCTGGAACACTGTGCTATGTTCTCCTAGAGGTTTCGAGATGTGCATGTTAAGGTCTTCCGAGAAGACTCCACATCCGGTACCTTCATTTGTTTTTGAGCCATCTGTAAATATTCTAAGGTGTGTTTGATTCAGTCCTTCCTTCTGATCCTCTGTTAACGATATGGCATAATCTTTCCAGAAGATCATCGTCTTTGGTACTTTGTCAATGGGTGCTTCCAGTATTGGCATACTAGAGATCATCCTGTCATAGATCTTTTTGTGTGTCGAACTGAGGTTTGACCATAAGTTTAGGTTTTTAAGCCGAAGCGCTGTGGCGGCCGCTTCTTTCTGTATGTGCATATGTAGCGGTAGCAGTCCTAGCATTATTTCCAGCGCTGCAGTCGGAGTGGTTCTCATGCAGCCTGTGGTTGCCACACATGCTAGTCTTTGTATCTTGCTTAGTTTATTTATTGTGGTGGTTTGCTGTGTGCGAGGCCACCACACAACCGAGCCATAGCTGATCATTGGCAGTATGACCATTTTGTATAGCCACAGTATTATGTGAGGTGCTAGGCCCCATTTCTTGCCCACCATCCTTCGGCATTGCCAAAAGGTTACTGTAGCTCTGTTCAGTTTATTGTCTAAATGTTTGCCCCAGTTGAGTTTGTCATCTAGAGTTATTCCTAGGTATTTAACTTCCTTTGAAAGCGTTAGTTTCGTTCCGAAGAGAGTTGGCATTTCGTAGCTACCCAACTTCCTTTTGTGTGTGAAGAGCATTGCATCTGTCTTTTTTGGGTTTACCGATAGGTCATTCTCCATGCACCATTTCTCCACTATCCTTAGTGCGGATTGTGTCAGGTCACATAATGTGCTTATTATCAAGCCGCTGACTAGTATCACTAGGTCATCAGCGTATGCTATAGTCATAAAGTGTCTGTTATTTAGTTCCATTACTAGATCGTTCACTACCAGGTTCCAGAGTAGTGGTGATAGTACTCCTCCCTGGGGGCATCCTCTCATAACGAGTGCCTGGTGATCTTTGTTGTCAGACAGTATTACTACTCTCTGTTTGAGCATGTTCATGATCCATTCTGTTATAAGGTGGTCTGTTCCGTGTCTTTGTAGCGCTAACTGAATGCTGCTAAAGTTGGTTTTGTCAAAGGCCCCTTCTATATCGATAAAGGTGCCGAGGCAAGAGTTTTTCCTCTCCAGTGCGTTTTCTATATTGCTTACTACAGCATGAAGGGCTGAGTCTGTTGATTTGCCTTGACTATAGGCATGTTGGTTTGGATGTATAGTTATGTTCTTAAGAGCCGTATCCTTCAGTTCTCTGTCGCACAATCTTTCTAGAGTTTTTAGTAAGAAGGATGTGAGGCTTATTGGCCTGAATGACTTGGGGTCCGAATAGTCTGTCTTGCCGGGTTTTGGTAGGAAGATTACTTTTACTTCCCTCCATTTGTGTGGTATGTATCTAAATGCTATGCAACTGCAGAGTATATTTGATACCTGTTCCATCAGTTTTAGGCCTCCCCATTTTAGTAGTGCTGGGAAGATTCCGTCCGTGCCTGGCGATTTATAGCTTTCAAAACTATTCACAGCCCATATTGTTTTGTTAAGTTCTGTTATGCGTTCCGCTGTCTCCCACTCAGTCTCAGTCGGGTAGTATTCCGTTGTTTGTTCGTCTTGGTCTTGTTTGTTTACTACTCTACACCCCGGGAAGTGTGTTTCCACCATTAGCCTTTCCGTTTCAGCTGGAGTGGTGGTAGTGGTGTTGTCCAGTCTCCGCAGGGTGCCTAGTAGCTGTTTCGGTTGATCTTCGAGGATCTTCCTTGTTCTGTTTGCATGCGTTGCCGTGGATATGTTGTCACAGAATCTCCGCCATGAGAGGGATTTTCTGTATCTTAGCCTTTTTTCGAAGTCTGATTTGGCCGTCTTGTAAGCGTCCCAATCAACGTCAGATCTTGTGTTCATTGCTCTGTTCAAGAGTCGTCTCATTTTTGTTCTCAATCGTTCCAACTCTGGTCCCCACCAGCCGTTGTTGTTTTTCCTAGCCGGTGGTGTCGATAGTGGACATGTGTTTTCAAAGCTGTCAGTTAAGTTTGTAGTGAGTGAGTTTACCTGTTTCTCCAACTCCGTCTTACCCGTTAATCTGCCGCTAAATAGCAGTGGTTGCACTACCGTGTTGCGGTTTGGGGATAAGATAGCCGGTGTAATTACTTAACTGGCATAGGATAGAGGCAATCCATCTAAGTCCTCAGGGTAGGCGGTGTATAGGCGATTTTTTGACCACTATGTCCATGGGCCTCAGTTCCTGCTTTCCATCAGGTGGGCTGAGAGCTCAGTAATTGTCTAGCTTCCTTTATTTTTTTAATATTTTTTAATTTATTTTATTAATATAAACAAAAATTAGGCGAATGGCGTGAAGAACTTGATAACCCGAGATGAAAAGTAGATTACATTTCTTTTCCTTCACCAAAATATCTCGAGTTATAAAGTACTTCACGCCATGCACCGTATTTATGCGTGTTAAAATTTATATTATCAAACGAATATTAAACTGATGTAAAAGAATTCAATTGAACTACAATTTTAAAACGATTTGCTTTCAGCATTTAAATTGCAATATTGAACTATCACTACTCCTTTTTGGTGTAAGAAAAAAATCAAATTATACGCCATGTTTTTTTTTTAACTTTCGTTATTCCACAGTATGCTTCGTACCAACGTGAACAAGATCTATCTGTTCTGTCACTGTTTAATTTGCTACAAACAAAAGAAAATACTCTAATGAAACTTATTAAAATATGATTTAACTTTGACATTAAAATGTGAATACATTGCACAAGAATAAAAAAAAAATGATTTTCATAATTATTTAGCTTTTCATATACCCACACATAGTAGCAATCTTGCAAATTTCAAAATAATCTAGAAAAACACGGTATAGAATCATCCGAAATAGGTACAGATAAATCTGACCTACCGTCCGTGATCCGTTTTTTTACCTGTCTCGCTCGCTCTTTTTGCGTACCTATATGAGGCGAGCGAGACAGGTACAGAACCAAAGGTTTTTCTAAGCCCGACTGTACTGTTCCACATTGTTATCTCCTCAGGGATCTAAGCAAACAATAATACGGACCTACTGTCCATGCATAATACAGCTAAGATTCGGCCACTCAAAGCCCTGCAGGCCCAAGTTAACGAGACGACCCACAATTATCCATTCTATTTACTTCTCGACCTAATTCGGCCATCTTTGAATTCGAGTAGAAAGTAATTTAGATTTGGATCAACGGTAACAAAATATCGGTATTCGTATGACTGGGAAATAAGAGAATATTCAATTTCAAATTGAATTTGGTTAGGTATTCGATTTTTTGTGTCTTGGAGCGTTTTTTGAAAAATCTTATAGGTACACAATTATTTGCGAAAAATGCGTTACCGGATTCTTATTTTGTTACCAACTTTAATGGTCACAAGATAATATTAGCGAAATTGATCTATTTACGTAAAAATGTCCAATTATATTGATTAATTACTAGAGAACTATTTTTTCATCCTATTGATTGGTCCATCAAAGTTTTGATTGGCTATATTCTATAAACATTTGTCAAAGACGTTGCGCCGAGATATGCGCGGTGTTAAGAAAAGCGCTATGTCCTGCCTATCTTGGCACAATTGAACAATTGCTTTTGGGGGCATTTTTGAGCTGGCGTTAGACGTCCATGTTATATATGGTCGCAGAAAAAAATGGCCTGTATACCAATACGTATTTCTACATTTTCTACCTTGTGTCACGATGTCACGTGCAATAATGGGGTCTAACGAGCATTCGCATTATTTATCTATAATTAGGACAGAGCGGGGAGCGTGTGTCCCTTATGTGATCATGTTTAATAATATGTACACACTTCAAAACGTAGGTATCTTCAAGGCACAGGGTTCAGAATCGTTTACATGTTTCTGAACGTACCTGTGGGGAAGTTGAACGCGTAACTTTTTGATCTTTATTGTCATTGTTGTAATTATGAGATGTAAATAAATGTGTTTGTATTATGTCGTGTTTTGGTAGTTTTGGTTTGAATAAACAATTTGATTACAGTGGTGAGGTAAACTTTCTAATGTTTGACACTTTAGTACCCATAACTGAAACCCGTTTGTCACTTATACCATGATGTGATGACATAAAACTTAAGGTGCCATAATATCAAATTAGGTAGGTATTAGGATTGGTACAAATAATCAGAAATTATCTATACAAAAATACGGGTTTACACACCGTGCAAGGTTGTGGCTCTTAAGTATACTATGTGTGTAACTATACCGTCCGCCAGTAGAATCCGCGAGAAATGTAGACAAACCTAAAAACAAGCCTAACCTAAACCTAAAAACTTGTATTGTATAACTACGAGTATCACGCACTTTTAGAACACAATTTTGGTCTTATCATATCACCAACTTGAAACTATCTACGAACGTGTTTCAGAATTATGTGTAAGACAACAAATTCTATTAAAAGTCAACAAGGTTTGTTAATTTTTTTTCGGATTCTACTGGTGCGCAGTGTAGAGAAGTCTCGCTTTTTCAAATGTATCCCTACATTTCTCTAAGTGTATTGCTAGTAATAAGCTAACCCTTGCCTAAGTTTCAACTGTGTTGATCTATTTATCATTTGTAGTTGATCCTGTAACCATAGTACGTACCCAAAATGCCAATTGCTAACGTACCTACTTTTGTCTCTGTGTCACTCTGTGAACAGCTATCAAGCGTTTGCGCTCAAAGCCCACTCTGGGGCCAGATGGGTTACCGCAATATATTGTCAAAGACTGCTGCGAGGCATTTGTACAACCCCTAGCATATCTGTACAACCTGGCTTTGAAACATAAAACCTACCCTTTGATTTGGAAAACCTCGAAAGTTCTCCCAATTCATAAAACCGGACCCAAGTCAGATGTCTGTAATTATAGGCCCATTGCTGTCTTGTCAGTATTTGGGAAGATTTTCGAATCCATAATACACAACAGAGTCTATAAGCAGCTTACGGGATGGTTCTGTGATGAGCAGCATGGGTTTCTGCCTAAGCGGTCCACGACATCTAACTTGCTCAATATTGTCACATTGATTGCTAATGAGATGGACGTAAAAAACCAGGTTGATGTGGCTTACTTTGACTTCCAAAAAGCGTTTGATAGAGTGGACTGCGATGTTTTACTGAGGAAATTATCCATGGCCGGTTTTTGCACTGACTTGCTCGAATTCTTAGCCTTGTTCAGTACAAACCGGCAAGGTCACACTCATTTATGGTCACTTCAGGGATTGGGCAAGGCAGTAATCTTGGACCTCTGTTATTTCTGATCCTGATTAATGACCTCCCGGCTGTTGTAAAGTTCTCAACGTGTCTCTTGTTTGCGGATGACCTAAAATTGGCGCTACCTATTGTTGGTCTAACTGAAGTCAAGTATCTACAACTTGACATAGATGCTGTTTGCACCTGGGCTCTGAACAATAGTCTTTCTCTTAATGAGGATAAATGTTCAGTGATGTCTTTTACACGCGCACGTCATCCCATTGACTCTACATACACAGTCCAGGGTAAGCCGCTCAACCGAGTTACTGAAGTGAAAGATCTTGGGACATGGTTTGATCCTCACCTAACTTTCAACCAACACATAACGAGAGTCTGTAATGAGGCCAGAAAGTGTCTTGGATTTGTTATACGTCAGGCTAAGTTATTCACCAGTCACCATGCTATTAGCATCTTATTTAATGCATACGTGCGCAGCAAACTGGAAACAAACGCCTTAATTTGGAATCCGCATGAGCATCAGTACAAGCTCGTCTTGGAAAGAGTACAGAAGTCATTCCTGCGTTTCCTGTATGGCAAGATGTATGGGTAATATCCATATCTTTATCCGTCTCTCTTTCTACTTGGCATGGTGCATTACACATCCCTTGAGGCCCGAAGAAATATTTATTTATTCAAATATTTTCTCCAACTACTCCGAGGCCAGATAAGTAATTCCCAGCTTCTAGTTCAAATACCAATACGGGTCCCACGCCTCTCTGCTAAGTCGCTGCGTCCTCGCCGGCTGAACTTGTTTGCCGTTCCTCTCGCTAAAACGCGTGCACTTGCTTCTTCTCCTCTGCACCAAGTTCTACGCATTATGAACGATGTCTTGGCCAGTGATACCAGCCTGGATATTTTTTTCACCCCTGATGCAACTATAATGAAAGCATCCTGTCGCTATCTTGAAGGTATTGTTGTGCAGAGCTCAATCAGCTAGTTAATAAAATCCTGCTTATTATTATTTTTTGTATAATTTGTTCTGACATAAGTTGACATAGTTGTGATATAATCTGATTATAATGTATGTACAAATGGTAGTAATGTTAATATTAGTTATCTTAATAATTTAGATTTGAATTTGATTTGACAATAGATATAATAATAGTTTGTAATAATTAGCATGTAAGGTTTATCTGTAAGTGCTGATTTAAACTGTAATATGTAATTTCAATAAATAAACAATAAACTCTTATCCTTCTCTAAATTCTTCACTAAAATAGTAGACGGTTGCTTTTCGTTCGCTACTGAGCTTTAGCTATGCATCTTGGCGCTTCTGGTGTAGCGGATACATAGGTAGGTAGCCTCTCAATCGGGCGAACAGAGTTCGATCCCCTGCCAAGGAGTTCGAAAACTCTTTTTGTATTATTTTTGTTTTTATTTTAATTATATTGTATTTTTTGGTTCTCTTATTTTTCTTGTATTTAATTTTTGTTTAAATTTATTTTGGAGATGGCGCTACCATCGCCACGAACACTTACGGCTCTTAGAAATTTTGTCAATAAAATTAATAAACTACAGTTGTGTAGCTAAAACCTATCTCAGCATAAAGATCAGTCTGCAAAAATGAGGCGTTATCGTTATCTCGGCGGACGAGTTACGAAGAAGTGAAAAAAACGTTATCAATATTTTGGTGGTTGAAGCAGTGCAATGTAAACAATGTATACATTAAACAAGTTCTGAGTGCCAATCAAGCGCGTTTCCTCAAGGAAGTGTAAAACTGGTGTGATCCGAAGTACAGTGTCGTGAGCAGGGAAATAATTAATTCTTAATTGTTGTGGAGTGCAGTGTTTGTTCGCAAGAATTACTTTTTTCACTGGAGGGTGTGTTTGAAAAAGCGGCAAACGATTTTCTTCGAGTATGCACCTAAATTTCGTCTTCTTCAGTATAAGCCGCTTGGACTAGTGGCTGTGGAACATACTTTTTGGCTTAGAAGCGTCCCAGCGTTCCGAGTTCGATCCCCGGCAGATCAATGAACTTTTCGACGTCCGGTTTCACCCCGTCCGGTTACGCCCTGGCCTCCCGCGGTTTCACCGCGCAACACTCAATCCGTGTCACAGACTATAGCACTAACAGCCGGCCCGGTTCTGGGTTTGGGTGACCTGGCCTTTCTCAAGCAGTCTGTGCGGGTACTGCGCCACATACCCAAAGGGGCAAGAAATCTTGCTGCGGGTAGAATGGCCAATATTATAAACAGGTGTCTTGACACGAATGGTGCAGCTGAGTGGTTTGCTTTGTTGTCTTTTGCCTATTCTGCATTTAAGACGCCAGATGCTACGGGCCCGGGCAATCTGACAACTAAGGTCAAACGGAATATTGACTCAGCTTGCACCTTCAATTCTGTGGATGATGGTGAGGTACGAGTAGGTACTGGGGTTGTGGGACGATTTTTACTCAAGAAGGCCGTTGAGTGCAAGGTTTTTGAGGGTGACCTTAGAGGGGCAGTGCGTGTGCTGATGTCGGACAACGGCCTAGCGCCTTCAGGCCCGGAGACACTCGCAACTTTGCAGACCAAGCACCCGGCCCCCTCTCGACATCCGGTATACCCAGGAGCCTGACAACTCCATTCCTACGCTATCCGTAAGGCTTGAGGATGTGGCGCAAGCACTTGGCTCCTTCAGCAGTAGTTCGGCAGCAGGCTTGGACGGTATCCGGCCTGCTCATTTAAAGGAGCTGACGTCAGGTGCTGCAGGGGATAATGGTCTGCGGTTACTGGAGAGTCTTACAAATTTGTGTAACTTTCTGTTAAGTGGCCAGCTGAATCGGGAGGTTTGCCCTTATGTTTATGGGGCTTCTTTATGTGCCTTGGCGAAAAAAGATGGGGGTATTCGGTCAATTGCCATTGGCAGCACGTTTAGGGGTCGTTCTTGCGTTTCGTTCAAAAAACAACATTTTTTGAGAATCGTTTTTTTTTTCTTTTTTATGTCTTGTTGTTATATACTTAGATTGAAATACCCATTAATATAAGAAATCAATAAAAGGCACATATATAACTATAACATTTATGAGTAAAAACGATGGAAAGGAATGAGCCCACCGAAGGCAATGAATTTTGCATGGAAAGTAATAAACACGCTTGGAAAGTAATGAAAAACAAAGGGTATGATAATGAATTTAAGTGTAAGAAGGTGAATTTAATTAATGTTTATGTATACAAATATACATATTCAAATAATTCAACAAAAATGCTAAACAATATTATCACAATACATATAAAAAGATGTTTCTTGAAACACGTAAAGAAACCAATATTAAGCAAAAAATTAAGCTCTCAATAAATTTTGGAGCATATTTAACAGCTCTAACAATAATAGTTATGTATTACATTTTAATAATGTGTAAATAGTGTAAAAACCCCTCAGAATCTGTTCCATTCTGTCATCACGATTGAATAACGCCAAAAGCTTGGAGCAGGAGTGTGGTGATGCTATTTTTCAAAAAGGGTGACACCACTCTACTGAAATATTACAGGCCATCTCACTCCTGAGCCATGTGTACAAGTTGTTCTCGAGAGTCATCACGAACCGTCTCGCACGTAGGCTGGATCACTTTCAACCTCCCGAACAAGCTGGTTTCCGAAAAGGTTTCAGCACCGTGGACCACATACATGCGTTGTGGCAGGTTATACAGAAAACGGAAGAATATAACCTGCCTCTGTGTCTAGCATTCGTGGACTACGAAAAAGCCTCGATTCGATCAAAATATGGGCTGTGCTGCAGTTTCTTCAGCGGTGCCAAGTCGACTATCAGTACATCGAAGTATTGAAGTGCTTGTACAGAAACGCCACTATGTCGGTCCGCCTGCAAGAGCAGAACTCGAAACCGATTCCAGTGCAGCGGGGTGTCAGACAAGGAGATGTAATATCCCTGTTCACCCAAAACTGTTCACCGCTGCACTGGAAGATGTTTTTAAGGTTATGGAGTGGGAAAGACGTGGCATCAATATAAACGGCGAGTACATCACGCAACGCACCTTCAATTTGCCGACGACATAGCCGTTATGGCTGAGACCGTTGAAGACCTCAGTGCAATGCTCGATGACCTCACTAGAGCCTCCGGACGAGTTGGTATGAAGATGAATTTGGAAAAGACGAAAGTCATGTTCAATGCTCAAGTAGTACCATCTCCTGTTACAGTCGGAGGTTCTACTCTCGAAGTTGTTGACGAGTATGTCTACTGGGACAAACTGTTCAGTTAGGTAGGTCCAACTTTGTGAAAGAGGTAAATCGTCGAATCCGACTTGGCTGGGCAGCGTTCGGGAAGTGGCAAAAAGTCTTCTCATCGAATTTACCGCAGTGTCTTAAGTCAAAAGTCTTTGTCCAGTGTGTGTTGCCAGTGATGACTACGGTACGGAGACGTGGGCGCTCACTATGGGCCAGATCAAAAAGCTTAAAGTCACTGAAAGGGCAATGGAGAGAGCAATGCTCGGAGTTTTCTTGCGTGAGCGAATCAAAAACGAAGAGATCCGCAAGAGGACCAAAGTCACCGACATTGCTCTCAGAATTGCCAGACTTAAGTGGCAGTGTGCTGGGCACATCGCCAGAAGATCAGATGGCCGATGGGGCCAGAAATTGCTGGACTGGCGACCACGTACCGGAAGACGTAGTGTGGGCAGACCTCCCACAAGATGGTCCGACGACCTGGTCAAGGTCGCGGGAACCCGCTGGAAGCAAGCAGCGCAGAACCAGTCGTATTGGCGATCATTGGGGGAGGCCTATGTCCAGCAATGGACGTTTTGTGGCTGAAATCGTCTTCATTGTTATTAGTACAGGAAGCACTGGTTATAGTTGTCTGCCCAAATCCAAAAGCTAATGTTCCAATGTGTTCTTGGTGATCACATGGAAGGTACCTATTCAAGCAAATGAAACGGCTTAATGATCTTAAAGCCACACTGTACGGTAACTCTGTAGACCATAGCGCTTGGTGAACTTTAATGGTTCCTTTAAAAGCAGGCACGTTAGTTGGATTTTTTTTCTCTGGATGTCATCGTCGGGTATCACATATATCTTAATCCCTTGGACGCTGTCAGGAATTAATTTGACAAAATCTTCAAAACACCCGTCGTCTCCAACAAATCGAACAAAGTCGTCTGCAGTTCTCTTAGTCACCGCCCCAATGCCATCAGCAGCGCCCTTTCCGTGGCCAGTTTCTTGGTAATTTCAACTTACAATAATTTTGAGCGAAGGAAACTGTAGGTGCAATTGCGCGATCATGTAGGATTAGCTGTATTACTACTCGTATAGCTGCTGATCTAGAGCAATTAAATACATCTTATATAAATAGAATTGTTAAATGTAGGTACTTAAAATTAATGGTTAAGAAAACACTCATCACTTTCCATTGCTGCTCATTCCTTTCCGTGAGTTTTTTTCACTAAATAGAAAGGAATGAATTGGAAAGTAATGAATATTTGATCTTAGAACGTTAATTACTTGTGTTTATTTAGTGCGATATCTATTGCATTTAATATTCAGGTAATAATTCATAATAAGAGTAGTAATCAGCTAAAACGCTTAAAAAGAAAACAAAATTTACCGAATTGGCCCCCGGATAGTAATGAAGTCAACCTCGTGACAAAATTCTCTCCGCGTCACAATATCGTAATTTTTTTCTTATTGAGTGGAGCTAAGTCCGTCAGCATCAGAGTGCGCTGACATACTAACCGGGGGGAAGACGTGCGAGCAGGACACAGGCCGTCAAAAGGGCCCGTGTTGTTCAAAACATGCATAGTCTTCATCGAGGAATGGAATGAAGATTTTGATGTGACAAAAGTAAAAGTTCGATTCTTGTAAGGTTCTAACTATCTTAAAAATATATGAGCGTAAATATTACTTTATTAATATATCACTTAACGCGACCAAAAGGTTATTAATGCGTTAAAATTAAAAACTAGTTCGTCATAAAATTTCAAAGTTTTGGAAAGGTAGTTGGACTCAGGAAAGTAATGAAGATTCACTATGTATTTTCCTATTTACTTAATAAATACATATATATCTATATAAGTTTTTTATGGTACCGTATAGTCCATTTAGGCTTCTATACATCCAATAAAAAATGGTATCCATAATTGGTAAATTAATAGCACTTTTCACTTTGGAATAGTGATTTTAACGAAACGCAAGAACGACCCTTAGGCATTTGGTGGCCAAACTGGGGTGCCAAGCTGTAAGGGAGGAGATGGTCTCATACCTCCGTCCGTCGCAGTTGGGTTTCGGTACAAAGTTGGGCTGTGAAGCGGCCATTCACGCGGCGCGGGCTTTTGCAGGAGACCCAAGTAACG
This sequence comes from Thaumatotibia leucotreta, assembly GCA_025490895.1. Taxonomy (NCBI): domain Eukaryota; kingdom Metazoa; phylum Arthropoda; class Insecta; order Lepidoptera; family Tortricidae; genus Thaumatotibia; species Thaumatotibia leucotreta. The sequence goes on from JALPQI010000309.1 coordinate 297,886, forward strand.
CAGAGTGTATAGTAGTTAAGATAGATATTAAGAACGCTTTTAACTCGATTGAGCGGGATGTAGTGTTGTCCGAGGTTAGAGAGAAGGTGCCTTCACTTTTTCCTTTCCTCTTTCAGGTATATGCCTCACCGTCTTTTCTTTTCTACAATGGCTCCCTGATTAGATCATAAGTCGGTGCCCAGCAGGGGGATCCGCTAGGCCCGCTTATATTCAGTCTCGGTATTCAGAAGACGATATCCGAACTGCGATCCCCCCTTAACATATGGTACCTGGACGATGGGACACTGGGGGGTAAGCCAGAGGACGTGAGGCAGGACATAATCACGCTTCTTCCTCGCTTTCAGGAACTGGGACTGGAAGTAAACGCGAGAAAGTGCGAGTTCTACTATTGCAGCGCCAATTCCCGGTCCTCATTTTCCAGTTTCAGTGGTTTGCTTCCCGGTCTGACGGAGTTGTCGGATCGGACTTTTAACCTTGTGGGTTCCCCTATTTTCCCCGAGGCCATCCCTAATGCGTTTGAGGCACGTAAACAGCTTTTGGTGTCGGTGGTCGCGGTTGAAGGGCTTGTCGGCGCATGTTGCGCTGGTCTTGTTACGGATGTGCTTCGCTGTTCCCAAGCTCACCTACTTTTTGCGTACCGTTCCAACTTGGCTTCACCCTGAACTCTTGGACTCCTTTGACGATGTGTTAAAGGAGTCTATAGAATCTTTGATGAATGTGTCCCTCAATGCAGACCAGTGGGACCTTGCGTCCTTACCGATCCGGAGTGGTGGTTTGGGTGTCTGCCGCGCACATGATGTGAGTCTCCCGGCTTTCTTGGCATCGGCGGGTGACCCCACCCGCCGATGCCAAGGGCCTTGTTGCTGGTATTTTGAAGTCCAGTCCAGTAACAGGGTTGTTATACCTTTTGCCGCCGATGCCTTGCAGGCCTGGATGACTCTTAATCCGGGTGAATCCGTTCCTGAGAAGCGGGACATTCAGCGGTTGTGGGACGACGTCGGGGTGAAGCGGGTATTTGAAGGCCTGTTGGGGAGAGCGGTGGGAGTTAGCAAGGCTAGATTTCTTGTAGGGACGAGATCCGAGTCGGGCGCATGGCTCCACGTGCTTCCCTCTCCTCATTTAGGCACACTCCTGGACAATGATTATTTGCGGGTGGCGGTTGCTTTTCGCCTGGGCTGCGGTATTTGTGTACCCCATTTATGTATCTGCGGCACAATGATGTAGAGCAACGGTCACCATGCTTTGAGTTGTTGCCGGAGTGCGGGAAGATTCCCCCGCCATCACGCACTGAACGATATCGTTCGCAGAGCGCTTGTCTCCGCGAATGTGCCGTGTATGTTGGAGCCCCCAGGCCTAAGCCGGTCGGATGGCAAGAGGCCGGACGGCATGACTCTCGTGCCTTGGCAGAAAGGGAAGTGCCTTCTCTGGGATGCCACATGCGTCAGCACTTTCGCTGCATCGCACTTGAGTCGTACCGTAGTATCGGCCGGGGCTGCGGCGGAGTTGGCTGCTCTGAAGAAACGCGACAAATATGCGTGTTTGGTGGGGTACTCTTTTGTTCCTCTGGCGGTGGAGACGACTGGGTGCTGGTGCAGGGAGGCAGGGATATTTTTTAAGGAACTCGGAGGTCGTTTGCGGGAGAAAGGACATGATCCCCGCTCCGGATCATTCCCTGTGCAAAGGCTGTCCATCGCAGTTCAACGCGGAAACGCTGCGAGCGTGTTGGGTACTTTTGCGCCGGGAGTGATGCGGGGTGGATTATTTGATTAGGTAGGGTTTTGTATTTAGATTTATAAGTTGAGAACATAATTATACATTATAAATATTAAATATCATGTACCAAAGAATATAATTATACATTTTTTTCCTTTTGTTTTTCTTTTATTTTAATTTTCTTAATTTCGGTTTTATTTTATTTTTGTTTAAATTTTTCTTCTTTTTATTTTTGTTTTAATTTACTTCAATTTTGGTTTTATTTTATTTTTGTGTCAATCTACAGGGTTGGGCGGATTAAGTGTCCTAGTTAAAAAGTGGTATAAAAGTTTAAAAACAAAACAATATTACTAATCTTGGTGTTATTTATATCAGAAACATTCTATATTTTACCGCAGCAATTGATAAATACTCTATAACTACCTTTATCTCTGCTATGCAGATCCATCTAAATTACTATACAAGTCCCACCAATTATCATCTGAGGTGGGATGTCAGCAAGGTGACCCCCTTGGGCCAGCAATTTTCAGTTTAGCCATAAATCACATAATACAAAAAATTAAATCTAAATTTAATGTCTGGTATCTAGACGATGGGACCCTAGGAGATGACGTGGATACCGTACTGTCCGATTTGTCTCTTATCAAAACTAATTTTGAAAATATTGGTTTAGAACTAAATTATAGTAAATGCGAACTCTTTATTCAAAAGACTTCCTATACTTTGACTGTTTTAAAATCCAAATTTGATTGTCTGACTCCTGGTATAAAAATAGTAGACAAATATTCACTTTGCCTCCTGGGTTCTCCTATTTTTGAAGAATCCTTTCCCGATTATATTTCTAACTCGATTTCTAAATTCCAAAATCACGCAAATCGTCTACTCGAAATTAGCCCTCATTATGCTCTTGCGATTCTTAAGTTTTGTCTTTTTGTCCCTAAATTGACATACGTGCTCCGTTGCTGTCCGTCCTGGAAAAATATTAATTTATCAACACCTTTAGACGACTTAATCAAAATTACCATAGAAAAAATTCTAAATATTCAGCTAACGGAGCGTTCCTGGTCCCAAGCATCCCTCCCTATTCGGTATGGGGGTTTAGGGATACGAAAAATTTCATGTGTGGCTTCTCCTGCATTTTTGGCATCCGTCCACAGCACGTCTGATCTCACAGGAAATATCCTAAGGGCTCTGCCTATTAACTGTGAGATTGCGGGTTTGGAGGACGCCAAAAATGCATTCAAAATTGCTTGCCCTTCTAAAAATTTTCCTGACAACCAAAAATCGCAAAGGAGCTGGGACAATGTGTATTGTGATCTAACATACAATTCTCTTCTAAACAGCTCTGCAGGTCCGGATCGTGCGAGACTTTTGGCGGTCGGAACCCGGGAAGCTGGTTACTGGCTGCATGCCCATCCTTCGGCTAGTACTGGTACTTTCCTGGATCCGGCCTCTCTTAGGCTCGCAACCGGCCTGAGACTCGGGGCCGCGGTATGTACCCCTCACTTATGCTGTTGTGGCACAGACGTGGACCGACTGGGACACCACGGACTAAGTTGTCAAAAAAGCGCAGGCCGTATTTCCAGACATGCGACGCTTAACGACATAATCCGCAGGTCTCTTGCCACGATCAACGTACCTGCTCTTCTTGAGCCTACTGGTATTATTAGGGATGATGGTAAGAGACCTGATGGTGTGTCTTTGGTTCCTTGGAGCTTGGGACGGATGTTGGTATGGGATGCTACTTGCGTAGATACCCTGGCACCGTCCCATCTTCAACGAACTACGTTTAAGGCAGCCGCTGCGGCTGAAAATGCCGAATTTTTAAAACGTAATAAATATAAGGGCCTCGGCAAAGAGTACGATTTTGTACCGTTTGGCGTAGAAACTTTAGGTTCTTGGGGCCCCAGCGCACGCAAATTGTTTGCTGAGATCGCGAAACGTCTGGTTGATGTAACTAAAGACCGAAGAGCTGGCGACTTCCTCGCACAACGCATCAGTATTGCGATACAGCGAGGAAATGCCGCCAGCATCCTCGGTACAATGCCACAAGGGCCAATCTTAGATATAGGTTAGGTTAAGTAGATTAGTTAGATTTAATCTATGTACATAAATTGTAGTTTTGAAAATAAATAAATTGACTTATAATTTCATTGATAAATTTGATAAACTCCCCTTTAACATGTATTATTTCAAGCATTATGTCGTATAAGGAATTTCATCCGGCACGCACTACCTTATCTGCCATGTGATGTCATATTAGGTAATCTAACCCTAGTACAAACTTGAATCTTAGCCTAAACCCGTCTCAATAAAACTCTGCATTGATTTGTATATGGAAATGTTTATAGCATTTCAGTTATCTAAAGATTTAACGTACTTTGCTATCAGCCTCATAATTTTGGCTATAACTTGGTATTTCTTTTTATCATATTGTACCCTAATTGATTAACCATTTGGAATAAATTTATAACTAAAATACCTTCCTTTCTAGTTCTTAATAAAACACTATACCCATAATCAATCTGGCATTTACCAAACTCTTGCAATGAAAATGCATTTTCTTTGAAAAATGACCTTCGTGCCGCCTATTCGACTTTTTGTATTTAACTCTTATATGTTTTAAAGAGAGAGGGCACTTATATAAATTATCTGTTTTATAAGGGCCTCACATTTTGTGATTATTTTGCAGTGCGCAAAATATTAACCCCTCTTTAATTTAATAATTTTATCGAAGATTATATAATAAGAGGCACATTTTCGTAAAAATTGCCCATGGGTGCTTATTGGTACTTTGCTGACTCAAATCATTTAAAGCTTACCCAATTTCGGCTTGATTTTGGAAGCAGAGGACTCCTTGAAACGATTGATGGTGTGCAGTATTAAAACATACGTTGATATTTACTTTTATGGTCAGTTGATAATGTCGCCCGATTTTTAATGCTCGCTGCACCATTATCCAACAACACCGCTTTTTACATTTGTTCTTAAAAATATATACAACTTAATGTTATGAGAATGAGTTTCGGAATTCATGAAGCTGATTAAATTGACGATTTTAAATGACATACAGGGTATGAAAAGCAGTTCCATTTCAATAGATAAACTAATGTTTTTCACTAGGACACTTAATCCGCCCAACCCTGTACTTTTCTTTTGTTTGCTTTTATTCAAGTTTTAATTTATTTAATTTTGTGTCATTTTATGTTCCGTTAACGATTGCGGCATTTATATTTTAACGATACTGAGTTTATTAATAAAAGGCACGTGTCAACTTGGACCAATAGTCCTCATTCATCATCCCTCAATCATAAATCGAACCCTCACACTACGCATCCAGTAGGTATCCGTACCTGAGCTCCCTCCGCGATATTAAAGCAATCTTACTTACTTTCTATTTGGCTCGCTTGAACCAAAACGCTAGCACGAGCAGGATGGATAGAAAGTAAGTCCGCGTTAATATCACGGTGACAGCTCATGGTAAGCATACAGATCGCAGAAACAAACTGAAACGAAAGCCGACACTAATTCCGAGTTCAATTTCGAGGCAGTCAAGTATTCACTTTAATATTTCAACGCTCCTTTGACGCAGTATTATAAGTAGCTGTCCGACGTATTTTCTTGAGTATTTCCTGTAACTCAACACCATAATGGGGTGACTTTTTTCTATTTGTTTTTCTGCAAAACATATCATATTTTGGGTGTTTAGGAAAATGTTACCCATTTTCTGTAGCAATTGTTTTGCTGACTCCATATACATATAGGTAAAAACTGTAGTAAGTTACCTATAAACTATTGTATGTAGCAGTCATCTGTTCAAATAGACAATACATGTTCAAAATGCGAACAGAAATAAAACAAATGCCTGTATGGATAGATTACAACCACATACAACACGAGCATTTCTTAACTTTATCACCTACCTAAGTACCTATATAGACTTATTTTTGAAACGGTGCTGGTGTAGTAGAACTAGTTTCATAATATTAATAGGGTTTTTAACTGACTTCAAAAATAGAAAAGGTTCTCAATCCGACTGTTTTTTTTTTTGTATGTAACTCGACATCTTCAAGAATCGTGAACCGTTTTAAACGATAAACTCATTGTGATAACATACTGTAATGTTCTAACTTAATGCATGCCTTCTTCCTACTAACAATTTTTTTATTATTTAATCGTATGGCTACAAATTAGTCGCTTACTAATCTTATCAAATATCATGCTATAGTTTTATATCTAGCTTCTTCACCCAAATTGGCTGCGTCCGCATCAGGAGTGAGCAAATTCAGGGCAACTCCAGTGTATCTCCTCTTTGGGCAGTCCTGGATTATGTGCTGTATGGATTGCACGGGAGCTCCGCAGTCACATACTGGTGAGTTTCTCCAGCCACACTTGAACATATAATCCCCGCAAAGCCCATGTGCGGTTCTCAGTCTATTCAACTGGCACCAATCCCGTCTAGGAGTCGAGAAGCCAATGGGCATTTGCGTGGGGTCATAGTTTGAGACTGTGTCCCCAGGTGGGTTTGCCTTCCATGCCTCTTTCCACATGGTTCCTATATCGAAAGGCTTTTCCATAAGGTGGTGGGCTGTTTGGTAGGGCGGATGTCGGGATTTCAGGCGATGACGAGGCGGGTGCAGAAACTCGTGATGGACCGGCAGGTTTGGATCGCCAGCGATTTTACGTGCTTCGTTTAGCAGTGCCTGTTGTCTTCTTAGGTGTGGAGGAGGTATATGACTCAGAGTTGGCAACCATTGAACGGGAGTCGACTGTATAGTTCCGGATATGCATCGCATGGTTCTTCGCAACTGGGTGTCTACCCTATCCGTGTGGGCACTGTTAAGCCAAACCGGAGCGCAGTATTCACCCGCAGAGTACACCAAACTGAGTCCAGTTGTACGCAGCACATCAGCGCTAGCACCCCACGACGTGCCGGTTAGTTTGTGCATGATGTTATTGCGCGTTGCCAGTTTTTTGTTGAGTTTACTGAGGTGGGATCGGTATGTCAGCGAGCGGTCCAGGGTAACTCCGAGGTATTTGGGTTGTGGGTTGTATCCTAGAATTCTGCCGTCGAAGATAACCTTGGGGTTGTAGTTGGCGAGTTGGTTGTGAAGGTGGAAGGTTGATACTTCAGTTTTGCTGGCGTTTGGTACTAGTCTCCACGTTTTTAGGTAATTATTAATGGTTTCCAGGTCCGTCGTAAGTTGACGTTCTGACACCTTAAACGTTTCGTGCTGGTAGGTTAGTGCAATATCGTCAGCATATATGAACTTTCTAGAGAGCGTGGTTGGAAGGTCGTAAGTGTAAAGGTTACTAACAATAGTAAATGGTAAAACACGATATTGTAAAATTAGTTAAGTAAGAACTTAGCGTAGCGCCATTAAACTGGTTATTCCAGTTTGGCACACTGAATGTTTATGTAAAATTTTGTAATTGTTTTTTCACGAATAAATAAATAATAATAGTAACAATAAAAACTGACTTTAACAGATTTCTATAAGATCCCTTTTTCAGTTTCAACTTGGTGCCAACGAGAGCATTTTAAGGTTAACCCGATCGATAAAAAAAATCTGCTCACGATTCTCGGAGGTATCGGGTAACGTGCATACAAAAAACCCAAAAATCTCATCCCCACTTTACTACTAGAGAAGGTACTGTCGTGTCGTAAGACCCGGCTAAGGGATTGAAGTGTCACTGACCATTCTTTGATAGAAAATTGACGATGGGCAGCAGCGTCACCATAGTGGACACATAACTGCGATCGTCAATCCGCTTGCCCAGCGATTATGGGAATTTACCTCCTAATGAACATAAATGAATATAATGCGTCTATACGCATAGTTACTAGGAGAGGCCTACGTCCAGAAGTAGACTGGGATAGGCTGATGATGATGTGAATTTTAAGTAGTTACCGAAATGTGTTATTATATCCTGGGTGCGTAGAAAAGCTTAATCGACAATCGTAAACGAAAGACAGCTTACTGTCTTTGTCGCACTAATGGGAAAGAGTGACAGAGAGGGAAAACTATGATACGCTACGAAGCGTTAGCGATTGGCAACTTGGCTTAGCATCCTGTTATCCTAGGCGAATTTGTGCTAGCGCCAGAGATTCACCCGTATTACAATTACACTCTATAATACGGTACTCGAGCATTAGATATCTCCAACTCCTTTTAGAGTCAAATCACCTGATCTGGCGTGTTGGGAATTCACATTCAGCGGGCCGTTACAAATGCCATTACCTTTGAGGCGCTGTATAACATACGGGGCAACAAAATGCTGCAATGCATGCATCTAAGTCTAACAAGGGACTATTCGATTTTGTGTACGGTTCTGTCGACGTCAAAGATATCATTATAATTTAGGTGTCAAAAATGTATTTACACGACCATTACGCATTATCGTCGTGTTATTATGTATATTTTGGGCATCTAAATCGTCATAATAGCCTTGAACATGCTGCACCTATAGTATTCGCCGTAGAAAACAAAAAAATGTAAACAATTATGGCTGACTTTCGCGTTTGCATTTGACGTTTTTGACACGTTACGTGTAACACGTTCGCAAATTTATTTTTACGTGAACACTAATAAATGACAAAAAATTTAACTAAACATATGTGAACTCGAGGTTTTTAGATGGTGATAAATTCAAAATTGTGTTCTAAAAGTGCGTGATTATGAAATAATGCAAGTTTAAATGTTTTTTACATGTATTTTGTTGTCTGTTGACGAATGATATACACATGTTTCTTTAATCTTAGAAACTAAACTTTAGCTAAGGGTCAAAATCAAGAAACTTTAGACCGTAAAAGTATTCGGTTCTTAAGCCTTAATTGGATTTTTCGATACTACACAGCCCTTGTCTACGTCACTGACGTGTCATAGTACATATTACGTGCTTGTGAGTACTAGTCTTTTGTGGTGCATCCGACAGTTGCACTCGACATAAAGGCGTCATTTCGTTTATTCTGTTCAAAGCGTTCGTATCGGGCTGAACAGTAAGTGGGATATCCGATAGGTGAAGATGTTCACACAGGGTGAGTGATCCGTATACGTGTAATGAAAATAAAATTGAGGTGATGCATTTTGGGGTATAACGCGGCGATCGCGTTCTGATTGTAAAATAATCACCAAATAAAAAATAAAAAAAAACCGACTTCAACCGATTACTCCAAGATCCATCATTGGTTTCCACAAATCCTACTTTCTGAACACAAATTCTTGTAAATGAATGAAAATTACCAAAAGCGTCATAATCATCTATGATATGATATCGTCTATGATAGTCCATTGCTGGACGTAGGCCTCTCCTATTAACTATGCGTATGTCTATACGCATGCGTCTGCATTAGGAGGTAAAAGCCTATAATCGCCACTCTGGGCAAGCGGATTGGCGATCGCAGTAATGTGTCCACTATGATGACGCTGCTGCCCATCATCAGTCTTTTATCAAATAATAGTCAGTGATACTTCAATCCCTTAGCCGACTCTCAATACCCACGGGAAGAGTTGAAGTGGTGACAAATGTATTCTTACTGCCGCCACCACAAGGCGGAGTAGAAAAAGTATGTTTAATGGAAAAACTACTACGTTTAAATAATGAAGGTTCATTTCATACTCAAAACGGAAGCCTCGTCTTTTCTTCACTCGGAACTACACAAGGAAAAGAGTTTATGACCCAGTAACAAACTGTCAGAAGACATCAGAAATAAATCCCACAATTTATGGGAACATTTTCAGCAGTAAAGATAAACGCACTCCGTAGACGTCAACTGGATTTTATGTGGAAAATGTTTTACTTCGTTTTGCGATTTGAACTTTTTTGAAGAGTTACGATTTATCAAACTAATCCACTTAATCGTACCTACCGTTTTTTGTCACGAGTCATACAGTGATTTATTATTAGGTACCATTTACCTACATACCTACGCAAAAATCCACTTTATGAACCACATTATTGTAGCAATCTTAGAAGCTCTTAAAAGCTCAGTTTTTTGTTCGAACATCGATAGAATAGATCTATTCCATATTTTACCAAAGTTTATGGGTTGTGACCCAGATTACTTGTGCACTAGAAACCACATAAGGTAATTCCCATTTATCAATAATAATACTTGAAACCCATAAAGTTCAAAAACCTATCTTAGATAATCTTTATATGGTAAATTGGGATAGAGCTGTTAAAATAACCAAAAGGAAACATCAAATATCGCTTCAATTAGTCTTATATTTATTTAAACGTAAATATGTAACTTTTCCATAAAATATTATTTCGAGAAGTAAATATCAACTGCTGAAATATATTAATGTATAATAATAAATTGAGTAAAATGTAGAATACTTCAACATTTTAAGATATTTTTTTACCTATTTATTATACATATATGCAATATAATTGATAACCACATATTTTCTTATTTATTGAATGCTTGACTGTAGTTAATTATTTGAAATTTAATAGATACTTAATATGAATAGTATGAGAAAACCGACGTACAAATCATCAAATTTTCCCTTTGCCACGATTTTTGCCTCTCATGCTCTGTGACTTTTGCTTAAGGTTTTCGCACATTAAAACAAGTCAACTTAAATTCAAATATTCAAATTTAAGCCCTATATCTACTCGTAGGCTTAATTTCAAAGTGACTTTTAGTGTACGACGCGTAGGCCACTCGTCGTACACCACTTTAATATATTTTTTCAGTACAGATAGCGCTTATTTTATGCGCTAGTGCGAGAAGTGGTTCATTTTATGTCAGGTCTAAATCTTGGAAGTACCATATGTACTGTACTGAAAAAGTTACAGTTAAGTACAATACACGTGCGAAGACGAAATTCGTAACACGTGTCGATTTAAAGGTCGTGCTTTAATTTATCTCCATTCGTTTCGGACTTCATTTTTTCGCACTTGTTTCGTAATGTACTATTTTAGAAATGAAACGTATAACATATGACTCAGGGCTTAAATTGGAATATTAGGCAATTTCAATTTCTCCGTTGATTTGCTAAAATGTGCGAAGACCTTAATTTGGGTTAATGCGGTGTCCATGAAGTATCCATCTGTGTTTATTCTAGATAGCAAAAAAGTTGACTGGCGTTTGAGAAATTATGTACAGACCGCCTGTGTAAGAAGATGACTAATAGTTTGACATTCAGTACTAAAAGCTTGGCTTTGGCAACAAATACGTTTCTGTTTTGTTTTATAGACTGTTGTTTATATTTTATTCAAGCGCAATTGATTTGAGTAAAATTCCGTAAAATAAGATAAAAACAGGGTCAGTTTGGAAGAGGGAAGCAGAAAACCGCTCTGTGTGGAAGTAAATTGGGAAGGCATTTGCCCAACGGTGGGCGAACACACGCTGATGAAGAAGAAGTTGAATATACAGTGTGTGTCCATGATCCGGGCTTTTACGAAAATAGGTAATAATACGCATTACTAGCAATCGTTTTCAAGTGTTAACATTTGACAAATAAATAAATTGACCGTACAATTAATAGTTGTCAAACGTTGTGAGTGGCTGTGATCTGTCATTTTGAAGTACAAATTAACGATCCATTTTGAAGTACACTGCTTCTCAATTAACTTTTATTAGAAAGTTAATTACTTTTAAAATTGGCATTTTGAATCGAATAATGTTCACGGTTGGCTAGAAATCTGCATCGCATACCTCGGTTTCGATAAAAGCCAGTATCGTAGACACACACTGTATACTTTTTATCGACTTATGATGGTGCTGACTTGCATACTTGTCATAACTTGACGGCGACGCCGATAAACGATTAACATGGAACCGTCATAAGCATATAGAGCTATTGGTATTACTTGTAAATCAAATTACTGATGGAAGAATCTCAGTTTTTTGAAACCCTGTAATAGCCTCGTCCTGCCCAATGTGATTTATAAAGGACATATTCGAATATGGAACAAAAGAAAAGCGACTATATTTTCAAACTCATTAGGTTTCAATATCTATAGCTCAAACTTAGTATGACGGGCAATTTTATACAGCTTGATCCAAAATAGATACTAGCGGTACAAGTTCATTACAACATCATTGTACTAAAATCCTAAAACGATTTTATGCACTGGAAGGAAGTTTTATTATTTATGTTCTGTTTAGCTTTGTTTTTTTTATCCAGTCTTCTGTTTGTTTTAATAACATGTCAAAATCACGAGTATTTCATGAACATGTATTCAATTGCGTCAACATTTTAATAATTATAGACTACCTACATGACGGTACGGTACATACACCTATTAGTTTTGGGACCATGATAAAAAAACAACAATTGCATTATGAAAATGCGGCCTCGGCAAAGAGTACGATTTTGTACCGTTTTGCGTAGAAACTTTAGGTTCAGGTACCCCCAGCGCACGCAAATTGTTTGCTGAGATCGCGAAACATCTAGTTGACGTAACTAAAGACCAAAAAGATGGCGACTTCCTCGCACAAGGCATCAGTATTGCGATGCAGCGAGGAAATGCCGCCAGCATCCTCGGTACAATGCCACAAGGGCCAATCTTAGATATAGGTTACGTTAAGTAGATTCGTTAGATTTAATCTATGTACATAAATTGTAGTTTTGAAAATAAATATAAAAAATAATTGTTCGATAATTTAGTAAAATTGCATATAGGTACATACAGCTCCCTTCCAGCGATACCCATTCAAGACCTCCATTTTGTACAACTATACCGCAGAACCGCCAAATTTTGCGACATTTTTACGGCACACTTCAACCGTCCCAGACACGTTTACCATACATCTCATTTAGGAAACGCCAAAGTACACCATCCTGGTAGTAAATTTCTGATAAATCCATCCCGCCTTTACGGCTTTTCTGAGTGATTTGTGTAATAAAAAAAATGTAGGACATGTAAGTTCTTATTTTCTTTTTATATTACTAGGTACTTTAAGTAATCTGTAAAATGAATACTGAAAACGATATTAATAATGTACGAGTATGAGTAAATTATAAATGTTGATTGTTAATGGCTCTTCATAATATTTATCTTAGCGATACAAATGCTTTCGATAAAAAATGTTGGGAGATAGATCAAAACCGAAATACGTAGAAAAGAAGGAGGGAAACCTTTGCGCAGCAGTGGGACAATCTAAGCTATTTTATATACGAGCCAATAAAATAAATATCTATTGATTCTATTATTTTCTACTGCAATTCCGAAACACGATAAATATTTAAACGTCACATTCCACAAAAAGGCGTTATCTCATTAAAAAGGGTATCCTTTTAGCACAGGAAAGTTAGCAATATATTACCCCACATAACTCAGCCGTACACCTCAAGGTCCAGCGTGTATGCGTGGTACGCATACAATATTAGTTTCATTACTGGTCGGAGGAAGATCGCATCCTGGTCATTATGTATGAAATAGTTCCGGTTTTCCTAATTGATACGATTTTTTTCTCACCTTTGTTTAATATTACCTAAACATTTCTTAATACTTTAATTAAGCCATCAGTGCTTTACGATAAAAGAAAAAATCGTCAGAAAACCTGTATACAACTGCGAAGAAATTCAAGGATGTAAAGATGTATGTGAAGTCCCCAACAAACAGCGCTGGGCCAGCGTTCGGTCCACGCAAAATGGGTACGTTTGATGTTAAGTTGCCGAAAAAACATGGCTAGAATACAACAACAATAGTCAGCCTCCGTAGCCTAGTTTGTAGTGACCCTGCCTACGATGCTGGAGGTTCCGGGATTGAATCCCGGCGATTGCATTATTTGTGTATTTATTTATCACAAATATTTGTTCTTTGGTCAGGGCTGTCTATGCAATGTAATGCAATTTATTTGCGTTAATTCACTATTAACGATTTTCACTTTCAAAAGTATACCGGACCCTTAAGTCGCTTGTTGATGATGGACCGGAGCCTTAAGGTCTTCGCACACTATAACAACTCCACGCCAACGCGGCAGCAACTCTACTCACACTCACGATGAGTAGTCAACTAGTTGATTCACCCAATGGTCACTAGTGAACAACGCGGCGTCAACGAATATATGTCAGTGTCATAAAAATATATGATACATGTCAGTCGCAAACGCATAGTCGTTGTGTGGACAACGTGTGGTCGTTGCGTGACAAACGAGTCGGGGTTGACCTTTAGTGTACGATGCGTAAGCCACTCCTCGTACATACACTACTTTAATATCATTTTTAGAAATTAAACCATACATAACGTATAACCATAACCAACATAAGACACAGGGCTTAAATTTAAAAAAAATAGACTTGAGTCGAGTGGGTGTGGAGTTGATAATATATAGTGTGCGAAGACTTTGAATGAAGTATTACGCTTTCATTACTCGAGATCGCATGTCGTGCGGTTTATATTAAGAAGACGTTTTGTTTTGGCATTATATATAGATACCTACTCCTAATATCTGTGGATACTAGAATAGTGACCCACTTGAGTTTTGAGAGCTGTTCCAAATTTAAACTCATTGCTTTACAAAAATCAGTACCACAATGTTAAATATTCATTACAAATATTATAATTAATAAATAAATATCTTGGGACATCTTACACAAATCGACCTAGTCCCACGGTAAGCTCAATTAAGGCTTGTGATGTGGGTACCAAGCGACGATATATATAATAGATAGATACTTAAATACATAGACAGCCACGACCAAGGAACAAATATTTGTGATAAATAAATACACAAATAATGCCCTCGCCAGGATTCGAACCCGGAACCTCCAGCTTCGTAGGCAGGGTCACTACCAACTACATAGGCTACGGAGGCTGACAAATTACCTAACGCAAACAAAAGTACCCATATTTTTTGAGATGGTCCCGTTGACACCAAATTGGGGTCTGATGATGAGATCTTGCAGAAATCGAAGGATCTCTTCGATGTATGGCGATTTTGGCAATTTTCATTAATTTACAAGAGTTTGCATTCAGAGAGTAGGGTTTCATGATAGGAAACCAATGATGGAAACCACAGATAATAGGATCTAAGAGGAATCGGTTGAAGTTGGTTGATTAAAATTTTTTATTTGGTTTTTGTTAGTAAAACTGATTGAAATAATGCTGGTCATTTCCATTGGTTTTGAACGAATTTTAGAGCACTAATGATATATCGACGCTGGAAAGGAGAAATTGGATAAGCGACACAGTGCGTACTTTACAGGAGAGGCAAAAAACCGCCGAGATTTTCGAAAAAAAATCATTAAAATGAATTAGGAGGCCAAATCAAATCATTGAAGCATTATTTATGGACATAAATATGTTTTATATGTGATGTTTTAATTATTTAACGTATTCAAGTGCTATTTAAGGATTTACTGTCGCTTAAGCAAAATGGTCGGAAAAATTGATTAAGGTAAAATTATCTAACCAACACGTTGTAAAAGAAATAAGGAAGGTAAAAAAGTCCACCCGAGACTTACATAACAAATTCATCATGTTTAAATTATCTAACTGCCGATGTGGCTTATTTTATATTCGGGTAAAAATATATAAATTGAAAAAAATAGCATAAATATATCAGTAAGAAATATCCACATACTTAAAATTAGAAACTATTTTAGACTTCATAGTCAGTCATTTCAATTACAAGAGTAACATTCCGTGACTAGTAAACGAATTTACTTAATCGTGAAAAAAGAAAGACACTGTTTTAGGTATTTTTATAACTTTATTCCAAAAAGTAGGTAAGTATGTGAGTAAGTTCCTAATAGTTATTGTTAAGTATTAAAAACAAATATATTTTGTTTTTCTATTTGAGATCATTTCTCTTTATTGTAACCCTTAAATGCATAGTGATGTATCACTATGCAACATGCATCATGTATTTTCGGCTCTATTGACAACATGTCAGAATTCAAATTCGAATAAATCTTTGTCAAGGTCATGCATTTAAGGGTTAAAACATGCAAAATCAACAAGGATAACTCGTTATTGAGCATTATTATTGAGCATATTTAACAATAGTTAGTACCTACCTACAAACGAGGCACTTGAAAACTATCTACTTTTAACAACCGTACCTGTTGGTATGTTTATCCATCGTATTACGTTATGATAACACTTAAAAAATAGTTTTAGTTAGTACCTATTTCTTTTTTTTATTTATTTATTAAAGTTCCAAAAACATTTTATTTAACGCAGAGTAAAAATTGACAGGACAACCCCTCTGCCAAATGTTTCTACATAACGTGACAAAGAATAAAATAGCAGACATTTATGTATGCAAATTGTTGCTAACTTTTTTACTGACATTTCATTCATGCAAGTTAGGATAAGTGACAGTACGAGTAGTATTCTAATGTAAATTCAGGTAAAAAGAGATACCTAAGCGACATATGGTTCATAAATAAATGTAGGGGTAAAAATAGATAAACGCCAATAGTTCAGATATCATAGTTAAGTAATATTGTCTAACCGTCTTTATTTTTAAATTAAGATAAAGGTAAAATTGTCCAAACGACATGAGAATATATCATACAGTCAGGTAGAAATATCTAACCCACAAGTGATGATTAGTTGTTACACAGCAAAACTATCCAAGCAAAATTTAACCTGTCATGACAAATAGGTAAAATAATCCAAGATTCATTATGTTGAATTATATTTTATCTAATCTCCATTTTCTTAAAAGTTGTCAAAAACCAAGTCGTTTAGTCGTAAAAAATTATCGAAAGTTCTCTAAATCACCGATGGGATAAGCGACACAAAAGTTGTCAGATGGATACGAAACCTAGCTCATTCGACGCAGAAAAATTTGCCGATTCTAACGGTGTGTATAACTCAATATCTTCAAAAGTGTCGCTTATCCAATTTCTCCTTTCCAGCGTCGATATATAATATTTGGTTAGATAAATAGTGGTGACCCATATAAGGTCCCGTTCATACAATTTCTAAAACGTTAGTTCCTACGCATTTTGCTATTTATTCAGCGAGTTTCATGTTACGGTATTTCTCTAGAGACAACATTACATTTAAACTCATAATGAACTGCCTAACCAAAAGGGTCCTATTCAGAAATAAAACAACAATGTATGAATATATTCCGTCACAGTCTCACTCGTGTTATTTATTTATTTAACCTTTATTACGTCCGCCTTTTGTACATCAAGTTTTCCTTTTAGCACAAAAGGCGGATTTAATGTCATAAGGCATTCTCTACGAGTCAACCTTTAGGCAAAGCATGGCCAGAATACAACAAACAACCTTGAATTTATGTATTTTAGATCAAGCGGCCAAGTATCTCAATACGATTTTTTTTATCTGAAATAGGTAGGCTTACTCATGGCCACAGACTAGCCAAGGGCAGAGACGTGGCCTACGATGGAGTGAGTTTGCCCAGAAGGTGCCTAACTGCCTATTCACCCTTGACTTGAAGGTTGACGGGTTATATGATCTCGGAAATATAATATTTTGCAATTATCATGCCTACGAGTTTGAGAATAGAGCCTTTTTGGGACACAATTACCCTGTGTCAGACCTGATTTGTGAATAGACATATAGAGGGTACATCTGGATTCAAGAGCTCTCGTAGAGCAAGAGTGAACAGGGTGCTTAGCCAAGTTGCCAATCGCTAGCACCTAATCGTCAATCGTAAACGAAAGGCAGCTAACTGTCTTTGTCGCACTAATATGAAAGAGTGACAAAGAGGGAAAACTACGATATTCTACTAAGCGCTAGCGATTGGCAACTTGGCTAAGCATCCTGGATAACAAAGATGGTCACACTGACCACCTTTCACTATTGAGACATTGGAGACAATTATCTCTTATCTTGTAATTAGGTTGTTCTCTTGGCGTTTCAACCGCTTCATTCGCTTCCTCACATGTTCTGGACAAATGAGGCACAATAACAGTGATTTGATATAACTGTACACCATAGTTAGTTAGTACCTTGTGCAGTACAATGCGATTGAAATAGTCAATATTTTCGATCATCATCGTCATCATCAGCCTATGATAGTCTACTACTGGACGTATGCCTCTCCCTTAACTATGCGTATGGACGCATTAGAAGGTAAATGCCCATAATCGCCACGCTGAGCAAGCGGATTGGCGATCGCAGTAATGTGTTCACTATGATGACGCTGCTGCCCATCATCAATCTTTTATGAAATAATGGTCAGTGACACTTCAATCCTTTAGTCGACTCTTACGACACCCGCAGGAGAAGTTGGGATGGTGACAAATGTATTCTTACTGCCGTCACCACACGGCCAATATTTTGGCTCACTTTAGAATAAATGTGAGGAAGGTAATGAAAGCGATTCAAACGCCGAGAGAACTACATGAGAATCGATACTTAACTATTAAGGTTTTTTTCATAATAAATAAGTATTTTTACGTGACTTCTGTGTTAAGCGTATGCTGTGTTGCCGTTACAAACCTGACTAAAATTAACCTCCTGCCTCCCAGAGGCCAGGTAAAAGATCTGCTCAAAGTATAAAAATTATATTATATTTCCTACATAATTAATTCAAAATTCACTGGCAAATTTTATTGTCTGGGTGGCAGAAGGGTAAAGTTATTCAATTTCACGATAATTGAGTGCTCCTAAAAGTGGTAAGGCTTGTACATTTTTGATATTACATATAACATCTTGTTGGCCTATCTCGAGATTGTGCAATATGTATGTCATCACTCTTAATCCATACACGATGTTAACACGACCAATCATCGGCTGTCAATTACTGCAATCGCATCAAACTCCATTGCCTGTGTTTACTATAAGAGACATTGTTATAAGCATACCTGCATGCTTAGACAAGTTGCCAATCGCTAACGCTTAGTAACGTGTCGTAGTTTTCCCTCTCTTTCACTCTTTCATATTAGTGCGACAAAGACTCGTAGTTGCCTTTCGTTTACGATTGACGATTAAGCGTTAGCGATTGGCAACTTGTCTAAGCACCCTAGCACCTATATCACCGTGGTGACATAGGACATTGTAAAAATTACTGTTTCTCTCGTTACAGGCGCGCGGCTACGTGGTAGCCATAGCCTACGAAGGTCTGTGACGTCAATAACAGTGATTTATAATTATCGCACCTGTCGTCATGTGAAATAGGGACATGGCTAAATACTTTTGAAAATAAAGGTTAAGAAAATTCTGTATTAATAGATACGATTTCATAATAAATAATAATAAGCAGATTATAAATATTAGATGTCATATACCAAAGAAAAACGACCAAGATCACCTTATGTCCGAGGTGGGGATCTTGGTCGTTTTTCTTTGGTATATGACATCTAATATTTATAATTTATATAGTATTAAGTAGTGTGACTACTGGGGAAAAATAAAAAATTACAAATCAAAATATTTAGTTAATAAATAATTTGATTTGTGTTTTCGCAATACGTTCTATAATAAACAGTTGTTCTTGTTTTTTAATAAGAGTAAGAACTGTTTTGTTGTAAGCATTTTGATCTAAGATAATAAGGGTAAGGTGCATTATACTATAGATATTTATTATTCAATGCCGTATAGATTTGTTCCTTTAACTTTTTAACTTCAATAAGAATTTATTCATAAATGTAACAAAAAACAAAAACCATATAAAAAAAAAAGTATTTTTAATCTCGATGTTGCCGGGTGCTCTGGTTAATTATGGTGGGGATAACTGCTCCGTCATAAAATCCAAATAGTTGTTTTACAGATCTGAATTTATGCCGTGTGCCGCGGATGCACATACTTGTGGCACGAATTATCGATACTATTATTTTAGAAGCCCTTAGCCATCCCATTACCGTACTAAGGGATCTACGTATCCCAGCGCTCGAAGATTGCTTCACCAAGATGTTTGGTGAATGCGGACATTTGTGGAGCAAAGAGTCCGTCAACGGATGTAACGAGAGGAGTGAAGGATGCATGACGCTTCTCGCAGGCACTCAAGTATTTATGTTCAATATTTTATAGTTCTAAAATTCAGTATCAGGTTATAATTCACGTAGATTGTGTTCGGATGCTTTTGTTACCGTAAACAAGATTTGTACATGGTTTGTTAATATAGGTAAGGTCAGTGCGGTTAAGTCCGGCATATTTAATTTGTACGGAAAGTCCGTCATATATGTGTCTTGTGTTCTTGAGTTCGGGGTGGAAATCAGTTGATAGACGGACTTTCCTGATAGACGGTCTTACCCGTATTGACCTTAATAAGAAAATCAGATAAATAAATTTTTGAACTGTACTTTACAGTTTTCATTTTATTTACGGGCAATAATAAGTAATATTGTATTTTATCGACGGGCTAGTAATTTTTTTTGTGATGTACCTACTCGGTTTTTGATTATTTGTGTTATTAATTTTCATTCGCTAAATATTTCTATTAAAATTAAGAGACGTTATTATAATTTTCAATTATGTTAGCAAAATCAACTAACCGTCTCATAATTAGCTAAACCAATTTACTATTTTTTATCTTTGAATGAAAACAAAAAAAGTTAAATTGGAAACAAATTACAAAGAAGTAGCCAATTGGTTAACAAAGCTGGACAATTAGCGAAGAATCAAATTACTAGTTAAAACGGCCTTTGTTAGACGAAACCTTTGTTTCGACCTAATTAATAATTAATTAGTGAAGTTCTATTCTAAGAAGATAATTCGAGTCCTGAAACTATCAATTTGATATGATGACGATTGGTGATAAGTATTATTTTGATATGTTTCACGCTTTAATAAACGTGCGCCAATAACGAAAAAAATTCGTGACAACTACGCCTTTGGAAACCAATTTCTCATTATTCTGATTCTGCGGTCGAGACTGGGGGGCCTTGGGCTCTGGAGGCTAAAAAGTTCGTGAGGGACTTAGGTCGGCGGCTGAGAGACGGTGGTTGTGACCCCCGTTCCGGCTCATATTTGGTTCAACAGATATCCCTGGCTATACAGCGCGGTAACGCAGCCGGCGTGATGGGGACTTTTGGACCGGGTGCGGGACGGAGCGGGGATTGCAATTAACATTTCCTTTTTTTTTTGTGTTCTATTGACGAAGCCTGTTGCGGATATTGTCATTAGTGAGTATGACGAAGCTTGTTGCTGATTCCATTTTGTAGCATCTTGACGAAGCCTGCGGCGGATTTATTATGTGTAAATTGAGATCCTATTATGAAATAAATAAATTATATTAATATCATGACATAGTTACTTGTTCTGACAACTAGATGCCTTTACATCTCTAGTAGTATAGATATAGATGCATAATAATATTGTGAACTTGTACAATAATAATTATTTTTGTTTATTATTGTAATCCTTTATTTATTTCTCTTTTTTATAAAAATGTCTATAAAATATTTTTTTTTATGTAGGTAGTAAATTCTTTAATGCATGTTATTTTAATAAGATGTATTATTATACTGTTTTGAAAAAATAAGTCCACCTGAGTTTCTTACCGGTTCTTCTCAGGAACGGTGTAGGGTTTGAACCAGTAGTAGTTTTTTTCTTCTCTCTCTTGATGATGTTAGACGATTCGAAATTGCTTATTAAAATTATGCTTAATAAAGAATAGTTTGACTTGACTTGACTTGACTATTATCTTTTGTTTCGCGCTTTAATAAAAGTGCGTCAATAACGATAAAGATTCGTGACAACTACGCCTTCAGAAACCAATACTCAAATTACATCACATCGTCAGCCTATTTTAGTCCACTGCTGGACATGAGGCTCTCTTATTACATTTGCGAATGGATGCATTAGTCCAGTATTGCCACGCTGGGCGAGCAGATTAACGATCGTAATGTGTCCACTATGATGACGCTGCTTCCCATCGTCAATCTTCAATCCCTAAATCGACTCTTACGAGACCCATAAAAAAAGTCGTCGTTTGTGTGAAGATTTATACATTTTTATGGAATTGTATGATTGTAAAGTTTTGTGGGATAGGCCACTTGTAGAAATTAAAATCGGTGTCTAATCAAATCGCATTTGATGAAGTTAAAATCGTCCTAGTCTCCGATATCCATTGTTCCCAGTTTTGTAAAAGTTAAGAACTGTCCAGGCTTCGGAGTATTTCAAATTCTGCAAGTGTCAAGTTATTTTGGAGCAACCTACTTATACATAAATAAATATCTTGGGACATCTTACACAAATCGACGGTACATACATCCCACGGTAAGCTCAATTAAGGCTTGTGATGTGGGTAAAGGCGACGATATATATAATAGATAGATACATATAGATACTTAAAAACATAGACACCCTAGGGCAGTCAATGATTTTCATACAACATTACGTCGCCCTAGCGCGGCGCGCGCCGCGGCGAGATTTCATCCCTGATTTTGAGAAATGATTTAGACCATTTTAGAGCAGTTTTGTGAAAATATATTGTTTTATTTACTTTTTTGCCTCACAGGTGTGATGTAAAACATTGTGTGTGCCACGGGCGGTACAAAAATTATGAACTCGTGTGAAGTAAAGCCCGCGCCTTGGGCTTGGGCTTTACTTTCACACTCGTTCACAAATTCTTATTTACCGCCCTTAATACACAATGCACTATTAAACAACTTCATAAAAGCTTACGCTCTAGTTGTGTCTCAAGCATTGTATCCCCTAAAATATGCATACAGCTAGATTTAGATTGTCCAGACAACGTTAGACTAATTAGTTTATACCTAAACTTTAACATAACGCGTAGCTTAGTCTAACTTAACACAGCTTTACCAAAGTGTTATTAAAACTTGTGAACTTCAGATACTTGCATTATTCATACATTAAAGACTCGCGTAGCTAGGGAAGTATGGGAAATTAATTCTGAATTCCAAATATTAAACGCTCGTAAGTACAGATAAATTGATATAGATTGTAATTTTGGCGTAAAACTTAAAAGTCGATTTAGATCGGGTGCGGCGTCTGACCTACTTATATTTATAGTTGAGCATATAAGTTAATTATTTATACATGGTATAAGTATTTGTATTGAATATAAATGTTTGATGTTAAACGCAAACTTGTAAATAAATACCTAAATAAGTTTAGCAAAAGCACTTTAGGTCAAGTAATAAAAAAAAATCATCGATGTGATGACATCATCAGTCTATGTTAGTCCACTGCTGGACGTAGGCCTCTCCTATTGACTATGCGTATAGACGCATTAGTAGGTAAATGCCGAAAATCTCCACGCTGGGCAAGCGGATTAACTGAGTTACCACTATGATGACGCTGCTGTCCATCATCAATATTTTTATCAAAGAATGGTCAGTGACACTTCAACACTTCACAGTATTGTGGCAAGAGTCATTATTTCTTTAAACGGTATGCTGTGGTATTACGTATCGAGTAAAACCTAACGTATCTTTTACTTTCCAACTCATAGTACGGCTATAGTACCTTACAACTCAGTTTACATACTTTACATAGTCCTTAAGCCCCAAACTGTCACATTACTCAAACACTCAATTAACAATAATTGAGGTCTGTATGCTTTTATCCCAACACGATCTGTCTCGCCCATTTCTTCATAATCGCATCACTCTCACACCCTAGGGGGCATTCCTACTATAGAAAAGGATGTATGTTCATA
This sequence comes from Thaumatotibia leucotreta, assembly GCA_025490895.1. Taxonomy (NCBI): domain Eukaryota; kingdom Metazoa; phylum Arthropoda; class Insecta; order Lepidoptera; family Tortricidae; genus Thaumatotibia; species Thaumatotibia leucotreta. The sequence continues at coordinate 321,116 of JALPQI010000309.1, forward strand.
GAAACATGAGAGGACATCAGTCCTTTTCACAACAGGAATTTAATAGAGTGGAAGGTCGACCCAGATTTAGGGGGTTATTTTAGGCATATTTCATTAGGCAAGCATTTAAAAGGTATTATTGGTAGGAAGGTTGCCGCTGTATTTTAGTTGTTACCTTACGTAGTGAATGGTCTTAGGTTTGAATCCCAAAGTAGACATGTAGATACTACTTTACTTTTTTTACTGGTTGCGTCATTTCACTACCCAAAGGTTGTTTGGAAGAGATCGCTCTTCAGCGATAAGACTTGCTGTTGTTTTACTTGTATCTTTAAAATCGAAAATCTTTTTTGTTTTTACCATGATGAGGTGTGCAATAAACCGTCATCATCATCATCATTTCAACCATAGGACGTCCATTGCTGGACATAGGCCTCCAAATAGACTTCCACTTTGGCCGGATGGATGCGACCTGCATCCACCGAGTCCCCGCAACTCTGACCAGCTCGTTTGACCGCCTTGTGGGTGGACGTCCCACACTGCGTTTGCCAGTACGTGGTCTCCACTTGAGTACCTTCTTGCCCCAACGGCCATCATCGGTTCTTCGACAAATGTGCCCTGCCCATTGCCACTTTAGCTTGCTTATCCGATATGCTATGTCGGTAACCATCGTTCACGGACGGACGCAATAAAACGTATTGTATTGTATATTGTCTGTACCTGTAATGGACACTGATATTTAACTTCTAACTGAAGGACGTTTGTAGAGTTCCCATTAGTACTAGTAATTTGAAATTTTGTACAGGTGTAGGTACCTACATATTAATTTAAAATCTTTCCTCTCACAAATAAATAGGTTAGGTAGGATTCGAACACATTAACTGCAGCTTGTTAGGCAGTTACTACCACTGTGGCTACAAAAACCGTCAGAACTGAAGGCTAAATAATTAAGATTTGTAAACGAGAAGTCAACATCATAAATTAACATGTCATCTCAACGTGCCGCGTTTCCGGACTATAAATTATTTGCCAGTTGATATTGGACACATGACAAAGCATTTTATTAACCGTCCATAGAATACGGTCATACATTAAAATAATAATAATTATTATACACGTACACGTACGTAAGAAAAACATCATGGCACAATAAACGAAGAGATCCGCAAGAGGATCAAAGTCACCGACATTGCTCTAAGAATTTATTTATTTTATTTAAACCTTTGGGAAACAAACAGGCATTATCAATACATATAGGTTAAACAAATTACAAATACATAAGCCACATAAGCACATAGCTTCCACTAATGAATATTACGAGTAACATTTTAGTTGCTCAGGGACATTTCGTAGGTATACAGTGTTTAATAACTTCTAATTAACATCATGCAAACGGATTTTTGGAATATATTATAGATCATACAAAATCAAATTTAAAATTAAAATTCATAACATACATTGGTAAAAACATAGAAAAAAGATATTATTAATTAATTAATCATTATTATCTCTATTGCATACTGTACTTTTTGATTGCAGAAACATACTCATTTAATGACATATGGAATATATCAATTTCGCTAAATTTTTCATTATAAATACTACACGCTCTAACTATAAACCGATTTCTTGCATATGTTGTACGCCCAAAGTTAATTGCAAACAAGTTAATACACCGAGTTCGCCGATTAGGACATCTAAAAAAAATTTCAGAAAGAAGAATAGGAGAATCGATTAGGCCATGTAAAATTTTATATAAAAATATTTGGTCACGAATTTCTCGTCGTGTCTGAAGAGACTCCATATTGTTGTTGGTAAAATTTTTAAATATATATTTCATTCTTCTGATAAATTTATTCTGATTTTTTTCTATGGTATGAATATGAATTTTAAAATATTTATTATATATTTATTTATTATTCAAATAAGTTACACAGCATTACAGATTTTCATACAACATTACGTCGCCCTAGCGCGGCGCGCGCCGCGGCGAGATTTCATCCCTAGAGATTTTCATCCATAGAAAAAAGATATTATTAATTAATTAATCATTATTATCTCTATTGCATACTGTACTTTTTGATTGCAGAAACATACTCATTTAATGACATATGGAATATATCAATTACGCTAAATTTTTCATTATAAATACTACACGCTCTAACTATAAACCGATTTCTTGCATATGTTGTACGCCCAAAGTTAATTGCAAACAAGTTAATACACCGAGTTCGCCGATTAGGACATCTAAAAAAAATTTCAGAAAGAAGAATAGGAGAATCGATTAGGCCATGTAAAATTTTATATAAAAATATTTGGTCACGAATTTCTCGTCGTGTCTGAAGAGACTCCATATTGTTGTTGGTAAAATTTTTAAATATATATTTCATTCTTCTGATAAATTTATTCTGATTTTTTTCTATGGTATGAATATGAATTTTAAAATATTTATTATATATTTATTTATTATTCAAATAAGTTACACAGCATTACAGTTATAAAACTAAGGCACTGTGAACTACAAAAATATAAAAACAACTTAAAACTAGTTAGATTTAGGCGACGTAACGACGTGGCCCCGTTGCATCGTCTGATCCGGCGTAGAATTCGGCAGATTGCCTCGGAACTGCCGAAACACGACGCCCTTCGGCCAGAAGTCAGCACTCGCAATGGTGGTGTCGCGCACTACGAACGAGCTGAAGTGCACGTAGTGGCGCGACCGCAGCTGCTGCACCCTCAGCGAGTAACCCGTCTTCCGGCGGACGTACTCCGCCACATCGTTGGGCACGGCGGAGTAATGCAGGCGCGACACGTAGAGCGCCCTACTCGGTGTTGCAACCGGAAGACCAGAATTAACCGTCTCGGCGGTGCCACACAGAGTCTTTCGAGGCGCCCTGCGCGCCCTGCTCTTCCGTTTCACCAATGTGAACCCCTCCTTGTCCACAAAGATGCCGGAGGCCTTGCCCTTATTGGGACCCGTTCCCTCAGGAGGCAAGGTGGCCCGGTTAGCGGCGACAGGCTGACCGGCGACGTCAGCGTAGTTACGCCGACGTGACTTCGCAACAGGCGGCGGCACGCGCGAGGGGCGCGCGGGCGGCGGGGCGGCGGCCGCGACACATGGAGCAGTGTCAGCAGCACGCGATCGTACAGACTCAGCGTTTGTAGCGGGCCGGTCAGCGCTCTTGAAATTTGATGCCGTCGGCCGAGTCGAGACATTCCGCAAACTATCAACTTCGTCACGTAACTCGGCAATAGTGACTTGGGCGGCTTCAAATTTCAAAATAACTTCTGCTAAACTTGTTTTTAGGGCCACGATGTCCTGATACAAGCAGCGAACGTCGATGTTATCCGGAACATGTATCGGCAGGATAGAGGCATCCTTCGATACAAACTCCGGAATTCGCTCTCGGTACTCCTCAAGGATCTTCTTTATATCCAAAAGGGACTTCTTTCCGGTTTCATCCCCTTTTCGGTGGGGAACATACGTGCCAACGATCCCAAGGGACTGGCACAACACCTGCTTCGCTTCACAGATGTCATTCACGCTGAAACTCGATGCCCGCGAATTGAACTGGACAGCGGTTGCAGCATCCATTCCTCCCTCCTGCAGCACCTTCTCCTTCTGTTGCAGGAAGGCGAGGAAATCGTTCACGATGGGTTGACTCGAAGAGGCACTCATCGCGGCGAATCATAAGCAGCGGCCGGGCCGCGCTAATATCGAAATAAATATGATATATTTAATTAATCATCGATGCGTCCACGTCGCTCGGCGCATCGCGTACGTTCTGTATGGAATATGGATTCCATACAGTAGTAGTCCATATGGAAGTGGGCGGGTCATGTAGCCAGGCTTGCAGACCAGAGGTGGGCCAGAAAAACAACACTGTGGAACGGACCATCCGGGAAAAGAGGCGTAGGTAGACCAATAACACGCTGGGAAGACGAGATCCGAAAAACAGCAGGCCCAAACTGGGCTCAACTAGCACAAGATCGGAAAAAGTGGACATCCTTGGAGGAGGCCTATAACCATTCTGGAGTTCTTCGCAAAACTACCTAAAATCTAATTATTAGAGTAATTAAAATCTATATAAGTTAATACTAAAAAAGAGTAATGAGGAAAGTTAGTCTAAGTTAAATTTATTTGTAAAGTTGCAAGAAATAAAGGCTTTTTTTATTTTTATTTTTTTTATTATTACAGTAGTAGCGTATTCTAAGTTAGACCTAACAAATGCATTATACAAAAGTTGCAAAGTCTTGGGGTCTTTAAAATCTTTACCCTGTCTAAAAATAAAGCCCATCATTCTGTACGCTTTTGCCGAAATTTTATTAATATGTGGAATTAATTGTAATTCGCTATCTAGATATAAACCCAGATCCTTTACTTCCGAGACTATTTTTAGAGTCTTGTTATTTAAAGAATAATTATGGACGAAATTATTCAGTTTTCGTGAAAATGTAATTGAACAACACTTTTCGATGTTCAAATACAATTCATTAACCGAGCAATATACACTTAATCTATCAAGATCGGCCTGTAATTTTAAACAATCTTCTGGAGACCTGATGACGGTATATATTTTAGTGTCATCGGCATAAAGTAACAATTGGGAAAATTTGAAACATTCAATAACATCGTTTATATAGATATTGAACAATAATGGACCCAAGTGGGACCCTTGAGGAACGCCCGAGAATACTGGGATAAAGCTGGAGGTGAAGCCCTTAATAGCAACCGCTTGCGTCCTATCGCGTAGATATGATGTGAGCCACCTGAGAAGATTACCGTGAATACCAAACTCTTGTAATTTATGAACAAGTAGGGAGTGCGAAATTTTGTCGAAAGCTTTGGAGTAATCTGTGTAAATAACATCTACTTGAAAGCCCTTATCCATAGCGTTCGTGGTATAATCAATGAATTGACACAAATTGGATTCAATGGAACGTCTATTGATAAATCCATGTTGCTGATTCACTAATTTAGGCCGAACTGCATGAAAAAGAGTGTCATAAATATTTTTTTCGAAAAGCTTAGGGATAGTGGATAACTTTGAGATACCTCGATAGTTTTTGATGTCGTGTTTGTTGCCACTTTTAAATATAGGTACCACTATCGATCGCTTCCAACAACTTGGTAATGTCCCGGTTCTTAAAGATAAATTGAACAACTTACTAAGAGGTGAGGCCAAGCTAGTTCTACAGCTCTTCAAAAATGTCGGATGTATTCCATCAGGTCCACATCCCCTAGCAGTGTCCAATCCCTTAAGATAGTTTTCAACTAGAGACGTAGAGATGCAATATTGGTGATGAGACAATCTGACGTAGAATTCATATTTGAAGAAGTCGAAGCAGTTGCAAAAAATGGTTGGAGGGACTGATCATTTTTTACGAACACAGATTGAAAGTAAGTATTGAATAAGTTAGCAACGTCTTGGCCGTTATTTCCATAATTGTTGTCCAAAAATAGTCTATCTGGAATCCCGTTTACATTCATTTTTGACTTTAAGAATGACCAAAATGATTTTGAATTAAAACGAATGTTATCCTCAGTCCGCGAGATAAATAAATTGTAACAGGTGATTTCCATTCGTTTTATTTTTGCCCGTATATTTGAAAACGCTATATAATCCGATATCCGTCCGTAAATTTTCCATTTTTTATGAGTTTTAAGTTTTTTCTTACACATATTTATTAACGGACGAGAGTACCACATAGGATATTTATCGTGATTAGAACTAATTATTTTAGTTGGGATCAGATCATCTACTTATAATTCGGTTCAAAATATCATAGAAACTATCGACTGCCTTATCCATGCTATCTTCCGTTAGACATAATTCCCAATCAACTTTATCTAACTCTGCGTTGACAATGTCGTAGTCAGCAGCAAAAAATCGACGAACTATCCTACGCGCGGGCTTTAAATAATTATCATTCGACCCTATACAAGTCTTCACACAAAAGACCGGGTGATGATAGTCTATAGGAACCAACTCTTCGGCACTAGATACACGACAATTAATATTAGATAAAACCAAGTCTAATTGTCTATTATTCTGGTTTTTATATGATGGAATTGGTATCGCGTAAACGTAAGTTTACGCGATTAAGACCCGTTTGTCTTTAAAATATGAATTGGTACCAGTCGGTAAAACACATAAATGTAGACAATTGTGTTGTTAAAATATCACATGCTGGATTCTCCAATTTGAGCTTTGTTTGGTTGGGGGCATTGGGTATCCATGAAGCTCCTGGGATATTATAAAATATTTTAAAAATAAAACCGCCTTCAAAAATTCGCCCGAACTAAAAAGTTAAAAATAATTTTGGTTCCTACTTCTTAGGATTTCCTACCCAAACCTTTAAACCTTTTACCCTATTCATTGAAATAAAACATTATGGCTAGGTACCCTACAGATTTCTTAGAAGTCGGTGCCAAGCCGAATACGTTCATACGTATATATTAGATAGAGCTTTGTAACTTACTGTCACTCCGATTACGCTTTTATCAACAGAATGGTCTGCCTCAGTCATTTTCATGAAAGCATAACCGGAGTGACAGTAAGTTACAAAGCTCTATCAAATACATATAAGTACTCGCAAAGTGGCAGTGGGCGGGGCACATTGCGCGTAGAACCGATGGCCGTTGGGGCGGGAAGGTTCTTGAGTGGCGGCCACGTACCGGAAGGCGTAGCGTGGGTAGGCCCCCCACAAGGTGGACCGATGACCTGGTGAAGGTCGCAGGAGTCCGCTGGATGCGGGTGGCGCAGGACCGGTCATTGTGGCAATCTTTGGGGGAGGCCTATGTTCAGCAGTGGACGTCTTTCGGCTGATATGATGATGATGACTCGCAAAGTGAACATATTTGGCTTGGCACCGACTTCTAAGAAATCTGTAGGGTACCTAGCCATAATGTTTTATTTCAATGAATAGGGTAAAAGGTTTAAAGGTTTGGGTAGGAAATCCTAAGAAGTAGGAACCAAAATTATTTTTAACTTTTTAGTTCGGGCGAATTTTTGAAGGCGGTTTTATTTTTATTTTTAAAATATTTTATTTTTTGCTTTTTAGTAGTGTAAATATAAAATCGTTATTCAGTATGCTCTAAATACTTATAATTAGAATGTACTGCACTGTAGTAGGCCATAAAACCTGAACTGGCGAACTTATATGAATACAAAAACAATTTCAAAGGTAACAGACTTAGCATGCCAATATTATTTAAAGAATCACTAACCGCTAACCGACATGTCATAACTACTAAGCAAACACTTGAATAGATCTTTAAAATGTATGACATTTGTTATATACAAAGAATGATCCTCCAACCCCTAATCGTTAAGGAGTTATTCCTTTCATCATCAGCTCACCAACATGAGACTATGACCACCTAAAGGCAAATACTCGAATAGCCTCCAAAATATATGAAATATGTTATATTTAAAGAATTATCCCCCAACTCCTAATCTCCAAGGAGTTGTACCTTACATCATCAGCTCACCAACATGAAAGGATGACCACCTAAAGGAAAATACTCAAATAGCTTCCAAAATACACGAAATATGTTATACTTAAAGAATTATCCCCCAACTCCTAATTGCTAAAGAGTTGTACCTTCCATCATCAGATCACCAACTTAAGATGTTCATGACTAGATGCAAATACTTGATTAGTCTTCGAAAATAAATGAAAAATGTCATGTGTGCCTACAACATTTGAAGAGTTCCCTCGATTTCTCCAGGATTCCATCATCAGATCTGGATTCGGTGACAATGGGACCAACTACAAGGTATACCCTTTCAAACAAAAAAAGAATATTTCAAATCGGTCCACGCGTCTTCGAGTAATCGGGGAACATACATAAAAAAAAAAAAAAGATTTCGACGAATTGTAAACCTCCTCCTTTTTGAAGTCGGTTAAAAATCGCCAAGGACGATGAAATAATCATTAGGGAAGTCGGTATAAAAGTGTGATAAAAATTCAAAAAATGAAAACTGTGACTCTATTTGAAACTTACTATGAGGAAAATAACAAGTTGACAATCTTAATTTTTTACTTACAGGCCCTTTAGAGATATGTACATCTACCCAGGTGACGTCAGCATCATGTAAAGTAACTACCGGGCGCAGGTCGCGGAGTTCCGCACTGAATTTACGATGCACGGCAATCAGCGTACCTCCTCCCCGAGTCATACCTAATCTTTCACAATCACGATCCATTCTTTAAACAGAATACCGGGAGTCGAAAAGTTCAGAATTAAATATACCAGGTAGGAGCCAGGTTTCTGTAATACACACAAAATCGTAATCAAATATAATAATATTACGAAGAAATTCGTTTGTTTTTGACCTTAAACCACGTGCATTTTGATAATAAATATTAATATTTCCTTCCGTAATAAAATAATAATAAGAATTTAATATCTGTATGTTTGTTGCTTATAACAATTAAAATGAATTTGTTGGCGAACAAAATTTCTTTTCTGCGAAATAATTTAGACAATATGCAAGAAATAGTGTTATATGGTATACAAATAACAAATATTCCCCGAAAAATGACAATGCGAAAATTAATATGACAGCGAAGATTTGGTGTGATTCTGCAAGCAATAACATTACACATATTCCATTTAGGTAAAACACAACATAAAACAATACATGAGAATAGTTTATAATTACATAGTTGAAGAGCGAAAAACGTAACACTTATGTAATCTTTTTTAAAGCCTCCTCCGAACTTATATATAAAACCGGTGACTTATCATCGCTGCGGACCATCACCGTGCAATTGCGAACCCAGCAGAATTTATATTTTTTTTGTTTAGCTCGTTCTTTCGCCTCTTTAAGTAGATATTTATGAGGATATTTATATATTTGAGGATATTTATGCCGAGAGATGGTCATTGATGAATATTCTGTTTGAACTTGTATGAAAGCCTATGTCAGAAGCATTTATATTTTTCAATTTCCGTAGAGACGCCATAAAATCATCTTTTTTGTACCGAGCCTGCATTTTAACTATAATAGGTTTCGGTTTTGAGCCATCCGAGTCATTCCTCACAGCGACACGCGTAACGAAATCAACATCCGTATTCGTGTTTAGGGGGTATCCGCTAATTTTGGCCAAGGATTTAAGAATGGTGAACAGGTTTTCACCACTTGATTCCGGTACACCGTTTAACTGTATGTTGGATCGTCTAACCCACTGTTCATTTCTTCGAGAGTCGTTGATTACGTCGCCGATTGCTTTTTTCACGCCATCTAACTCAGTCTTGCACTCTTCCAGCACGCTTACCCTAGTCTCAATGCTACTCATTCTGCTGGATAAGGCATTGATTTTCGAGTCGATGCTGCTCCTAATATCAGCTATGTCACTTTTAACTTGGGACAAATCCGATTGGATCGTTTGGATAGCCGAAAATTGAGCCTGCAATGCTGATACTTTCAATAATATATCATTTAACAGCGCTTCAGGACATGACTTTGAGTTTGAGCCTCCGGTAACGTTCTTGTGAAACGTGTTAGGCGGTGTCACCAACACGTTGCTGTTATTTGGAGCAACTGCGAACGAGGCCTCATCCGGTACATGCGAGTCATCCAGCGACATGACTGAGTCATTAAAAGCTGGTCTCTGTTGGCATTGAACAGGGGTGTCATAGGCATCATTTCTTCGACGCCGTGTATTGACCGATGAACAAAAGGAGCATACCCACCAATTGCTAGACTTAAGTGGCAGTGGGCTGGGCACATCGCCAGAAAATCAGATGGCCGATGGGGCCAAAAACTGCTGGACTGGCGACCACGTACCGGAAGACGCAGTGTGGGCAGACCTCCCACAAGATGGTCCGACGACCTGGTCAAGAACGCGCGGGAACCCGCTGGAGGCAAGCAGCGCAGAACCGGTCATATTAGCGATCATTGGGGGAGGCCTATGTCCAGCAGTGGACGTCTTTTGGCGAAAATAATGGTGATGACAATAATACACAAATTGACTTAGTCGTGTGGTAAGGAAAAAAAAAATGAAAAAAAGTTTATTGTACTAAGAACAACATATTTTACAGACAAACGGGTCTTAATCGCGTAAACTTACGTTTAATTATATCCTGACGTTTCGGGCATGACGTTACACCCGTGGTCGCAGGCAGTCTGCCTGCGACCACGGGTGTAACGTCATGCCCGAAACGTCAGGATATAATTAAACGTAAGTTTACGCGATTAAGACCCGTTTGTCTGTAAAATATGAGTGATAATCGTGAAAGTTTAAATCAATATAAGAACAACATTTCAGTAATATCACGACCCTGTGTCCTGAGCTAGGAAGCCCTGTGTTACAGGACCCAGTTTCGCATTCCACAGATAACTAAGCTTACATATGTATTCAATATGTACAGATAGGTATTTTAACAATCTCAAATAAACATTTTTAGGTACCTACAAAAATCCACTTTATTATTTGTTAACTTGAATATGAAGTGGGCATGTGTGTGTATGTGTGTGTGTGTGTGTGTATAATAATAATAAGGTAAGCTCAATGAAGTCTACAAAAATCTACTGAATTGAAGTGTCATTGACCATTCTTTGATAGAAGATTGATGATGGGTAGCAGCGTTATCATAATGAACACACTAATGCGATTGTCAACCCGCTTGGCCAGCGTGGCGATTATGGGCATTTACCTCCTAATGAGTCCGTGCGTATACAGAGAGGTTGTCCAGCAGTGAACTGATATAGACTGATAAAGATGAAAAACCTGACCTGCAGATTCGAATCCCATCTAGATCATTTTCCGATTTCTCCATCTGAAAAATTTCGGAGTTTGCGGCAGGCTCCTGGGCGCGTAGACAAGTTGCCAATCGCTAACGCTTACTCGTCAATCGTAAACGAAAGGCAACTGTCTTTGTCGCACTAATATGCATGAGTGACAGAGAGGGAAAACTACGATACGCTACCAAGCGTAAGCAATTTACAACTTGGCTAAGCATCCTGGCCTACTACCGCGAAAAATGAAGTTCGTAAATTTCGAGTATTTTTTTGTGTCACTCCACAGAATCTGATGTCATATATACCATAGATCAAGCAAAAGTATCTACTTAGCGTGTCAAATGAACTCAGTGAAATCCACTGAGTTGTCCGTCTTTAATCGCAGCTTGCAGCTTTCGGGCGTCAAATTTTGTAAGTTGAAGTGAACAAAAACATTAATAAAATGCCTCCTTAAGTAATATTAATTGCAACAACACAAAAAAATATGAATACTCAAGGGCCTGCGACATATTTAAAATCATAGGCAAGTAACAACTTCAGTACAAAATCTGACACGCTCGGCCACCATACAAATGAATGAACTTGTTTCTTCTATCCAAATCTAATTATGTGTGTCACTCTAACGAATACGTCATTAGAGTGAGAGAGACAAATCCTCGAAATTTGCGGATTTCGCAGTAGGACCGCTGATCCGAAAACGTCCGATTAGATTGAACAGAGAGAAACAGTCCCTCTATCAACAGATCTCTACAGTAACAAAGTAAATCAGGATATCACTAACTAGCCGAAACTTGTCCGACTGTACCCCGGGGAAACTTGAGAGATTAGTTCGGCAAACGAGGGTGCTTGTATCTATAACTGCGATTTGCAGGTATAATCGCCATCAGAAACAGGATGATTTTTTATCCGTTTCTGAGAATTATGAGGTCATATTAATGAACTTTTATTATGGGCTCGAGAAAAAAATCAGTTGTTGTATTGCCATAACGATGTTGAGATATTTCTGAGCGCTACGATACATTTTATAGCGACTGTACGTACAGCCAACAGTGGTGGTAAATGTATCAAAATAAATGAACGGGTAATTTTCCTATATTTTTTTATTCTTTTTAGCCTTATAGGTAGAGAAAGTTAACGTTAAAATAACTTTTCCATATTTTATAAAGTAACTACACGCAGCGGCTATTTATTTTACTAATAAATATCAAAATACTTGATTTTTATAAGTTTTTTATACAGTTCTGAAGAAGTAAAGAATAGGGCACACCACACCGAATTTAGTCATGTAATTGACAAATTAAAATGCTAGCAAATAAAAGCAAAAAAAAAGTTTTACAATCTTCGAGTAAATATATTCGTCAGATAAAATTATTGCTATCCTTTTCCCGAAGTATATAATAGAAAAGTAACAGCTACCATTTATCGTACAGATATGTTTTATTCGATATATTTATCCGATCGATTTAAAATGCAATGTTGACACACACCAGTTAGCTGTTTATTATCTAGATATTAACAGCTATTTATTAATTATTACTATGATTAGATTATTGATGTAGAAGTCACTAAAGAGATATTTTAACCTCGTGAGGCCCTATGTCATATATATATTACATAACATTTTGACTTTAAAGACATAGTGTCAAAGTTAAAATTCGGTTGAAGTAAGAGACGTCACCAGGCCTCAGGAGGTTAAATCGTTTTGGAGTTATAATGAAAAAAGTCGAAAAAGAGACCCTTTCCCCACTGCCAGCTCCGGTCCCACCCCCGGGGACTTTTAATATATTCATCTGGATAATATACGAAATAATCGTACCAACTTTCAAAACTACACGAATTATTTTTTCTCTGCTTTCTTTAATGTTCTCAATTATATTAAAGATAGGCAGATGTCATTAAACACATCATTAAGATATTTCAGCTAAAACACCTTAAATACACTAAGTTACGCAAAGTAATGACTGCTAAAAGTCTGAAGCAAGCCAAAAGTAACTTAAAAAAATCCTTATCACGATCCCAAAACTACAAACATTTTGAACCTTACAGCGGTATAAATAAGGGTAATTTCATAATTCGAGATAAGAGCTTGTGAAATCCGTTTCTCAGTTGGTCTCTAGAGATACTTTGGGTTATTAATCACGTACCATTTGACAAACTTAAGCCTGCGGCCGGCCAAATTGATACACACTGGATTCAGGACTAATTGCTTGGGGATAAAGACTAATGAGTGTCTAAGCAGATGTAGATTTAAGTTGGTATCGTGAGCTAAGCTATTTGTAATTAAGACCAACAATACGTATCTGTGGACTCTAATCTGTTACATTAATTGAAGATGATTTATTATGTGGAACTTTGGTTGATACGTTTTGATGGGTCTCAAAGTTAATAAATACGTTAAAATAAATATCTTGGGACATCTTACACAAATCGACCTAAATAAATTGCTTAATTTTTAATCAAGGAAACAGCAGTTTACAACATAAAACGTGTACTTTTAGGTTAGAAAGTTGTTTAGGTACTAGATAAGACAACTAAGGATGAATGGACCGTACCAATTTGTCGGCGTGGTTAGTATGTACTAAATTACAGATTTCTAGTACTAACGGCCACAAAGCTATGTTGCGAACAGACGGACATGGCGAAACTGTAACGGTTCCTTGTTTACTACGGAACCCTAAAAAAGACGTGTCAAAAATTTTTAGGTTATCTGGGCTCCCGTACTAAAAGAAAAGCGACTGGGACGATGAAAAGTATAAGAATAACTAAGTACAAAAATATGATTTTAGGTTCTACAGGGTGAACGATATGAAATGTTACCAATTTCAAAGGACTGCGATTTTTTTAGTTGCAACAATTTATTACTATAAGTAAGAAAAACAAGAGAAAAATATTACATTTTGTGATTAAATTTACTTACTTTTACTCAATATGACTACATTTTGCCTTAACTATGGTCTTCAAATGGTAAAAATATATTTGCTCGCAGCACGTTTGTGATCCAGTGGTAGTGGCATGTGCCAGTGTAATACGATCGCTTTCTTCATTGCATTTTTTGGTTCTTAAGAACTTTATAAGCCGAAGCTTAGTCTCGTTGTTATGTTTGCGGTCTACAACCCAAATGTTTGCTAAGACTTCAATGCGGTGTCCAAAACATATTTCCGATAATAAGCCGCTATTATTTTGACACCAAACTTAATAAAATCTACTTGGTAACACTTCATATCGTTCACCCTGTAAGTTCACTGATCGTCAGCTGGAAATACAAAAGATTTTCCTTAATCAATGATTCCAAAACAAAGATAATTTCTACGATATGACAATAGTACTGAAAAGGCAAATTCTTCCTATACCTACAGAAATAAATATATTACTCCGCCATTATTATCTTCTAACAATCCAACTTCCAAAGAAATAATGAGATGACATACCTTTTTATTATCTGTGGAACATTCACTTAGGATTCCTTATTAAATGCCCTTTGGCGATAACGTTCCAAACAAATTCATCTTATATCAAATTCAAAGTCAAAGTCGTGGAGACTTTTCCTTTCTGACTGTATAATACATATTTGTAAAGATAGTAAATAAATGAATAAAAACTGGCCAAGAGCATGTCGGGCCATGCTCAATGAAAGGTTCTGTCGTTTTTAGGGTTCCGTAGCCAAAATGGCAAAAACGGAACCCTTATAGATTCGTCATGTCCGTCTGTCCGTCTGTCCGTCTGTCACAGCCGATTTACTCGAAAACTATAAATGCTACAGTAACGAAATTTGGTAAAGATATGTGTTGTATGAACCGCTACAGGATTATGATACTAAATTGTAAAAAAAACCATTGGGGTGGGGGCCCTCCATACATGTAACTGGGGGTTAGAAATTTTTTTTTAGTTGTATATAAGCGTGTGGGGTATTAATAGAAAGGTCTTTGAAAATGATATGTAGGTTTATAAATATCATTTTTATTTAAGCCTATCGTTTTTGAGATATCAGCTCTCAAAGTCTGAAAAATGTGTCCCCCCCCCTCTATTTTTTAAACTACGCGATATAAAATTCTAAAAAAAATATATGTTATGCACAATAATAAACTGTATCAACGATTTTTGGTTTGATTAAATTATCTCCTGTAGTTTTTGAGTTAGGTTGATTTAACTGTATTTTTTCAATAATAAATTGATAATGGTACGGAACCCTTCGCGCGCGAGTCCGACTCGCACTTGGCCGGTTTTTTTTAAAACACGGCTGGGCCGATTAGGTACGTCCAAATTAGTTTTATTTTAAAGTAAGCCACTATTCATGATTTTTTTCATATTTATTGCAAATCTAATAATTTAAACATGAATTATGTACAATATTTTCCGTCGCACCACGTTATAAAGTGCCGTTTTCAGCACAGAATTGTGAAATTTATTAGGGTCTGAGTCGGTAATATTTTACTGTGGTGAGCCTTGACCTATTTTGAGAATAGAATTGGCGCAACTGCATTTGTTCATATCCTGTAGCCGTTCCATTAGTTGGAAAATAAAGGATAGGTACGTTAGGTTTTTCTCCTAATGCATTCTATCGCGTATTGACATATTGGAGCGAGCGCGATGGCCTGCTCTATTTATCGAGAAAAATCTAACGTTACCGATACTTTCAAAGTCATACAGCTGCTGCAGTGTTATTCACTAAGGAAACCGCCTTGCTATCAGCGCTGCGGCAGGGTCGACCCTAAAAATGGTATTCACTAATGTACTTTTAGCGACACTAGTGCTCGGCGACGAATGCGGCGTGAGCTTGAACTACACTGCGTTGAGAGTTTGACGTTCAATGTACGAACTTCGTATTCTCTAACGAAAAACAGCGACGAACTCGCCCACAACCTACCTCACAGCCTCGATTCCTAATGTCAAATAAAAAAGGAGGATTTTATCGTCAAAAAGCATGAATAAAATGGCTACTAGATTGAGCATAATGTGTTTCTTATTAGAAGAAGCGAAAATAATCGACGATTTGGAAATTCTTAATCAGCGTCGAGCTGTTCTACGTTAGTGAATACCATTTTCCGCAGCGCTGCGCTCGACGTTGAAGTGAAGGCTGTCTCGACGTCGAGCTCGTTGATGAACGCAGTGTCGAATGTGTGAATAAGAAAATAGCATGGCTGGATGCGTAGCTAAGATGCCAATCGTTAACGCTCAATCGTGAACGAAAGGCTATCTTTGTCGCACTAATAAGAAAGAGTGACAAAGAGGGAAAACTACGATACGCTACTGAGCTTCGTCAGCTTGGTTATTGCTAAGACTATTTTTTCACCAGCACCAGTCCGTACGTTATCACCCACTGTTGGACAACGGCCTCTCCTAAGCCTATGTGTTTGGAGGCATTAGGAGGTAAATGCCCCTAATCGCCACGCTGGGCAAGCGGTTTGGCAATCGCAGTTGTGTCTGTGTCCACTATGATTCATGATGCTGCTGCCCGGGTCATTTGCAGAAAAAGTGTACCTTTTAATTTTTTCTGCGATCATGGCATGGCATTTTCTCGGCAACGTGCGTACTTTCCAGTTATGAAACAAAAAAAAATGTCCCTTATGTCACGAAAATAAGTATGTAAATTGAGATTACTCAGTTTAGTTACTCCCATACTAAATGTGTGAAACGAAATGTAACGAAACACGAATACTGATAAAAAAAACTCAAATTTGTTACAGAATTTTTCATAGGTACCTGTAGTATGGGAGTAACTAAACTGAGAAACCTCAATTTACATACTTATTTTCGTGACATTAAAAGGTACCCCTCCGGTCGACATTGGCCACTTCCTAATTTGTATCTTTCCAAATTTGTCCACTCTTCAACCTGTCTCTTTCTTAACATGTCCACTTCCAAACTTGACTATTTCCTAACCAGTCTACTTCCAAACTTGACTATTTCCTAACCAGTCCACTTCCAAACTTAGCTATTTCCTAACTAGTCTCTTTCCTAATTTGACCACTTTATGATTAAATTTCCTAATTTGACTACTTCCAAAATTGTTTACTTTATAATTTACTTTTTTTATCAATATTAAACACGATTAAAATATAATAATGTTACGCCATGTGTACTGTAATAGTACATTGTGTATTAAGGGCGGTGAATAAGAAATTACGAATGAGTGTGAATTATACAAAGATACATACAATGTTTTTTAGAGTACACATGGTGTTACTTTACCGCCCCGAGGCTATAATGAGTACTTTTCATGCCTGCGTCGAAAATTGAAAGGGCCATATGTACTGTAAAACGTCGTACGATACACGTGCGAAGAGGTAATTCGCAACTCGTGTCGATTTAAACCACTCCCTCCGGTCGTGTTTCAATTTATCACGACTCATTTTAAATTTCCTATTTTTCGCTCTTGTATCGTAATGTACTATTTCATCACATTTGCGAGTAAATAATAGTAGATTGTATTACTAGGGAGCAAAATGGTATATTGTATCGAGGGTGAGTAATACAAGAAAAGGCATTTACGGTTAAGGTACGCGAAGGATCGGACCCGACAAATTCGTGCCGTCTAATATCAGCTATAAGAACGCGTTTCAAATACCTATACTGGCTGTTTTTTTTCAACCGCTGGTAATGTTTATTCTGTGCGTTGCTACCAACACAGAACCTTGATAACAGGGAACAAAATTAAAAAAAAAAACATTTAGAAAGGGAACGAAATGCGGATTTGAAAGGAGCGGAAAAAAGGAGTACATGTACAAGTTTCTAACGGGTCGGCAACGCGCGTGTGACACCTGTGGAGTTGCAGGCGTCCATAGGCTACGGTGACTGCTTTCTATCAGGCGAACCGAATGCTTATTTGCCACTGAAGTGTTATAAAAAAATCTAGTGTAACGAACTGAAAACGCCTGGAAAAGCTATTGGGTAATGAAAGACCTCATGAAAGGAAACTTACCTCTGTCACTCAAACGTAGAGGCTCATGGATATGTGCATACTTCCAATCCTCACCTACGGTGCTCAGACATGGTCTTTGACGGAAGCTCAGAAGTTCAAACTCGGGGTTTGCCAGCGAGCTATGGAACGCAGCATATTAGGTAAAACTAAGGCATCGTATCCGGAACTGGGCGGGTCATGTCTGCCGTATGCCGGAAGATTTGCGGGCCAAAATAACCACAGAGTGGGTGCCCCACAAGTCTAATCGGAGACCAGGCAGACCCCGTCGGCGATAGCGGGATAACTTAGACTCCTTTTTAACCCTTCGTCTGTGTTTGATAAAGATCCGTGCAACAGATATTGAACTCAAAAAAATTGATAATTTGAATTGAAAATCCATTGTACCGATCCTTAGCAACTACAGACGAAGGGTTAAGAGATTGGCCGGATGTTGCACAGGACCGAGAAGAATGGACATGGAGGAATGGAATAAAAATATGTTCATGACCTAACAATAAATAAATGAAATGAAATGAAATGGAAGAAGAGGGAGAGGCCTTTGCCCAGCAGTGGGACACAATAGGCTAATATAATAATAATAACTTAATAAATCAAATGGCATGTACCTTATAGGGAACTGACTATCAAAGAAAAGGCCGCTGTAAGAGTGGACAAATTGGGAAGTTAGCGATTCTGGGAATGGACATGTTAGGAAAATACGAATAGGGAAATGACTGTTTAGGAAGTAGTCAATTTTGGAATGTATAAAGTGACAATTCAGGAAAAGGACGATGTTGGAGTGGACGAATTAGGAATTGGACAAGTTTGGAAAGATACAAATTAGGAAGTGGCCAATGTCGACCGGAGGGAAAGGTACACTTTTTCTGCAAATGACCCGCCCATCAATCATCGATAAATAAATGGTACGTGGTACTTTAATCCCTTAGCAGACTCTTACGATACCCACGGGAAGAATTGGAGTGGTGACAAATGTATTCTTATTGCCGTCACCACACGGCCCACAGTACCAGTGCGGCATTAATTTTAGGCAGTTTTGAGAATATCCTGCAACTTGTGTAGGTACAGTCGGGTTCAAAATTGCATACCTAATTCATAATTTATTCGTGGACAGTTTATGAATAAATTCATTCATAAATCGTCCATGGAATTCTGAACGCCACTGTGCATACATTGCTACAACAGTGGAAAAAAATAAATAAAGAACTTCACTTTTGTTTCATGCTACGAATACTTCCATTAAATTTTTATTAAAAATACTTTAAATTGTGTTGCAAAAACCGGACATTCAATTCAGTATTGTCAGTAATAATTAAAAGCTTCGAGTTCAGTATTTAAAGCTTCGCTGAGTAATATTCCAGCGGACCGGAAATGCCAGACATTCATGTTCATAAAATGTCAGCAAAGACAAATTGGTCATACGTACTGGCACCAATTTCACCACATTGACAAGTGCTACAAATATAAATTTACTGTTTCTCCAATTGGGGGCGTCTAAATAAGGCTATAGTTACCTCTTGCCATCGGAAGGGCCGCGCGTTTGTTTACCACCGACATAAAATGTAATGCAAGAACTTAAATAAATCAGCAGTAAATAACTACTTTTTTGCGAAGCAAAATTACAATTGTCACAAAAACACGACAACTGTAGTGAAATTCCGACATACCCCGAACCTCATGTCAAGATTTATTAAAAATTGTACTAAACCTAGTGACAATTGTCACAGGTTGCGGAAAAAAAAAGAAGTTTATCAACGATGTAGTAACGTTATTAGTAATAATTTTATGTCGGTGGCAAAGAAGCACATGGACCGTCCGATAGTAAGTGGTATCCGTAGCCTACGGAGGCCAGTGACGTCAGTAACAGTGATATTTTACAATTTTGAGACTTGTAATTATGGTGAAATAGGCCACTGGTCATACACACAGTATAGCATCGCGTTTTACTTTAAACATTTACTTCAGAAGTTTCTATAGGCTTAACCCCTTATGCCTGCTTTCCACTGCGAGCGGAACGGAGTCATTAATAGGTCCGTTCAACTTTCACTGCTGCAGTGTTATTCACTACGGAAACTGCCTTGCTGTCAGCGCTGCGGCAGCGTAGAGCCTAGAAATGGTATTCACTAATGTACTTTAAACGACACTAGTGCTCGGCGACGAATACGGCGTGAGCTGGAACTACACTGCGTCGAGAGTTTGACGTTTAATGTACGAACTTCGTATTCTCTAACGAAAAACAGCGACGAACTCGCCCACAACCTCGCTCACAGCCTCGATGCCTCGCTCGAGCCTCCTAATGTCAAATAAAACAGCTAGGATTTATGACAAGGCTGTCTCGACGTCGAGCTCGTTGATGAACGCAGCGTCGAATGTGTGAATATGAGAATAGCATAGCTGCTGTGACTCGCAGCCGTCAACTGAATACTAGTCCTTTTGCGAGCGATGAACGTGAAACGGAGCCATTAATGAGTCCGCTCCGCTCTCAGTGGAAAGCGGGCATTATTCATAAACGTCTCCTAACTTAAGAAGCCACCAAGTACTGTTTGTCTCTTTCGCTCTTATAGACATATTTATAAGACTGAAAGAGACGAACACTACTTAGAGGCTTGCAAAGTAAGAAGACGATGAATATGGGGCCATCATCTGTAATTCCATCACAGCCAACCAAATTATGAGTAAAAAAACTTGACAAATTATGAGCTTATAATTTATCAACAATAAACTCACACAAAGCTCACTCCTAACAGATTTTTTTTTATATTTGATTTGAACACCACGATTTGGACTACTCTGTGTGTAGATCCAGAAAATTTACAAAAATGTAATATTAACTTATTATAATATTAATTATTACAACAGACATAACGTCGGGGATAGTGCAATAGTGCGTAACTACCAAAGCAGATAGAGTTCAAATATTCAAATAATGGAATTTGTTAGTTACGCGGTATTGCACTATCTCCGATGACAAGTCAATTTATTTTTCCCAAGGAAAAGCGAAATTTATCTGCCTGAAATTCTTTTATAGGCTACAGTACAAAAAACAATTATTTACATATAGTTTCGACGATATTTTAAGAAGTCTTTATACATAGTGACAGTGTATACAACGTGTTACACGAGCCACTGAAAACCTTGAACGGGGTGATTTGGTAGATTATACTGAACATTGAACAACTTTTACTATGAATCTAACCCAGAAAACTCAAAAAAAAATTGTCTCTTTCAAACAAAATGTCGTGATCGATCGGTCAAAATTTTCTTTTAGATTTCGTGATTGGACCCATAGTAAAAGTAGTTCAATATAGCCTCCAAAATCACCCCGTTCAAGGTTTTCGGTGGCTTGTATAACGCCCTGTATAACTATATTAATAAAAACCTGATACTATTTTTAAAATTTTCTCTCGAACGGCAAAAGTCAATTTTGTTCAACGCAAAATTCAATGAATAAAAATCCGATTCTAAATTAAAGAAGAAAGTTGAAAAACTATTTGCGTCGACAGCCATCCCACGCAAATATTTCTGCATTTCGTTTTGATTGAAATCGTTATAAAAATAGTTCGACCACTTTTAGTTACAGCTAAATTTATTAGAATTACGAAGGTGAAATTGGAATTCCTGCTAATGTTTAGGTTTCCGTTGGAATCATGAGTTTTCACAGATAGACAATTTCTATCAAACAGGGTGGAACGCCAAAAATTGTTAAATATTTATAAGGAATTTAGAAACTACTTCTATTTTCCTTCTAAACTATTCTAATTCAGCTATTTATTTTATAAAAAAATCTGAGGCTACGATAATCAGTTAAATAATTTCTTTGCTGCCGGATGTTCATAGCATTCCTTGCAAGGAACATTTTTTCGATACTAATAATAGAATAACTAAGCTATAACCCGTAGTTTTCCATTTCGATAAAACGAGAAAAGAGAGAGACAAGAGAGATATCTTAGAATTGAATATCCCTAAAAAAAGCCATTGACTTCAAACTGAAAAGGCTGGAAGAGTCGTAGTTTTCAAACAGAATTAAAAACGTCACAGGTGATTTTAGGAGCACATTTAAGCGATGAAATCCCACTTTGTTTACTGAATCAAGTTATACTGAACACTAAACAGTAGAAGGTACTGTCAAACAGGGAATACGGCTTATACTTTCCAATACAATTTGTATGCACAAATATAGGCCTAACGACTTGGTTGACTAGTACAGTTATTCATGATCAATAATAAAGGTTATACGCAAATAAATGAACTTAAACTCACCACAGATCGAACAAGCAGCTCAATAGTGAACCAAACGTTGCACACCAGTTCGATGTAGAAGAATGCCACATGCGGCTGCCCATGGTCCAGCCACGGCTGGCTAACTATCGCCGTGGTCTCCAGGGTCCTGTTCTCCGGCAGAACCATGACGACCCTGAGGTCCGGATGGGTCTTGAGGCAGAAGCAGAGCACTGACACGCAGATGAAGAAGACGGAGAGGGCGGATATCACCTGGAACAAGAAATGGTTACGTTAGATTCTGTTAGAAGAAACGCAGCAGAACCAAAGTAACCGATATAGCTCTTTGGATCGCTAGACTGAAGTGGCAGTGGGCGGTGTACATTGCACGTAGAACCGATAGCCGTTGAGGCGGAAAGGTTCTCGAGTGGCGGCCATGTACCGGAAGGCGCAACGTAAGCAGGGGCCCCACTAGGTGGACTGATGACCTGGTGAAGGTCGCAGGAGTACGGTGGTACCGGGTAGCGCAGGACCGGTCATTGTGGCAATCTTTGGGGGAGGCCTATGTTCAGCAGTGGACGTCTTGCGGCTGATATGATGATGATGATGATAATGCTGCCAGAAGATACCTCAGCAACGTGGTGGAACTTTATGAGTCTCTCTTTTTCTGGTCGTTGCCCCATGACTGAGAATCGTAATCATGATTGCATAGTCTACATTTATTTGGAGTGTATGATTTGCCTTCACCAGGTCCTATCCATTGCATCTCTTATAACTGAGCAAAACTAGTAGAGTCTCTCAGTTAATCAGTTCATCTGGTCGGAAATTGGCCCCTGCGTTTACCTTCTGATATTATGAGTAGCCATGCCATGGCGCATCAAAATTAGTAGGGCCAACCCCCTCTAAAGTGGGAATGAACAAAAAGATGAAGATTCTGATAGCATCCAAAAGAATAATACTTAGACAAAAAGGATGTTCCTTTTTGCAGCAAATGGTACGACAGCCTTAAATAAATTAATTAAATATAATTTTATTACCTATTTTATACACGGGTCTTTTTAAGTTGATGTCGAAAGGAAATATCTGTAATTGATTTTTACTAAAACATTTTTATCGTCTACTGAATAAATGATAGCATTAATTATGATAACCGTAGAAAAACCTTATTAAGGCTTCTTATCAAAATGTACCTATATAATTATAATCATAAATCTGACTGCAGTAACGTTTTCAATTCATTTTCTGTGAAAATAATTCAGAACTCTTAATGATGTTCACTAATTTAATTATTATTTCGTATACATTGACACAGACCGTCGAATCTAGGTCTGTTAGCTCAAAATACACGAGACAGTTATAAAAGCAAATATCATCGATTTTTAATAAAATATCATTGACACATTAATAAATCATGGACGTTCCAGTGGCCAAACAGTAACAGGTCAAATTGTATTTGTTCAAATAATTCTGTTGCCGCAGAGCAAATAGTGGGCAGGAGAAATGAACGGTTTTGTTTTGAGAGGCTCTTGTTTATTGTTTATGAGAGCTTTTTAATAAAACGATACCTTTCAGAGAATGAGCAGTTTGTACGCAATTATTAGGTATTTAACCTATTTTGTAACCAACTTTTTAAATAACATTATTCAATTATTGTCTGTTTCTTTACAATTAAGGTTTGTGTCCTTTCTTGATTATGCGGACAAATTAAAATAAATATTGATTATCCTAAAAAGTAATGGTAACAAAATGGAAAAATTATGATATGCAGTATTTTGTCGATCTGTCTTAGTTAATTACGTACACCTAATTGTGTCCTAGTTGGTAGTGACCCTGCCTACGAAGCGAGAGGTTCCGGGTTCGAATCCCAGGGAGGGCATTATTTGTGTATTTATTTATCACAAATATTTGTTCCTTGGTCATAGCTGTCTATGTATCTATCTATTATTTATATCGTCGCCTGGTAACCACATCACAAACCTTAATTGAGCTTACCGTGAGTCTAAGTCGATTTGTGTAAGATGTCCCAAGATATATTTATTTATCCATTTATTTGAAGGTTTTGAGAACTGCTAGAATAAACTTTATCAAACCACGTTTGAACTCATTTCCTAAATACCCATTTGGTAAGGAATCGAAGAGAGACCTGATAGCCCACCTAAGGAAGACCAAAAGTTGCCTATCGGGGGAAATAACTCGTGTATAAGCGAATTTTGGTATAGTTGTAGGGAATGGTGTTTTAAACCACATACTAAAAGTACTGGTGGTTAGGGGTGGAGCTAACGGGGGGAGGGGGGTGTAAAGGTCCTTATTTTTAATTTTTTGTAAATAACTCGTAAACCGTGGCATGTAGCAAAAAACGTTCTAGTACATAAGTAATCTACATAAAATTCTCTACAAAAAAGATATACGCATGTTTCCTCTGGGATCAATGTGTCATGAGATAAGAAAGCAAGAAGATGGACACTATAGAAATAAACACATTTGTTTAAGTATGTATGGCACATACAGAATGCTCGCGAGCATTCCAAAAGATTTTAATGCTCAATTCCTGACCATATTTAGAGTCTTTAATGTTATTAAAAATTTCCTGGATTCGGCTTGGTTTCAGAGATAATCAACCTTTTTTTTGAAATAAGTTTTTCGACGTAACTCGTCATAAAACTTCTTTTTGATTACAATGCTACCACAATGCGTTTTAATATTATCACACCTTTTGCCTGGCAATCAAAAAATGGGAATAAACTTGGCGAAATAACCTGTCCCTAAAAAAAATATTAAAATAAATATTTTTAACAAATTGTTGTTGTGATAAAAAGTACTGGAAATGTTAAAAAGTATACAAAAGGTCTAAAAAAAAGAGAAAATAAATTTTTTTTTTGGTAGTATATCACATTAGGTCTCATAATTTTTTTTTGTTGTTTTGATGTCTAGTATGCATAGTTAAAATCTTTTGACGATGGTTATGAGAATATTTTAGGTTTAGAAGATAATTAGCAATTTTATTTTTACAAATAAGCATACAGGGCGCGCCCGGGCGCGAGCATTCGAAAATATTTTAAGTATGCATCCTAGATTTATTCAAATCCGGTAGCACTTCAGACCCCACTAATTTTAGACCTATATCTGTGCTACCAACGTTTAGCAAAATTTTTGAAAAAATAGTTTTATCGCAATTAATTAAGCACTTTAACGTAAACAATTTAATGCATAACAAGCAATTTGGTTTTACTCGGGGGCGCTCAACATCTGACGCTGGTGTCGAATTAATTAAACAAATATTTGATGCCTGGGAGGAATCACGAGATGCTTTAGGTATCTTCTGTGATTTGTCCAAGGCCTTCGACTGCGTTTGTCATGAAACATTGATCAGGAAGCTAGACCATTATGGAGTTAGAGGATCAGCATTAAATTTACTGGAATCTTATTTACGCGGTAGAATACAAAGGGTTGATGTGAATGGACAGCGATCGCCGGGGTCATTGGTCTCCACGGGTGTACCACAGGGATCTATATTGGGGCCTTTCCTTTTCCTTATCTACATAAATGACTTGCCACATCTCATAGAGACCCACCATGACATAGTATTGTTTGCAGACGACACCTCACTTATTTTTAAAGTCAAACGACAGCAACAAGCTTGGAATGATGTAAACAATGCTATTTCTAAAGTAGTAAACTGGTTTAATATGAATAACTTAATGTTGAATGAGAAAAAAACTAAATGTATTAAATTTGTTACAAGTAACGTAAAGCATCAACAGGCTAGTATATTTGTGAAAGGTGAGGAATTGGAAATAGTTGAAAGTACAGTCTTTCTTGGTATAACACTAGACTCTAAGCTTCAGTGGGGTCCTCACATATCTAATCTCTCGAATAAACTGAGTTCTGCAGCTTTTGCAGTGAGCAAGATCCGTCAATTAACTGACGTCGATACAGCTCGGTTAGTATATTTTAGTTATTTTCATAGCATTATGTCGTATGGCATTTTATTATGGGGCAGTGCTGCCAATTCAGAGACTAACACTATTTTTGTTCTGCAGAAGAGGGCTATTCGAGCGATATATAAAATGAGCCCTAGAGACTCACTTAGAGATAAGTTTAAGGTTATTAATATAATGACATTGTATTCTCAATACATCTATGAGAATATTATGTATGTACATAAAAATATTAGCAATTTTAGGAAAAATAGTGACATACATAATATTAATACTAGAAACAAACATAAGCTCGCAGTACCCGCCACTCGGCTCCATAAAATTAGGAAATCATTCATGGGTAATTGTGTAAGATTTTATAATAAACTTCCAGTAAATGTTACTGAATTTTCAGTCAATAAATTTAAGAATTTTGTAAAGCGTAAACTTATATCTAAAGCTTATTATAGTACACAAGACTACATGAATGATAAAACACCGTGGGAGTAATTTAGGATTTAATTATTAGTTTGTTAAAGTCATGACATTCAATTACGATAATTTACGCTTGGAGACCTTATACATCTCCAAACGTGCATTATATAATGTTATTATTATATACCTATTCGGAGAGAAACCTTTACTTCTCTATAAATTATTACTTATAAATGTTCTGACTTTTTAGAGACTTTACATCTCTTGTTATTATTATTCTATTTCAATTTATTTAAAATCAATTTTATGTTTGTTTTTTTTAATGCATGTTAGTTGTAAGATGTACCATGATTGATTGAAAAAATAATTCCCGCCAAGTTTCTTACCGGTTCTTCTTGGGTCAGCGGTGTAGGGTTCGAACCGGAAGTAGTTTCAATACCTAGACGATTCAAAAGAGTTTGTTGCTATTCCAATTTGAATAAAGAATTATTTGACTTTGACTTTGACTTTGAGATATCAAAATAAACAAAAATGATTATGAGACCTTATCTAAAATACCAAAAAAAAAATTTTTTTTCTTTTTTATTTTAGACTTTTTGAATACTTTGAATTTTCCAGTACTTTTTACCATAACAACAATTTGTAAAAAATATTTATTTTAATATTTTTTTTAGGGACTGGTTTTTTCGTCAAGTTTATTCCCATTTTTTGATTGCCAGGAAAAAGGTGTGCTAATATTAAAACATGTTGTGGTAGCATTGTAATCAAAAAGAAGTTTTATGACGAGTTACATCGAAAAACTTATTTCGAAAAAAAGGTTGATTATCTCTGAAACCAAGCCGAATCAAGGAAATTTTATATAACATTAAAGACTCTAAATATGGTCAGGAATTGAGCATTAAAATCTTTTGGAATGCTCGTGAGCATTCTGTATGTGCCATACCTACTTAAACAAATGTGTTTATTTCTTTAGTGTCCATCTTCGTGCTTTCTTATCTCATGACACATTGATCCCAGGTGAAACATGCAGATATGTTTTTTGTAGATAATTTTATGTAGATTACTTATGTACTAGAACGTTTTTTGCTATAAGCCACGGTTTAAGAGTTATTTACGAAAAATTAAAAATAAGGACCTTTACACCCCTCTCCCCCCGTTAGCTCCACCCCTAACCATCAGTACTTTTAGTATGTGATTTAAAACACCATTCCCTAGAACTATGCCAAAATTCGCTTATACACTAGTTTTTTCCTCTGAGTTTCCTTCATTTGGTGTACTATGAGGAGAGTTTTTGTAGAATAAAGTTGAAATATCAAACATACATTATCATCATCATCAGCCTAAGACAGTCCACTGATGGACGCAGGCCTCTCCTATTAACAATGCGTATAGACGCATTACGTAGGAGGTAAATGCGCATTATCGCCACGCTGGGCAAGCGGATTGGCGGTCGATTATACGTACGAGTACGATTAAAAAATCACTCATTATATGTTTTATAAACTACAAGATAGTTATGCTATCAAACAGTTAATTATTAATATTTTCATCATCATCATATCAGCCCAAAAATTGACCACTGCTGAACATAAGCCTTGCCCAAATATTGCCACAATAACTGGTCCTCTGCCACCCGCATTAATTTTCATACCTACGAATTATTTTTAAAGATATGTACATCAAATCCAAGCGGTATACAACATTTGCTGCATATAAAGAAGGTCTCAGATTAAATTCCAGGAAAATTAAAATCCGATACACAAAATATATCCCCAGCTGTATACATCCCGACTCGGAGCAAATCTAGTTAATTGATCATCTCCGACGGCTGATTGCTCCTTAAGAACCTTTCCAAATACTAAATCGTTCCAATCCGAGATGTTTTTCTATTCAGAGTAGATTCCCATCGCGATTGGATTACGTGATGTGGTTTATTGCCAGGTCTCCCCTTTTTCATCGTCATCATCATATCAGCCGAAAAACGTCCACTGCTGAACATAGGCCTCCTCCAAAGATTGCCACAATGACCGGTCCTGTGCCACCCGCATCCAGCGGACTCCTGCGACTTTCACCAGGACGTCTTTCGGCTGATACATTGATTTAGAATATATAAGTGGATCCCCAAACAGCTCAAAAAAAATGGCCCCAAAAAATGGGCTGCAGGAGTAAATATTGCGGTCCTTTTGCACCGCTATTCAGTTCTGACAGTTGACATTTGGTCACCTTACGGTATAGCATCATTATTCCTTCAACATAAAAAGTTTCTACTATTTTGCGGTGTTGTTCGCAAATTTGACACTTATTGCTCACTTCACAAAGTTTTTTATTCTTTGAGTTTTTTTTATTAGGTATAGTTTATTGTAAGTGAGCGTTATTAGCTTCAACTGAAACATGATAGAAATGACTTTTAGTGCCACTTTTCTTGGTTTTTTTGTTTGGCTCTGTGCGTCCATTTATTATTTAATGTCATTGGGCTGATATGATGGTGATGATGATGATATGTTTACATAATAACATAAAAAAGATTTTCCTATTGTACCAAAGAGCCAGTTCATTCAAAGTAATATCGTAACGTTCAAATATTTAGTTGGACGCGTTTTAGCAATTTCTCATAAATAAAATATTATTTTATTTGCTTACCCAGAGAAAATATCTCATAAGATAAATATAATTATGAATTCACAACTCTTTGTAATCAGATTATGTATGTATTGTACGAGTATTATTGGCATAAATTATTCTCCGTCTCGGTATTAAATTGTGTTTAGCGAAATATAGGGGATTTCTATAGGCATAAGTAAATATTACTTTCTTAAACTTGTATGAAATGTTGACATTACTTACGTCAAATTGGACTAGGAAGTACCACGTCGCTGGTTCGATGACTGAAATTGATATGATATGGCATTTCATAACTACTTAGCAGTTCTAGGACTGCAAAGTACCGGAAGTAACTTGCTTTAAAACGTGAAGTAACAGTACATCTTGGCATTTCACCGTAAAAAAAGAACGAAATGTCGATGTCACTGGATACAAGATATATCCTCACACAGTTTAAAAAATATTAGTTTAAGTTTTTTTTTAATGATGCGATTCGGGCTACTAAGCTACTAAGCCCGCACCGCGAGCTACTAAGCTACAAACTATGGACTATAATCACTAACAAAAGATACGCACTCCCGTGTAAAAAAAGAGACGCGGAGATACTCGCCCAGTTATAGCTGATAGTTGACCGAGTATTGCCATGTCTCTTTTATTTACACGCGAGTGCGTATCTTTTGTTCGCGTCTATAGCCGATAATTCATAGCTTAGTAGCTCGCCTTGCGACCAGGAGCCTATTTCTCGAAAGCTTATAACTTGTAATACAAGCGGAAGTCCTTATTTAATAGTATCAAAAAGAGACTTCCACTTGTATTACAAGTTACAAGATTTCGAGAAACGGGCCCTAGTCCCTTAACAACAGATCAAATTGTCATTTTCCTCAAGTAATCATACAATCTAAAAAAAAAACGATATGTTGATCTGTTCTGGTGTTTAAAAAACCGCCAAGAATGAATGGAAAAAGGTAAACATTTTAAAAATCAGTAAAAAGTGGAATTCTTTACCGGCACATGTGTTTCCGCATACCTATAAGTTGGGACCCTTTAAACGAAGCGTAAAAAAGCATTTAGCGGGCCAGCAAGGCGGTGGCAACTAACAGGTTACTGATTGTCTCCTGTTCGTTGCCGCCGCAATTTGGGCTCTACTTTTCACTTACGATCAGGTGGCGTGGAGCCACTTTGTTGTGCCAACATAAAAAAAATAAAAAATAAAAAAAAATCAGTATGTTTACAGTATTTTCTATCAAATCGTAAACCCAACCCGTATTCTTTAACCGAGAGTGTATAAGGTCCTAATTTATTAGATGCAGATATTTTTACAGCTGATAGTACTCGGTCTCTGGAGTATATTAAACCGTGAAACATTATAGCTTTTACGATGTTTTTTGGAGAAAAGGTAAAAACACCCTGTTTATGTGATTATTAAATGAAAACTCATTGAACAGATTCTAATACCTCTTTTACGTACCATTTAACTGGAACTGGCGTCGATAAATTAAATACTCGATTGTCAATGTCATGTTATTTTCCGATGGATTGTGTCGTTTGATGACATGACAGACAGTGTTATTGTGACATGTAAAAATGTACATGGTGATTTTTTTAGACGAAATTATAATTATATTTTTTGTTAGGAAAATGAAATCAAAAAAGTTACATGAAAAGATTTCTGAATTTATATTGAAAGTTAATTATTTTAATGTAAAGTATCATGTGTTAAAATATCTGCAACTAATAAATGAGGACCTTATATATTGCAAACTCAAGTAGACACAGCATTGGCGGAAAACGACGTCGTTTGCCTCGAACTTCTAACTTCTGAAGACACTTTGCAGTTGGCCCCTAATTTGATTTAAGTCAAATCACGCGTTGAGACCCTTGGGATGAACAGTTTGACTATTGGTAACAAGTTGGTTATTGACAACTTTTCCAATTCAATGTTGTATTCATTATCTAATGTATATGGGGCTTCCAAATATTTGAAAGTTTTAGGTATTCAGATATTCGATTGTGATATGAGATATTTATATATGTGATTGTGATATTGTAATATTTGAATAGTTTTAAAATAACATAAAAAAATTGCGGGTAAATTTACTCCTCCTGCAGTAATCGACAAAGAAAACTATACATTATTATGTTGTAGGTATATCCTAATATTGGCTTGGTTCATTTAGGGAAACTTTGTCTTACTAGTTAATACCAAAATTTCAAGAATATTTCGACGCTGGAAAGGAGAAATTGGATAAGCGACAATTTTGAAGATATTGAGTTATACACACTAGGGTGGATCGCGGTTGTATGAGTTTTTTTTTTTATTTCAAACGTAATGGGCTAGTGAAAAGTAGATGCTCTGCTTATTACTTTAAAAGGAAATTAACTTATTTTTTATAATTTCTTAGTTTTAATACTGCCCCAAGCCTGTCAAACATCAACCATATTGTAATCTGTGGGCCACATTTTGGCAAAGATAACTATAATTTTGGTGTATCGTTGTAGTCTGCGTCTGATAATAGTTATAAAGACTAGGCTAGAATCGCGGAAAAAAATGCCGGTATTTAACACATAGAGAGATTACAAACTAATGTAAGCGTGCGAAATTTTGTCAATTTTCCAAGGTATTTTCTAAGATAAAAAGTCATGTTAATTGCAAGAAATGTGTACTTCTAGATTATTTGTACCTTTTTTAATAATAAATAGATGATTTGAATATTTTTATTTTCTTTTAATGGCCTTAAACACCGACTTAGATCTGTCTATAATTTTCATATTTTCAGTGGTCTTGGGGCAGTACAAGATGTATGAATATTAAGAATTGACCATAATGTTTTTCATTTACTTTATTATGGAGCATCGATTTAGAACTAGCCCATTTGGAAAATCGAAAAAAAAAATTCGATCCACCCTAATACACACCGTTAGAATCGGCAAATTTTTCCGCGTCGAAAGAGCTAGGTTTCGTATCCATCTGACAACTTTTGTGTCGCTTATCCCATCGGTGATTTAGAGAACTTTCGATCATTTTTTACTACTAAACGACCTGGTTTTTGACAACTTTTAAGAAAATGGAGATTAGATAAAATATAATTCAACATAATGAATCTTGGATTATTTTGCCTATTTGTCATGACAGGTTAAATTTTACTTGGATATTTTTGCTGTGTAACAACTAATCATCACTTGTGGGTTAGCTATTTCTACCTGACTGTATGATATGTTCTCATGTCGTTTGGACAATTTTACCTTTATCTTAATTTAAAATTAAAGACGGTTAGACAATATTACTTAACTATGATGTCTGAACTATTGGCGTTTATCCATTTTTACCCCTACATTTATTTATGAACCATATGTCGCTTATCCCTTTTTACCTGATTTTACATTAGAATACTACTGTCACTTATCCTAACTTGCATGAATGAAATGTCTGTAAAAAAGTTAGCAACAATTTGCATACATAAATGTCTGCTATTTTATTCTTTGTCACGTTATGTAGAAACATTTGGCAGAGAACATTTTTTGGTCGTCCTGTCAATTTTTACTCTGCGTTAAATAAAATGTTTTTGGAACTTTAATAAATAAAAAGAAAAAAAGAAATAGGTACTAACTAAAACTATTTTTTAAGTGTTATCATAACGTAATACGATGGATAAACATACCAACAGGTACGGTTGTTAAAAGTAGATAGTTTTCAAGTGCCTCGTTTGTAGGTAGGTACTAACTATTGTTGGCTCAATAACGAGTTATCCTTGTTGATTTTGCATGTTTTAACCCTTAAATGCATGACCTTGACAAAGATTTATTCTAATTTGAATTCTGACATGTTGTCAATAGAGTCGAAAATACATGATGCATGATGCAACCCTTAAATGCATAGTGATGTATCACTATGCATTTAAGGGTTAAAATAAAGAGAAATGATCTCAAATAGAAAAACAAAATATATATATGTTTTTAATACTTAACAATAACTATTACTTACTCACATACTTACCTACTTTTTGGAATAAAGTTAAAAAAATACCTAAAACAGTGTCTTTCTTTTTTCACGTGTAAGTAAATTCGTTTACTAGTCACGGAATGTTACTCTTGTAATTGAAATGACTGACTATGAAGTCTAAAATAATTTCTCATTTTAGTATGTGGATATTTCTTACTGATATACATATTTATGCAATTTATTTCAATTTATATATTTTTACCCGAATATAAAATAAGCCACATCGGCAGTTAGATAATTTTAACATGATGAATTTTATGTAAGTCTCGGGTGGACTTTTTTACCTTCCTTATTTCTTTTACAACGTGTTGGTTAGATAATTTTACCTGAATCAATTTTTCCGACCATTTTGCTTAAGCGACAGTAAATCCTTAAATAACACTTGAATACGTTAAATAATTAAAACATCACGTAGAAAACATATTTATGTCCATAAATAATGCTACAATTATTTGATTTGGCCTGCTAATTCATTTTAATAATTTTTTTTCGAAAATCTCGGCGGTTTTTTGCCTCTCCTGTAAAGTACGCACTGTGTCGCTTATCCAATTTCTCCTTTCCAGCGTCGATTTGAAAAAAACTCCTTAAATAATTTTCTTATACATAAAGCAATGTAATAGATGCAGATTCATATTTAAACTTTGTAATTCTTTATGTAGTTTCATTGTACTTAACTAATGATGAAGAACAAACGAAGCTTCGAATATCTCATGCGAGAATTCAAATACGAAAATGGATCAAATATTCGAATTTTTCGAATATGCGAATTGGCAGCCCTATATCTAAAGACTTGAAGGAGGTATATACGTTTTACCAAATTTTACCGAAAATGCGTAATATGTCAGGCTGGTAGAAAATATATCACTGCGTGGTAACGGCAGTGAGAATACATTTGTCAACACCCCAACTCTTCGCGTGGGTGTCGGAAAAGTCAACTTGAAGAGTCAGCGTATCACTGACTATTTATTTTGGCTACTGTGAAATCGATCGCCATCCGCTTGCCCAGCGTGGTAATTACGGTCATTTGCCTAGTAATGCGTCCATAGGGGTAGCTAACAGGAGAGGCGGCCTATGTCCATCATCGACTGCATTTTAAAATATCCAATATTCTCAAGGTTTCGCTTGAGAAGTGTAATTCTTGCGCCGTCACAAGGTGGGTCCTCCTATTTATATCCCAATATTTTCCTCCATGAAAATGTCAAAAGGCGGTCCATAAATACCTGGATAAGTTCCATATAATCTATTATCATAATATTACAGGCCAAATAACAAAAGCGTAACCTTTTCGCCCACGCTCCTCACTTACACGCGAAAAACTAAAATTCCTCGCCATGCGATGATTGATGGACGTCAGACTAAGAACTGTTCGAAAGAATCCTTTCTGTCAGGCGAATTGTGAGTGAAGACTTCTATAGAAAAGCTAATACCTTTCATAGCTTGAGATCTGCTTTTGAAACGCCTGGGCTCTATTGAAATTATAAGGCGTTAAGCTTAATCTTTTACAATAAATTATATTCGAAGGATTAAAGTTTTTCGTGTGTTGCCGTTGAAGTATTCTGCGTGCAAGACCTAAATAAATAAATGTCTTGGGACATCTTGCATAAGTCGACCTAGTCCCACGGTAAGCTCAATTAAGGCTTGTGTTGTGGTTACTACAATTATATACATTTTAGCCAAAAAATTAGTGCCAGTGAGGTTTTGAGTAGAATAAGCCTTTTCAGTGGTTTATCTAGGTAGTGGAAGCAGTAGTTCTAAGCAGTTGTAGTAGTTAGCAAGATTTTGCTGGTGGTAGGACCTCGTGCAGGGTCCGTCGGGATAGCTAGCACCGTCTTTCCCGTTAACCTGCCGCTAAATAGGAGTGTTTGCACTGCAGTGTTTCGGTTTGAGGGTAAGATAGCCGGTGTAATTACTGGCATAGATAGAGGCAATCCATCTAAGTCCTGAAGTAGGCAGCGCAAAAGCGATTTTTTGATCACTATGTCCATGGGCCTCAGTTCCTGCTTTCCATCAGGTGGGCTGAGAGCTCAGTTGTCTACCTTCATTACATAAAAAAAAGATAGCAAGGTACTAGACGTATTTTCAAAAATATTTCTACCCTTCTGATACCTTCAAAAACCTCCTAGGAGACCTGTTCACCTGGACATCATTGGGCAAATGATTATTTTTATCTCGCTTAATTTGAATCCTATTTTCAATAACGTTACATTCTTTTCTTTGAACATACGTTTGATTATGTCACAAAGTGGTTTCCTTATGTCGGTAAATAACTCGATTGTGCGGGGAACGTATCCAATAAGGAGCCTTGGCTTTATTTATTGAGTTCTTTATCATATTATCTTGTGATTTGGCTTTTTATATAATACTTTTAGAGTAAATATGTACAAATAGCTATACGGATAGAGTTTCGTCGTTTTACAAATAAATACAATAACCTATTGCTGTGTGTAAATGCAATTATCTAAATCATCATTATCAGCCTATTCCATTCCAGTGATGGACTTAGGCCTTTTCCATTAACTATGCGTGAATGCACCAGGAGGTTATGCCCATAATCGCCACGCTGGGCAAGCGGGTTGGCGATCGCAGCACCTAATGTGTCTTTGGCGTACCGCCCCGCTACCTCATTGTACCTCTAGATATCTATGTTTATTATTATACATTGTAATAAGTAGAGCCGACTGCGCTCGGCGCGTAAGTTCATCAGTCACCGATTATACACCAACTAAAGAACACGTTTCTATTTATTTACCGTCTCCTTCTGATATAACCAACCAAACACATTAAACGGTAAATGTCCATTATGATGACGCTGCTGCCCATCATCAATCCTTAATAAATGAAAGGTCAGTGACACATCAATCCCTTAATCGACTCTAACGACACCCACAGGGAGAGTTGGGGTGGTGACAAATGTATTCTTAGAGCCGTCACCAAGCGGCTTAACTACTTATGTAAATACTGTGAGATAAATTAAACCAGGTAAAATAAGTCACACACCACATCATCATCAGCCTATTAGGGTGCGGCTCTGACGCGGAGCGGAGCGGAGCTGTGAGACCTCGGTCAATGAGACTGCATCACAGTGTTTCGAATTCGAATTTTAAGAATGTGTGGAGAGCGAGCTTGCGCGCGCCTGGGACTTCTCTGCCTTGTCTTGTCTTGTAAGAGAAAATAAATTAGACATTAAATTCGCTTTTCTGTTTTATTATAATGATAAGTCTTCCGCTATTTATAATATTATAATAAAACAGAAAAGCGAATTTAATGTCTAATTTATTTTCACTTACAAAGCATTGACAGAAGGCGCGCGCAACCGCGCTCGCCACAAATTATGTAATTGGCAAATTTTGCACAGCTCCGCGTCGGTGGAGCCGCACCCTTATAGTCAACTGCTGGACATAGGCCTCTCCTATTACTTACGTCCACGCTGAATCGCAGAATGCGCGCGATCGCAGTATAGGATGCTAGGCAAATTGCCAATCGCTTGCGCTTAGTACTTAGCGTATCGTAGTTTTCCCTCTCTGTCACTATTTCATATCAATGCGACATAGAAAGGCAGCCTTTCTTTGATTAAGCGTTAGCGATTGGCAACTTGTCTAAGCACCCTGGGTAGTTGTGTCCACTATGATGACGCTGCTGCCCGTCATCGATCTTTAATAACTCACTAGTAGGTGAATGGTCCGACACTACAATCCCTTAGTCGACATTTACGACACTCACGGGAAGAGTTGTGGTGGTTATAAATGTATTCTTATTACCATCATCACGCGGCCTAAAAGTTTAAACCCTCGTGAGGTAGACTTACCTGTATTACAGACCAGTTTCGCTTTCAAACAATATGCATCTGAGAGAAATATGTATAGGTATTTTGGATGAGAATTGTTGTGTGGTCTATTACTAGCTCACCGGGCCTATCTAATCAGGATGCTTAGCCAAGTTGCCAATCGCTAACGCCTAGTAGCGTATCGTAGTTTTCCCTCTCTGTCACTCTTTCATATTAGTGCGACAAAGACAGTTAGCTACCTTTCGTTTACGATTGACGATTAAGCGTTAGCGATTGGCAACTTGTCTAAGCACCCTGTTCTCATATTCATTTGCCATCCACATAGTGAATCTTTCAATTTCAAAGGAAAACCAGCATGTATTTGACACCTTTAGAGTAGATCTCAGGTGACGATACTGCCCTCACAGACGGCCCATATACCATTTTGTCACTTATCCAAAAATTATGAAGCTTCAACGCGAACAAAGTCACAGATTAACTAAAGCTAGATTCACTTCAAATGGAATTGTCTTTAAGATAACGTCATTCAAAGTTTCGAGTTTCAAAATTCGTTCCAAATATAAAGTGGGCATGTTTTTAAATTACCAGACAGGTCATTACTGGCAGCGTTCCAAATGGGGGTAGGGGGGGTTCCACAGACCAGAAAAGCTAAGTAGACGCAACAAAATGTAGCTCCTATAAACATAATGACGCTGCCCATGTCACAACTCACAATGTCGTAATAGATGAGCTTACCACAGAAAAAATCAATTGCGAAATACTCTGGTTGTCACGGGATTCGAACCCGCTTCCTCTGGATTGCCGGTCCAACGTGCTTCCAATTACACTAGACGACCTTCCGTGAATCACAACGAATTTAGTCAATGGTATTGTGAAACTAATCACTAGCGCCACCTGTACTTAATGTTTCGAAGGTACAACCGACAACACAGCTGTGGATACAGACAAAGTGCCAGAAATATGTATACACACCTTTATGTCCAGGCAATAAAGTTCTGTTTACATATTTTTGACATTTTGCCAGTGTTCACAGGTGTGTTGTTGATTGTACTACAACTTTAAGCCACTCAAAGACGTGTGTCTACCACAAACGTCCGCAAATTCGACAACTCTCCGTTGCATTGGATTTGCTATAGAGGGCGCTGTAATCAATTCCTGATTAGAAAACGTCAATTTGTTTTATAATTAAACAAATTGATGTTGGCGTTACTTTTTTACGATCCGGATAATCCCACACTACAGATAATGAAACTGTTGAACTTACGTGGATTAATTTCAGTAACTACGCAAGACATGTTTCGGAGAGCCTAGGTCTACATAGGTAAGGTACGTACTTGGCGCTCGCGCGCTGCAATAGCACAGGCGCGGCGGCCCTACGGCGAAAAATTAAATTCGTATATTTCGAGGATTTGTCTCTCTCACTCTAATAACGCCTTCGTTTGAGTGACAGAGAAAAATCGTCGAAATTTACGAATTTCTATTTTCGCGGTAGTAGGCCAGATCTTAATAATGGAGAGTTGGAGACTTAGGCTCTCCGAAACATGTCACGCGTAGTGACGCGTTACATTTGTTGAATTTTATTTATAGTTATTATTAACCGTTAAATTTTATTTTTAGTTATTATGTCTCACGAAAAAAAAAAAAAACGAAAATAATAAAGGAATTAAAAATACCGTAGTAATATTGTTCATCCTTTAATATAGTTTGTAAAATTGGAAAGTCTATTTCGCGGCAACATTGCCCAACGTGGCGATTGCGTTGCGATTGCTTTAGCATTTACCTCCTAATTCGTCTGTACGCATAGTGTCGCACAGTCAATAGGAGAGGCCTACGTCAAGCAGTGGACTATCATAGGCTGATGATGATGATTCTGTCGCACTAATCATGTCTCAAAATTTAAAAGTTAGAGTGCTTGCGAGTACTACTTAAATTTATTACCTGGTCTGCGGGTGTTACGTCAAACGCCACAGGCGGGTTTGGAATGACCTAAAATATAGGGCTGACTGTAGGATGGAGAGGATAATTTAATTTGAGTGTGTACGTCAGATAAATTGTAGTGCCCAAGGTGCAGAGATTTGTGATCATTTAACGTGAAAACAGATTTTTCCTAACTAGGGCGGGAAAGTAAACTTTGCGCACGCTTCGCGTTTTACATTTTAGGTGTTGTTTTTAAATGTATTCTGTTTATAATCACTTTTGCTATTACTTATATAAATTGTGTTAGATTCTTTATCTAAAAATTTGGTACCTTCTCCAGAACTTCTGCAAAAGGATAAATTCGCCTTTAGGTACACAGGTGAATTTGTCCTTTTGCAGAGGTTCCTCTCAGCTAGTTATAGTTTAATTACCGTAGAACGGGGTGAGTTTAGAAAAAATGAGGTTACTATATTTTAAATGAGGTTATTCAATCGACACTTTTATGATCATTATTAATTTAATCTATTGGTTCTTGTAGGTTGTAAAGTGCCTTATTGAAAATCCCATTGGACTCAACTGAGATGGTGTAAAAAATTTAAAAATTAAAACTAAGATTTCAATCGCCCCTGCATTTGAAAGTCACCCTGTTCTCCGGTACCACTGTCAAATACATAAAAGGGAAATAGTTCCCTTTTTGTAAGTTGCCGATTTTTAAGAATAAATATTTGACGGCTAGAAATAAGTTATAAATAAGTCATAAATATATGAC
This sequence comes from Thaumatotibia leucotreta, assembly GCA_025490895.1. Taxonomy (NCBI): domain Eukaryota; kingdom Metazoa; phylum Arthropoda; class Insecta; order Lepidoptera; family Tortricidae; genus Thaumatotibia; species Thaumatotibia leucotreta. The sequence goes on from JALPQI010000309.1 coordinate 360,403, forward strand.
GTTAAGACTATCGAAAAAAATGGTGAGTCTTACCCTTTTATTAATAAGGATGAATCTATAACTGTTAAAAGTTCATTCTTACAAATCGACAACCATATTTTTTCTGTTCCGGCATAAAGATTACAGGACTAGAGTTTGTTCACAAAGTAAAAACACGTAAGATGGATGGAAGTTTCTAGAGGTGCATTCAGACCAAACGAGCATTCGCTATTCTAACCTAACCCCCTACTTTACAAAATTCGATCGTTACACAAAACGTGACTCGTTGATTTCGTAGAGTGGGAGTTAGTATAGCGAATGCTCGTTGGATCTGAATGCAACTTTAGTGTCAAGACGCCTTCATTCTCCGCACAAACTCTACTACTGAACGTTTGTACTAGGTTAATATTTGGGTTACGCAAATATGACTAAGTTTCTCATTTCAACTTGCTTCTGCTACGGTTTATGTTACCACGCTGCCGGTAGACATTTGAAGGGTCCACGGTAAGAATATGTCTAGTCAATTCAAATTACAGAAGGAAAAACCACCTAACTTTTAACAGAATAAGGTTTTGTCCTGTTTTTTTTAGGTACTGGACAAGTTTTTTTCCGTGGACCCTTCATTTGTTAAGATTTGTTCTGACTTTGAAACAAGTGTCGAGACTATTAAATCCCCGTATAAATATTTGTGATTCACTCTTAACTGTTGAAATATAAACGTTGGAAATTAGCTCCGTAGAATGGAAAACTTGGCCGGCCTAGTCCTGCAACATTTGTATGAAATTCCATTAAAAACCTCTTCTCGTAGCCTCACCTGAAACGTCATATCGCAGCCTAACAACATATTTATTTCATAACATTTTCTCCGGTTACCGCGAGGATTACACATGGAATAAAACTATGAAAACGGATAAACTCGCGTATATTAAGTAACTTTAACTTCATCCCGACGTTTCCACGTAAAGAATTCGAAATGCATTTCATTGTTTGAGAAAATAATTGAAATAATATATGTTGCGCAATACAGTCTGTATTTGAAACAGTTTTTAAAAGGATATACACCTAATAAGCATACTTCAACGGAATTAACAAGTTAAGTGTTAACCTTTTTTGTTGTTAATCGTACAAATAATACAGTACACTAACTATGCCTGTCGCATTTCATCACTACAAGCAAGACGCACTGTGATTTATGTATGAAACAATGAATCTTACATGCAATTTAGCTTGGGTTACTTGTGTTCAACAAAGATTGGGAATATCGATTCATTTGCCAATTAAGTATGGGCGACTAGACCCATTCTTAATTGGTAAAACGATAGTGGTCTTAAATCGTGCCGATTTCGATAGACACCCATGCTGCCGAATTTATTTCTTCAGAGGCGTCTTCGTGGCATATAAGGGTATCAAGCATGGAGTCTGTGTAGTTCACACGATTTATTTATTTAATCTTTATTGCACAAAAGAAAATCTTATCGTACAAAAAGCGAACTTAATGCCACAGAGCATTTCTCTACCTCAGTCAATCTCAGGGCAAAACTGAAGAGAATGTAGGCGGTGCAACTTGTAAAATTAATAATAAGACATAGATACTAAGATAGAATACATACATAAAAGTACCTATACTTACATAAATATATAATAATAGAAATATATAAATATACTAGAATATATCTTACCATTAAATTGAACAGTTGTAAGAAGATACTCCATTTTTCTTTGAACTGCCAATGAAGAAACCTTTTGACAGACCGTGTAAAGGAGCTATCACATTATCATCAGCCTATTACAGTCCACTGCTGGACGTAGGACTCTTCTGTTATGCGTATGGACGCATTAGGATTTATAAGACTTATAAGTAGTATAATGCCCAAGTTCGCCACGCTGGCCAAGCGGGTTGGCGATCGCAGTAATGTACCCATTATGATGAGTTTCATGCTACTGCCCGTCATCGAACTTTAATAAATGTCAGCGATATCCTAATCCCTTAGTCGACTCTTACGACACCCACGGAAGAGTGGAGGTGGTAACTAATATGTGTTTTTACTGCCGTTACCACGCAACTGTAGTTCAAAATTGAATAAATAAAAACAGATTTAAATATTGTAATATAACCTATGTAGCTCTCATTATGACAGGCATTACAAAGGTCCACTCTAGTACGTCATTAAAAAGGGCGTTTTATTTATAATTTTGGCACCTAGAAAATAAAATTATAATAGCTATGAAAATAAAATCATCATGAGTCACAATGTACCGAGGAGAAGTAACAAAATTTGCGAAACTTCTATAGAGAATGTTCAAGTTTGAGAATGTTCTCGGCAATTTAAATTTTACAAGCTATCTAACCATGCCAAAACCCTTGTATCATGCCTTTTTAAGGTATATTTATGCCTTGTTTACTCAATTGTGAAATATAATGTTCTTCATAACACTTTTTTATAAGTTCTCATGGAAACATACTCAATGAGAACTTACTCTTAAATTCTCACGAAAATTCTCGGATATTTCCGAGTACGTTACCGCAGTTTTGAGAATGTTCAGCAATTTGTACATATCTAATCATGAGTTGTTACGAGTATAGTAGGGTTGATCGATTTTTTTATTTTTGGTAATTCATAAAATAATCTTTATGGATCGATACTTCGTGGCTAGAGAAACAAAAAATATTACGATCATTTTTGGATTTAGCTTTATTTTGTACTTCGTTTATTGGCCCAAAGATCGACTCTATTTTTAAAGTTTTTTTAAGAAAAGTCTGTAATTAGTGAATATTTTCTGTTTTACTTTTATGCAGAAACAAAATAACATTATTTGTCATAAATTTAGAATTTGCACAATTTAATTACATGAAAATTATAACCAGTATCGGCAAAAATCAGTATCAGCGGTTCCAAACATACGAAAATTTCATACTTCAATGAATGAATAAAAATTTTTTTTCAAGAATTTCTGAAACGCGGCCCTATAAGAATAACCTGTCTAAAAAGTAACATCTTCAACAATATATCTTTTTCCGATAATCATTCGGGAAGTACTGCCGCAAGATCCTCAAAGTTGAAAATCATTTTTTGGAGATACTGCTAACAATGTTCATATAATTAAAGCACGCAAATCCAAAATGTATGCAAAACAATCTTATTTTGTTTATCCATAAAAGTAAAACAGAAAATATCCATGCTCATCTGAGTTTTCTCAAAAAAACCTTAAAAATAAGGCCTATCTTCGGGCCTCTAAATGGGGTCCAAAATTATAAAATATTCAAAAATGGTCATAATATTTTTTGTTTGTTTAGCCACATAGTATCGATTCGTAAAAAATATTTTATGATTATCCGAAAATGAAAAAAACGATCCACTCTAGTATATAGCTGTCTTAAAAATAGGACATTTACGCTTTACGAGAGTATACATTTGTCTACAGAATATTGCATATTTATATAAATGCCGTATCCAAACAAAAAGGCGTTCCTAAAATCGTGGCACGTTCATATAATGCGAGCAATATTCCGGAGATCGTCTCTCTCATTGGCAGCAGATGTCGTCTATGTCTGTACTCGTAGCACATATTGCATAATATTACACACTTAATAAATGCTTGCCTAGGACCTTACGTAAATTAGAGCCAATAGCGTGTTTAAATATCACTACCCTTTTTCGATTAATGCGACAGTGCGTGAATATCTGAGCGTTTCAACCGCGTAATTTTGGTGGCATCATGTTTGCCGAAGTATCAATTCGTTACATTTGAAAGAGGCACGGTATCTGATACAAATGACGAAGTATAACATTGAGACGTTAAGAAACTTCGGCAAAAATGATGCCACCAAAATTGGGTGGTCAAGACGCTCAGATATTGACCCCAGTATGTCAAAGCGTTGATTTCCCATAAAAAAAGAAGGCGTTTTTCAACTTCAGTTTATTTGTTTTTTGCATGTTATTTCGGATGCCCACCCTCACTTATGGATTAGAAACTTAGGCGCTAAACGAGGATGTTTTTCACAAAATGAACGTGACACAAAGGGCCATGGAGCGAGCCATGTTAGGTATCTCCCTTGTTGATCGTGTTCAGAAAATATCTGACGTCGGTAAACGCACAGCTAAACAACAGATGGGCAGTATACTTTGTCGAGAAGAAGCGATGGGCGGTGGACGAAGCAGGTTACTGAATGGTGGCCAGGGTGGTCAAGCAGATCTGCCGGGAGACCACAAGATGGTCCGACGACATCTGCCGAACGGCAACAAAGCAGTGGATGCGACTAGCACAGGACCGAGGAAAGTGGCGTAATAAAGAGGCCTATACCCAGCAGTAGGTGAACATAGGCTGAATAGATAGATGTTATTTCTGTGTTAATTTTATTAGCTATTTTAATAGTTAAAAGAACACCAATGCCTTTGAAGCATTGGTTTTCCACGAAATGACATCGATCATTCTACGTAGCATGTTTGATAACAACTAACTGTTTGGAGTTTTAGTACTCAAAACACGAATTGTTTGGTATTGTTAGAAAACATCCGCGTACTTTAGGTGCGTCAATAAGTATCAAACATTTGTTGACAAGTCCTAATGGCATAGGTACAGCGGCCTTACCGCGAAAAACTAAATTCGTAAATTTCGAGGATTTGTCTCTCTCACTCTAGTGATGCATTCGTTGGAGAGACAGAGAAAAATCTTCGAAATTTACGAATTTCGATTTTCGCGGTAGTAGGCCGGTAGTCAGCCTCCGTAGCCTAGTTGGTAGTGACCCTGCCTACGAAGCTGGAGGTTCCGGGTTCAAATCCCGGCAAGGGTGTTATTTATGTTTTTAATTATAACAAATATTTATTTCTGGGCCGTGACTGCCTATAACTGTATATTATGTAGGTATCTATTATATATATCGTTGTTTAGTACCCAGATCACAAGCCTATTGAGCTTACCGTGGGACTAGGTCGATTTATATGAGATGACCCAAGCCTTTTTTATTAAAAAAAGAGAATAAAAGTACAATATTTATGTTTTCTCCATTTTGGCTACGGAATTTTAAATAAGCGTCTGCTACTTCACATTAAACCAAAGTAACTAGATTCACGGCCTGTTTCAGTCACTAGATAAATATATCTAACAGATAAAATTACCACTATCTTAATGAATCACCTAATAACATGAGCTACGTGCAAGTTACATAATTTAAGTAGCATAATTTTGCTTACAAGCTCGTGACTCAGAAGACCGTAACCATGGCAATAACAGACAGAAAAAAATTGATTCACCCATTTAACAATTTTCTCATTGCGTATGCGTTAAGGTGCATTCAGACCAAACGAGCATTCGCTGTTCCATCCCCCACTCTACGAAATCAACGAATCACGTTTTGTGTAACGATCGAATTTCGTAGAGTAGGGGGTTGGAATAGCGAATGCTCGTTTAGTCTGAATGCAGTAATGCACCTTTACACATTGTAAACCCGATCCTGTCAGAAATTCTACTTCAACATTACAATTTTCAACACAAAGGCAAAACGTTCACTTTAAATTTAGCACTGACAACGCTTACGTTCGAAATATAACCATTCCAACTTACGAAACACAAAATGCAGTATCTCTATGCAAGTATTTATGAACTTACGACCTTTTGGAGTGTTTGTTCGAAGATTGAGGTCCACAGCAGTTGCTAGCTAGGCAACCTGAAATTATGTTCTTGACAACCGAAATGTCTACTTTTCAAGTATTTCACAGTGTGAAGTAAAATTAACTCGAAACTCTAGTTTTATGGTTCAATCTGGTAGAAACCGTACTAGGTCACTCTGTGGACAGTTAGTACGATGTAAGGTATACGATTTGGGAAATAACTTGATAAGTTTCGGTGCTCGTTTATACGATACGATTGTCGAGGATTTTGTTACCTGCCAAAGAAAATCTATGCATTGTTCTTTTCATGTATCCTTTAAAAGACTTTGTGAAATAATATCTTAAGTTTCAATAAAAAAGATCCGATTTACTTAAAAAGTTAGATTTTTTCGCCCTTATCATCATCATCATGACGATCACTCTTCTATTTAATAAATATATTGGATTTAAAAAAAATGTGTCATGCATTTATTAACGAAACCAGAATTAATATAAATAGGGGCTACAAAGTTGAAATCAATTAATTGCAAGCAGTAAAATGTAAAATAATTCAACTAAAACCAAACTGCCAAACTCTGCTCTACATTTAAAATTATAAACATGAAAGTTGCACAAAGTGGTCAGCGAATTACTAAAAGCTTTGGTCAACTAGGAAACAACATGGCCGACGCTTAAACTTTGATCCTTGTGCGCTGTGAAACTATCTCTATAGTGACTGTAAATTCGCCGAATTCCTTCATAGGGATTATTCTATGGCTCATTTGTTTATTCTATGGTCAAAACTCATTGGTTTCCGAGTTACCGAAGTTTTTTTTTTTTAATACTCGCCTATCGATCTACAACTGCAATTTTTTTACGCTACCGAAATTTTTTAAACCAAAATGCATTTGACTTTTATCCAACAAACCGTTACTTATGATAAATAAATAAAAAATCCATAAACTAGCAAAAAAGGATTTGAAGTCACAAGTTCATAATTTTTACGTGTGTTTTTTTGTAATTACAGGCCTAAAAACCAATTTAGCAAAGGTAAAAACCTCCACATCTCTGGCACCTCGGGTTGGCAGTAAATGAAGGGTCTGATATATTACCCCCACCCTCCTTTTTAGAGAGAAAAGACACAGATTATTTTTACCGCACAACGCGCGATTTTAGACGGAGTTTTAAATGCCAGCGGCCCTACCGCGAACTTCGAAATACGAAAATATCGAGGATCTGTGTCTCTTACTCTAATAACGCCTTCGTTGGAGAGACAGAGAAAAACGTCGGAATGAAGTTAAATTTAGTTAATATACGCGAGTTTATCCGTTTTCATAGTTTTATTTCATGTGTAATCCTCGCGATAACCGAATCACAATCATATCAGCCGAAAGACGTCCACAGCTGAACATAGGCCTCCCCCAAAGATTGCCACAATGACCGGTCCTGCGCCAGCCGCATCCAGCAGACTCCTGCGACCTTCGCCAGGTCATCAAATAACATACATCCACGCAAAAAAATCTTTCGAATTATGGACCTCCTCCATTTTTGACGTCGGTTAGCATCAGAGATCCGACAAATGTGCGTCATTGTTCGCAATAATATGGGCATGACTCCAAAGTTGATTGAATAATTATTCATTTAATCATTTTCAGAGAATAACCTTGTTGACACCGGTAACTATGAAAACCTTTGTGAGTAGACCTTGAGGGGTCCTTGAGGGGGGGGGGGAGCTTTGAAATCAAATTTCAATAAATTATTCATTTAATTATTCTTTCAATCAAATCTGGTGCCATGTCTATATTATTGAGAACAATGATGCACATTTGTCCGATCCCTGGTCATCATACAGCGGTCCGACACGTTTTTCTGCTCCGTATGTTTTTAGGGTCACGACACGAAATAATTTGTCGCCCATTCGCAATGCTTGTAACGACTTTAAAAAGAACCTTGTGCGACTTTTGCGTTTTGGTTCCTTTGTTTTAGCGCATATATTTTTCGATTTGGCGGCAATTGAGGGCTTTTTTGGGAAAGACCCTGTCGGAATTAGTCAAACAGCTGTCTAATCAATAAAGTTCTTTAGCGGGGTTTATTTGTCTGATTTTATTTTATTTTATGGAGACAAAGAAGTGCCTATATATTAAACTGTAATAAATATAGTACTTACTGTTTAGCATTTATTTATTTATTTAACCTTTATTGCACAAGAAAACGAGAATATTGTACAAAAGGCGAACTTAATGCTAAAAAGCATTCTCTACCAGTCAACCTTCGGGCAAAGCAGATAAGCTGTGGATGATACAACAAAAGCATATATTACTTATGTGTGAGTAATATGACATCAAACATTTTAGATTACAGTATACGTAGGTACATAATAATAATATAATAAAGAGAATATTTAAATAAAGATAATAATAAACATACATATATAACTTCGTAATAATATACATATACCTACTTATAATACATATAGATGGAACATACAAAAATGAAAGATCAGGAAACATGTGATGTGATGTGTCCCCCTTACCATAATCAAAATGCGGTACTTAAATGCGGCTTTTAATACATCACCAGTATTTTTCATAGGTACTTCATAGTCAGCCTCCGTAGCTTAGTTGGTAGTGACCTTGCTTACGAAGCTGGAGGTTCCGGTATCATTTGCGAGGGCATTATTTGTGTATTTATTTATCACAAATATTTGTTCCTTGGTCGTGGCTGTCTAATGTCTATGTATAAAATTATCTATGTGTATCTATCTACTAGTTATATTATATGTATCGTCGCTACTGCTTGGTACCCACATCACAAGCCTTAATTTAGCTTACCGTGGGACTAAGTAGATTTGTGTAAGATGTCCCAAGATATTAAAATTTACTTAATACTGTAGTATAATCTAGGATACCTAGTTACCTCGCAAGTCAGACCCCATATGGAGTATTGCTGTCACCTTTGGGCAGGAGCACATGTGTACCAGCTTGCACCATTTGACTCGGTTCAGAGACGAGCTGTCCGAATAGTCGACGATCCCAGACTCACAGGCGGTATTGAACCCTTAAGTCTAAGGAGAGACTTCGCCTCCTTATTTGTGTTCTATCGTCTGTACAATGGGTTGTGCTCTGAAGAACTGTTTGACATGATGCCAACGTCCACTTTTCATCATCGCACCGCTCGCCACCGACTGGGCGCTCATCCTCACACCTTGCAACCTAAATGGTCGCGCACCGTGCGGTTTCAGAGGAACTTCCCTCCGCGGACGGTCCGTCTGTGGAATGAGCTCCCTGCCGAGGTTTTCCCGTTGGACTACAGTACTGCTTTCCATCAGGCGGGCCGTATGCTTGTTTGCCACCGACGTGGTATAAAAAAAATACCTACTTTAGTCTGTCTTAACTATAAGTCTAAATATACGTACGGTTGAACCAGTAAGAACTTAACATAATAGTTCATTGTACCGAACCCTTTAAACCAGATAAACCTAAATGCCAAAAATCTTATCCCGGGTTTTTTTTTTGCTATTTTGTTAGTCACCCACTACAGCAGCTAAGCTTAAAAAAAAATCATCGGTGTTATAACACCTGGTAGGCTTTTAAATGGGTATTTTTGTTTCAAACTATAAAGATTATCAATGAACAAAACTTTATTTACAGAAATGCAGATATTTTCTCTCCTGGAAATAACGCTAAGCTCAATTAAGATTCAGTGGAGTAACTTTTAATTAATAAAGTTTACGAATCAAACGCAGTGTCGTAAAATTTGCGATTTGTTGGGGATATTTAAAGCTTGGAATATACTTAAAATACGGAGACAAATCTCGTGAGAAGAAAATTGTACAACATACGCATATTATTGTTGTCAAAGAAACAATACTTAAGAGGGCTCGTACTCCTGGAAGTTCATCTTACGTAGGTAAGTTATAAGGACGGAGCTATACTAAGGAATGAGAGGTGAATATCACTATCTAGTATAGTATATATTGCCCCGTCCCTATATAACTTACGTAAGAACTTACAGGTGTACGGCTGACCTAATTAAAAACACATTTAATATTTTTTTTCGGTTACCGCGAGGATTACTCATGAAAATAAAACTATGAAAACGAATAAACTCGCGTATATTAATTATCTTTAACTTCATTCCGACTTTTCGAACACTTTACAGGGTTCGTGGTCTGCGGCCGTTTTCATAGTTTTATTTCATAAAAACTCATTTATTTGTAATTTTTGTAAAAACTCAGTGGCCATTATTTATTTTTAGGGTCAACCCCTTTTTTTGCCACTCGTTGCTATGGCTACGTTCTCCTGGGTCACCAAAATCACAGTTACATTAAAGTTTATAACTTAGTTTATTTTGACAGTTACGTGGCCTTCCCATGGTGGGTGAGCTGCTAATCATGTTAGTAGAGCGTGCTGGATAATAAAGTTTTTTTTTATGTGACGAAGGTAGACAACTGAGCTCTCAGCCCACCTGATGGAAAGCAGGAACTGAGGCCCATGGACATAGTGACCAAAATATTGCCTATGCGCTGCCTACCATGAGGGCTTAGATGGATTGCCTCTAACTATGCCAATAATTACACCGGCTATCTTACCCCCAAACCAGAGCTCTGAACCAGAGCTCAGTTGTCTACCTTCGTCACATAAAAAAAAATGTATGTTGGTTAAAATAAAATTACATTTGCCACAGAAAGGACGGCTCTAAATCTCAATTTTATGCAAACCCAAAATGGCTTCTGGACAATGTCTTCCTACGTTCGTCCCTTTACTCTTAATCGGGAATTTCCGTACAATTTCGGCTTTTCCCATTAGCAGTAACGAACGGAACTTAACCTTTTTTATCAGGAAACTGAGGTCGACGGTAACCGGAAATGCAATAGACATGTATTATTATTTTAGTAGACGTCGCATGTGGAGTAGCAGCCTAATTTATACATACATTAAATAAATATCCCGAGATACACTTACACAAATCACACATCCCTAGCCCCACGCTAAGTTCTATTAAAACTTGTGTTGTGGATACTGAGCGACGATAATAATATGTATCTGTAATATGCAAAATAGGTTAATACTTACCAAATCTTTATATAACTAAAATTTTTTTTATGAAACATCTCAATCAAAATTGTTTTTATTCAATATTTATTGACTTGTATTTTTTTAAGTAGTAACAGTACTATGTATATAAATTTAAATATGAAATGTCATATACTAAGGAAAAAATACCGAAGTTTACCAACGCCGGAGGTGGCATTTAAACACACGTCCTCAGGTTTCGCGGCTGATGCCTAAACCAGCTGGAGTGGCCGAATGGTTAGATTGGTTAGTCACCAAATATCCACTGAGGATAAAATACCTCAAGAATCTCCACAATGAACAGTTATTCGCTACCCTCAGACAACGATTTCCCGTGGCGTTTTTATTTGTTGAGCTATTTTTTGCAACAATAAAAAAGTTTGTGTTAATACGACGTAACAAATACTATATAAATGATTGTAATAAATAAATAATAGCTTTGCATCAGAAAGATTGCAGGTGAATAACGCGTGGTCGTTTTAGGAATTATTATGTTTTAGTGTGTGAATGTAATTTTTATATTTAAGTGGGTAATTAAGTGTATGTGGATTTAGAATGTAATTTAGATTATTTTATGTCTTTAGTGTTTAACAAATAATAATTCTTGAGTCTCACGGTAAGCTCAATTAAGGCGTGTAATGTGGGAGCCAAGCGACATACAATTTAAATACATGCCACGATCACAGCCGTGATCAAGAAACAAATATTTGTTATGAATAAATACACAAATAATGCCCTCGCCGGGAATCGAACCTGGAACCTCCATCTTCGTAGGCAGGGTAACTACCAAGTAGGTTACAGAGGCCGATAATTTTCTGATTTTGTGGTGTCAAAATCAGAAAAAAGCTAATTTAAATTGCAAACAAACAATTTAGGTTCAGCGAAAGATTCCGCATGCAAGGTTGCGTTGTATATTCCCGATATGTCTGTGGCCTTATATTTGCCTTAAACAGTTCGAAGGTAACATTTGTATGCGAGAGGCTCAAGCGCTCTGATGTGCTTTTGTTATACCATTTTGCGAAGAAAAAAAACGTCTTAAACGCCTATTCTTTTAAAATAGAAGTCGTTTTAAATATGTTGAATAGGTAATAACAAAGGTGAGTTTGGTGTAAATTATTTCTCCGAGCGTTTCAACCGCCGTGTATTCGGTGGCAACCTTATCTCATGAATCCCGTGAGAGATGCAAGAACTTTAGGATATATTGGTAGACATAGTTGACAACTGCCAATTTATCCAAAAAATGTATGAGATACCCACGGAAATCGGGTAATAATGTTGCCACCGAAGTCACGGCGGTTGAAGCGCTCGAAGAAATGCCCTAATCCATGTACTCGTAATAGTTCTGTGTTTCTAAGTATCTATTTTAAACCAATTTCAAATAAGGAAGAGATATCCAATTCTCCTGATTTTTTAAGTATGTCGATATGTCCGAGAATCGTAAACCAATTTTAAAGGGTATAATAGCAAGATGGTCTGATGATGGGATCTTGGAGAAATTGGTCCTTCGATTCGAGACAAAAAAGATATTTAGAAGTCTTATGCTGTATGCTATTATGTATGTATACAGGGTGTTTCCTGAGTCACTATAAAACCCTTGCAGTGATACTGAACAACTTTTAGTATTGTATCAACGCCGAAATCGCAAAATAATACGTCCCTAAGGATCTTTTAGAATTTGAATTTCTTAACAACCCTAACGGAGAATCCATTTCAAGATTAGTTACTCTAAAAACAAAATGAAAGAAGACTCTAACATTTATTTAAATCACAAGATTCTAAAAGTAAATTGAGAAAGAAATCCATGAGAAGTTAGGACGTTAAATCACAATTATAAAGTCAAGTTGAAAAGGTCGATGTTTTTGCCTCGAGCTAAATTAGACATTTTTGATACAGGTTCAGGGGTTACCATGACGTACTAATGCGATTCAGTTTAGGTTCAGGGAAAGGGACACAGATATACGACTCGTATAGCCTTGTCCCCGTTGTTAGTACGTCATGGTAACCCCTGAAAACTTAATTTTACGGAACGTAGGTGGACAGGCGGTGCGAGAAAGGAAAACACAGAATAATAACGTTATTCTACGAATAATTATGTAGAGTTTCTTCGGAAAGTAGAGGCACGTGATATGTATGAGAGAGCTATGCAGCCAGGTGTCTTCATTTTCCGTGCAGACTCTACCATGAAAATACTGATTTTTTTTATCCAAAATTTAAATGAATAGAAAGTTTGAAAGACGTTATTATCTTATTATATTTCGTCTTTTTTTAATTAAGAAGGTTATTGAAATACCTAGTTGCTTTTATTATTTCTAATGTTCATTGCAAATAAATAAGGTGTCATAGGGTAATTCCAAAAATAGTGTAAAACCGTATTGTAAAAAACCGTGTAAACCCGTTCCAAAAATAGTGTGTCCGAAAACCACTCGTAATTACATCGTCTTAAGTGTCACCTTTCGGAATTGTCCCGTGTTTTTTGACATGCAGAATTACCTGAAATACACCTAACCTGGGTGAATATCTGAGCGTTTCAACCGCCTAGTTTCGGTGGCATCATCTTTGCCAGTTTCTAAACGTCTCAATTAAACTTCATCATTTGTATAAGATACCGTGCCTCCTTCAAATGACAAAGTAGCGTATTGTAACGAATAGAAACTTCGGCAAACATTATGTTACCAAAATTAGGCGGTTGAAACGCTCAAATATTCACCCACCTATTAGTTAATTTTTTTTTTTTTGTTTTGTATCTATTTTTAAAGAAAGTAGATTTCATTATACAAATAATCTTAATCCTTCCATTCCTTTTAGGATTAAATCAATAAATTTGTAAAACATTGAACGATTCTGAATAAATTCAATAAGAACATCATTAGGCTTAAAAGAAATATCTTTTAGTCGTTGAAGACCCTTTTCTATTCGTACCTAAGGATCTGAAACGGTTTGAAACTCAGATTTTATTAAATCTTAACTGTTCAAAGAATCTGATACGTTACGCCTTTTTGTAAAGAGGACAAGTCGTTTTTCTACTTTTACTGGGATTCTTGAATAAAATTTCGATTTAGTTAGAGTTACATTATATATAAATTAATCGCCAATACGGATTTTAACTTTCTTTAAATCGCCAATCCACCGGTTCTCAAAGATGCTACAGAATACAATGCAATACAAAACTCATTAATAACACCTCACACGTAAAAAAACGTACTATTGAATTTAAACTTATTGAGACGTAATAACTTATAAATATAATTAAACGGTCAAACTACGCTCGGCGTGTTTCAGAGAGCCCAGGTCTCCTTTATCAAGCATTGGGCTCGCGTTATACGCCTCGCAAGGCATGGATTTTGTAGTAAAATAAATTTTCTTTATTAGAGCTTTTTTAGCAATTCACTGTGTCTCTCATTGTAATTTACAATACTTAATTGCAATATTTTATCCGTGCGGTGACGGAGTAAGAATACAAAAATCACCGCCCCTCTCTTCCCGTGGGTGTCGTAGGAGTCGACTAAGGAAAATACTGAGTATCCAGCTTCTCAGCCGGTGGTAGGGTATTTTACTAATACCCGTCTGGTTGGCTACCACCGTACATTCGGTGTAAACGCCCGTGAAATGACTTACCGTCGTGTTTGCCGTGTTTCGGGGTCAGCCGGTGTATTTACCAGCATCTAGCGGGCCAGCAAGGCGGTGGCAATTAACAGGTTACTGATTGTCTCCTGTTCGTTGCCGCCGCGATTTGGGCTCTACTTTTCACTTACGATCAGGTGGAGTCGAGCCACTTTGTTGTGCCAACATAAAAAAAAAAAATCATCATTTATCTGTGCAAAAGTACCAAAATAATATGCTATCAACATGCGACCATGTGCCGCTTACTCAATACACGCTCATACAAAAAGTCACCAATGTGATATATTATTGGCTGGTACTGTACCTGTCTAAATACTTACACGTCCGACTGTTCAATTATATGTATTATATTCATTATGCTCATTATTTTGGCATCATCAATTAATTTTCTTAATTTCAGTAATTATTGTGCAGAAACTTTCGAACTTCAGGCTTCCGTTAGCTATTGTGGCCTAGTAAAATGGCTAGAGTGCTATTAAAAAACTTACGAAAAAACTTTAAGGTCAAATGAGATAAAATAACGTTTAGCACCCTATTGGGTGCTAAACGTTATTTTATTACATAACCTCAAAATCCTTTACAAGCCAGTCTGGGGTCCGTAAATGCTCAACTCAAGTAATTTCAACCTTAAATGGGCAGTTGCGAAGTTTGGAACCCTGTTAACTTATGTCAGTGTCGTACACAGTGAATATGTTGGAAACAGTGAATCAATAAAGTTGTCTGCGTGAGTTTTTGAGGTATACGTAGCTAGTACTTAATGTAAAGAGCGTGCTAGATTATGTGCTCTTCAGTTGCTAATGAGATGTAGGCGTGCGGGTCTAATTGCTAATATTTCAGCTAAGCTCTTAGAGAGATATATGTGTCGCTACTTTAGGGATTAGTAGGAACAAGGGTAAAACACAACGTAACAAGAACACAAGAATAACAGATTCGAACGAAAAGATACGTGACCATTTCCATACTTTATTATGGTCAGTTTGTCACGTGACTTATCGCTTATCGTATACGATTGCAGATTGGCATCTTGGCTGGGCTGCTCCGTAACCCAGATAATACCCTGTATATATGAAAGGTATTTAGATTGTATGCCAGTGTAAGTTAGTAATTCACGTAGGTGTAATACGTAATAGGTACTCGTCCGAGTATTAGGCCTGCGGCCTAATTGCTCCTGTTTTAGCTAAGCGCTCGGACGGATATATGGGACGCTTCTTTGGGGATTAGTGGACGTTATAAGGGTTAGGAAATGAGGTTAATGTGTGTTACTTTTACTACTGGCTGGAGGTTTACGACTAAGTCAAGCAGAATTGCTGTTTTATACGTAAATATCAAACGTAGATACAGATTGTGACACTAAAGTTGACTGCTTAGGCCTATAAAGCGTTGATTTAAGTAATCATGTTTTTGAAATTACAAATACAACGGACCGTAGACAGTTGCTCGCAAGTAAAGAAAAATGTAAGTACTTATTTATTTATAAATTATAAATATTGGATGTCATAATATTATACATACCAAATAAAAACGACCAAGATCACCAAATTCCGAGGTTGTAAAAGATCCAACGTCCTCAGCTTTCGCGGCTGATGCCTGCATCGCTCGGCCACTCAGTCCTAGCAACCACCAGTCAATTTTCTCGGGTATATGCAATCCCTTACTATGCTAGGCGCCTTTAGCCATACTCTAAGGGCAAGCACTACATGCATGCACCTTCTATCAGAATACTATTCAGTTTTCTAGAATAGCTAGAGAGCTGGCGCTGAAACATATTGACGTTATCGTGAAAACTCAAATTAAATTGTTTAGTGACTAAATATTTTGATTTGTGTTTTTATTTTATTCCCCAGTTATCATACTACTTAATACTATATAAACTATAGATATTGGATGTCATATACCAAAGAAAAAACGACCAAGATCACCAACGTCCGAGGAGGAAAACAGAAAGATGGGTGAATATCTGAGCGTTTCAACCGCCTAATTTTGGTGGTTTCATTATTGCCGAGGTTTCTAAACGTCTCAATATTATACTTCGTCATTTGTATTAAGGTACCGTGCCTCCTTCAAATGACGAATTAGTACATTGTAAAGAATATAAACTTCTTCATAAATGATGCTACCAAAATTAGGCGGTTGAAACGCTCAAATATTCACTCCGATATGGCTTCACCGAGATTCAATTCACACCTGGATCTCCAACTTTGTAGTGATGATTATCCCTGCCAGCTTTACTACATATTTAGACGGGTCGTCTCAAATTTGCAGAGACCCATATTAGTTTCGCATTTCCTAAATTTCATATTTCAAAACGAATTACTCAAACGAGACTAATTGCCTCTAATTTGCAGGGCACAGGTGTGTGAAATGGCTAGATTACTTCACTCGCTTATTATATCAAAAGATGCAAATATCACCCTTATGTATTGCAAATAGTAGGGTGAAAGTCGCTTCCATATTTGTGCAGCTAAAAGGTCAAAGATAAATGTAGAAATGTTGCATTTGCTCCCCTATTCACATAAAACGAAAGCTGTGGAAATGTATGAAAGTGAAAATGAGAAACATTGAAGATAGAACAGGTTAGGTTAGATTAGATTTGCTTCATGTTTTGAGGTTAAAATTCTATGCATGCTTATTGAAGTTTTAAATTGAAATAATACGTATCTATTATTTAGTATTTCGAGCTTAGGGCAGACCGGTTTCTCTCGAACAGCAGCCAAAATAATCATGGCAACGCAAATGACATGAAATTATTGTAGGTATACGAAGGGGGTACTAAGCGTAGGGTAGGCCCCCCCCAGGACGTCCACCTGGTGGTGGTGACTGTTGGTGGAAAGGTCGCAGGAGTCCGCTGGATGCGGGTGGCAATGGCGTAGGACCGGTCATTGTGGCAATTTTTGGGGGAGGCCTATCGTCGGGTGAGAATGCAATTGTGCCATATCCATTTTCAAGCAAAATCGGTTTTTAATAGGGCTCCCGATATACGTACTATTCGCCGAACCGTAGCTCCGTGTCCTTAACCCCGGCGGTACTAAGATCACGAATTTCACAGTCACGCCGAGATACGTACCCGAATCTTTGTTTGTATACGTATCTACGAATCTTGGCTTCGTTCTGGCAACGACTGCTCGTGGCATGGATCCGGCCGGACCAATTACAATGCAAACAAATAAGGCCTATTATTGAATGACAACTTGTTTTTAAAGTACGTATTGAGTATTATACTCTGAATCGGGACGAACGGGATTTTATTGATTAGACTTGCATTTTGCGTATCGATTTATGTTATAGAATAACGTGGTAGGTACTGTGTTCTATATAACAAGCGACGGTGTTATTTATGAATTAGAATTTATATTGTGATTTTGAATCACCAGATAGAAAAATGAAAAAAGAATGTTAAAAATATTTGGCCAAATTGCTATAGGTAGGTACATAAAAGATAATACAGTCGTTCATTTAAGTTTATTACCTGCCAGGCGGCCCTTTTGTAGATAAGACCTATACTAAGAATTTGCACGCGCAAAGTAGCTAACAATAGTTTGTCTGCGATGTAATTGACCACACGTGGTAATTTTACTGATAAATATGATAACTTGGGCTTTACCTGGTACACCTTTTGTTTGTGAAGTTGAATGAAATAGCCGCATCTTTGTTTTGATATAGATAAGCGGGGATGTTTTAGTTAATTCGAAAAGGGCTATTTCGGGTTTTGGTTTTATACGTGTTTAGTCACTAATAAGATTGCAGTCCGGGCAGACTTAGCGAGAGTTGAGTCGAATTTAAATTAATTGTTTTATTATTATTTTGTTACGTTTTTGTATTGTTACTGTTGGTGAGAAGATAGCGTTTTTAAAGTGTATTAATAATGAAGATAAGTTGGGTGTGGAGTTATGCCACCAGGTTCGGTGACACGGCTTTATGCATTTTGTGCAATGATCGTACGAACAATGAGTTTTCGTGTCGTGGTGGTACAACAGGATCGATAGGAAAGCATTTGAAAGCGGTGCACCTAAAATCTCCCGTCATCGTCACGACATCCAATGAGTTAGTATATTGTATTTTTTAATTATATTGCTTTTTAATATCCTTTTGTATTTTAAAACTTCCTTTAGGTGGGTATTTTGTAGGAAATAACGCTGCAAATTTGTATATTTATGACGCATTTTGTTCCTGAGTTATGGGTTTCCTAGTATAGATTAATCGTTGTCTGGTACCCTCAATATTGATTTATGTATTTATTTATATCAATTTTATTGCACAAAAGAAAAACTTAAATTATGATATTTAGAACTAAGAAAAAATATTTACTCCGCACTGTGTTATATATTTTTTAACTTCCGTTCACATCTCATTATTAAATTAGGTCATTAATACATGACAATGTGTCAGTTTTTATTATATTGAACTCAGAAAATATCTATATTTTATAATTCTGCCCTCCTTACCTTAAAAAGCTGTAAGTAATATGTAAAATTTAATGTCAGTACGTATACACGTTATCATACTGAAATTAAGTGCAATTATTTATTACATTTTCAAACTAAGTTATCGCACTTTACGTTAGAAAGGCAATTAGGTAACCACTAAATTAGATTTACAAATATCACGGTACATTCTCATCAGTTTTCCTTAGTCCTTAAAGACAACGCATCGAATCGTCACTCAACAACGCGGGCGAAACGGATCTGCGTGTAATTAAGATACGTATCCCCGTGTACACGTGTATATGTATCTTTATTGATACGTAGCCGTGAAACACGCAGGAAACGGGCCTTAAAACCGTTGCCGTGTAACACGGCAACGGGGATCCGGCTACGGTTACACGAAACACGGTCACGACCACGAGCCCTAGTTTTTAATGGTTCTTGATAGCATTTTTTTTTGTAGTTCATAACAGGAATCGATTTTTGAAAATTCTTATTTTATATTTAAAAAAAACATATATTTTTGTGCCATATCCTCAAACCGCAATAAATAGTGATTACAAATTTGTGCCATGTCCGGACATGACACAAATTTACGGTTAACAGCTATTGATCAGTGTGCCAAGCGACTAACCGATCAACATGTTTGTGACATAATCCATTAATCGATTTGATTGTATCGATTCGATACTTTTTTATCTACCCTCTCTTTTGATAAATGACAATAAAGAAGGTAGGTTTGATTTATAATGATTTGTGTCATTCATACTTCAAGCTTTTATCTTAATAAGTTGGTGGTATAAATACATAATATTTATAATTACGAGTACCTAACCATAAATTGTAAGAAATTACATATACTACAGAAAAAGTAACCGCATCCCCTATGACCAGCGGCCCTACTGCGAACTTCGTAATCCGAAAATTTCGGGGATTTTTCTCTATCACTCTAATGACGCCTTCGTTGATGTGAACGGGAAAAATCCTCGAAATTTGCGGATTTCGGAGTTCGCGGTAGTAGGCCAAGACTGGAATCGATCCAGCGACCTCCTGCTTTCCTGCCATGCCATTTAAGTCCTGGCCACAGGAGGCCTCGGTCACTATTCCTGAAGTACATATTATATGACATGTCTTCTAATTTATAGAGCGTGTAATCGTGTATTTAGGTACCGTAACATTATTTGTTGATAAGAAATAATAACAGTAATATGTCATTCATTAGTAAACGTATTATAAGCTGTTCTCATCGATTTTTTTTTTTACATTAACACTAGATATCGTTAAAAAGCTTATCATTTCATAAAATAGAGAAGGTCACCTAATAGAATAGATTATACCTATTTATAAAAAGTAAAAAAATGATTCACATAAATATTGGAAATCAATATTGGCACTATGGTGCCACGGATTCACGTGAATAATTATGTCTTCATATTCGAGATTAATTATCGTCTTGACTTGAAATAAATGTAGTCGTAAAATAACTTTTATTTGCATAATTAATTGCGTTTAATGTCTACCTTTCCTGACATTGCACTGACATTTTGTGACACATCCATAACTTTGTGTCATATCATACATAGCAAGTTAAACATTTTCTTACCAAAATGGATATGGCAATTGTAAAACTACTTATATCTCATGACTATTATATGTTAAACATTAATTGTATATAACAAAAAATAGTAAATTAATATACTAAAGTGTCAGTTAAGTTAAATATTGCAAAATTATAAGACATTCGAAGAAATCTTTTTTTTGTTTCTTTTCGCTCTCCTCTAAACCAAGGCAAGTGGCGTATAGCACAATTGCATTCTCACCCGACGCTATGTTCAATTGTTCAGCAGTGGACGTCTTTTAGCTGATATGACGATGATGAAACGAAGGAGGGCCGTGTCTAAGTGATCTACTATCAAAAACACAATAGGTATTTTCCTATCTCCTCTACCCAAAGGTTGTCTGGAAGAGATCGCTCCTTAGCGACAAGACCGCCTTTTGTTTACCTCTTTCAAACATGTATTTTTATTATTTGTTTTGTATTTGTCTTTGAGGTGCAATAAGGAGTTATTGTATTGTATTGTATTGTACTTAAGAGAGTATACATATAGGTTCATTGGCAGCGTTGTTTTGTAACAAGGTCACATTACATTAAACAATGTAATGTGACCTTATATCTTGGCGTTCTGTTTCTTCTATCGTTTTGGTTTTGACTTTGGTTAAAATTTCTACCAAAAAAAAGTATATTTTCTTTCATCAGATCGTCTTATATTGAAAACAAATCCGATAGGCTTTATATAACAACAAAGCACAAAAATAGGATTTGTGAAAATAGGATTAAATACGAAGCGAATGACTTTGTTTCGAAGTTTCGTAAAGTAGGTTTGTTTGTGAAAATTGGTCCATGAGAAAGTTAAGCACATTCTCAGTTATTACTTTTCATTTAGATTCAAATAGAAAATAAGTACTTAAGTAAGAAATCGTTCACATTCTGAAGTTGTTATCATTCACATTGTGTAAGATGACGTAAAATGGTTTATCAACACGTAAATACCACTTTATGAAGATCACCAGATGATTCAAAAGTGGACGTCTTATGGCTGAATAGATGATGAATGATGAATGTGTCTTTGTGTTTATTAATGTCTAAGGCACATATTTAGATAGAAACATTCTAAGGGAACGGGACATTTCGTAGAAACAAACGTACCAACGCACTGAAATCCATAATGCCGACTACATACATAAGGTAGACTAACATCCAGGTGGCTTATGATGGTCCCGTTTTATCTATTTATCGTGCTACGCGTCACTTTCGCACTTACATACTTGTTAGAACCTGACGGCAACAACGACAAACGATTAAACACGGTACCATCATAAGCCTACAGGTAGTGAAGATGAAAATAGAATCTCATTTTCGAGTCGCCAGTCGAAAGACGTCTCGTTTAAATGCAGCAGAAAATGCAGAGAAAATGTGTTCTATAAATAATAACTAGTTTCATAACATTTTCATTTAAACGTTTACGATTTTCACTCAAATGTTGAACTAAATCTGGCTCATGTTGGTTCCGTTTTGGCTGTTAACAACGCGACACTTTTTTGCTTGCATACCTATGTACTTGTAATAATAAGACGGCAATGGAGACACCATTCAAGGACATTTCTCCGAGCGTTTCAACCGCCGTGACTTCCGTGGCAGCCTAATCACACGAATTCCGTGAGAGATGCAAGAACTTTTGGGTATAATGGTAGACGTTGGTGATAACTACCAAGTTATCTAAAAAAATATGAGATACCTACCCACGGAAATCGGGTAATTTTGCTGCCACCAAAGTCACGGCGGTTGAAACGCTCGGAGAAATGCATTTGAGTAAGCCTCTATATATTGTGGCAGCGTTAGAGTGAATGTTCAGATTTATTTATTTATTTTTATTTATTTTATTATACATACAATTTCACAGCATTACAGAGATCCAAGGCACTGTGAAACGTAGACACAATTTAATAAATAAAATAATACACTTGGCAAACAAGTAAGAACAAATTATCACATCACAGAGGAAGGCCGTGCGTTCATCGTCTCACAGAACGTCAGGCATTCATTACATACGTACCGCCATCCACTCGCAAACACATCACAGTGCGGTGCCGATTCGAGGAGTGAGTTTATCAGGTGAAGGGCCCGGACAAGCAGTGATTTTCGGCGAGAAACTGTTCGAGCTGGTGGCACTGCTACCAAATTGCGCAGACGAGGTCGAAAAAGAAATCTAGTAGGAGAGGGAGCATAAAGGCGCAGCAACTGAGCCACCAGCACAGGGCAGTCACAGTCCCCGCGCAGAATACTGCAGGCTAAAGTACCTAGTCTATGATCTCGCCTTACCTCAAGCGAGTTAAACCCTAGTGTACCCAGCAAAAAAGATGTTGGGTATGAAAATGGGTAATATCCAAACATTTTTTTGTAGAGGAAACGGAGAAAAGCCTTTTGTATTCTCTCAAGTAGTAGGATATATGCAGTTTCATGAGGGTTCCAAACGATTGATGCCGCTTCAAGCTTGCTTCTTACAAGAGCAGTATAAATTAGCTTTATTGTCTTGGCATCAGTGAAATCTCTGGTAATCCGTATAACAAACCCAAGCCTTCTGTAACAAGTACGAGCCAGTGTATTTATATGCTCGTGAAAGTTCAGGTTCGCATCCAGAATAACCCCCAGATCCCGAATAGAGTTGACTCTGAGATATCTTAAAACATGGTTAATTGAAGAATGCTACTAACTGATGCGAATTCTATTCATTAAATGATGATATCAGTAAGAACTTTGACATTTACCCAAATTGGTGAAAACTGATGGAAGAGAGGGTTATGCTCAGCAGTGAGCGATCATCATCATCATCATCATCAGCCTATGATAGTCCACTGCTGGACGAAGGCCTATTAAACTATGCGTATAGACGCATTAGGAGGTAAATGCCCATAATCGCCACGCTGGGCAAGCGGATTGGCAATCGCAGTAATGTGTCTACAGTGATGACGCTGCTGCCCATCATCAATCGTTATCAAAAATGGTCAGTGACACTTCAATCCCTTAGTCGACTCTTACGACACCCGCAGGAAGAGTTGGGGTGGTGACAAATGTATTCTTACTGTATAATTTGATCTCAATTGTACCGACCGAAAGGGAACTGATCAATAAAACACATCGCGTTTAATTATAAACTGTCGTATGTATTAAATCTCTCAGCTGTACTGATACAATTTTTCTCCGACTAAACAAAATTACTTTCGAGACCTAGTATTTCACATGCAACACAACGTTGGCGTGATCTACGAAATACGAATTGCTTTTACCGCCATCTACCAGGAACTTATGTAAACTAGTTTTAATCACTTTCTACACTTACTGCCGTCACCACGCGGTCGAGCGATAAACGGCTGAAAATGATGATGAGACAAGAGAAGACTCAATCATATTCATAGTCTTACCTTAGCGGGCGGTGAGCTAGAAGGCTCATCAAAGAGAGCCCAGACCCTCGGCTTGAGCCGCTGCCACGCGCCGAGCTCGCCAGCAAAATAGGCCTCTTCATAACCGAAGAGCCTTGCGATCTCTTCCTCTGAAGGCTTCTCACTGTCGATGTCCAGTTTGTCCAGGATTGCCAGTGTGTTCTGTGGAAGAATGGTTCAGTTCAATGTGGTTGTGGATTTTAAAAATAGGGCACCGGTCCCAAAAGCGACCACCCTGTCCCACGCTATCTTTTTATATTATTTTCATGTACAAAATTATTTGATTATATGGCGGACTCACTAACCTAGAAAACCAATCAGAACAGATAAAACATTATGCTTGTCATATTGTTGTATTGTGCTAAATTGATTTATGTCGGGTACTTCTCTGCAGTTACTTCCTCAGAGGCTCAAAAACTTTTTTCTTTTCTCTGTTAGAGGGTCAAAATGGATCGCTAAATGTACTGCTCTTAAATTGTGAACTGCTCTACCAATTGTAAATTTAATTTTTATTTTGCATATGTAAATCTTGCAGTGCGAAGTCACCGTCATAAATCAATTTATCACAGTACAAAAATATGTCAGGCATATGTTTTATCTCTT
Organism: Thaumatotibia leucotreta; assembly: GCA_025490895.1. Taxonomy (NCBI): domain Eukaryota; kingdom Metazoa; phylum Arthropoda; class Insecta; order Lepidoptera; family Tortricidae; genus Thaumatotibia; species Thaumatotibia leucotreta. The sequence continues at coordinate 384,688 of JALPQI010000309.1, forward strand.
CTGGTTATTTTCCTAGATAGGCGAGTAAAATCTTCAGGAACCTAAAGAAAACATCCATAATATTTGTTCTTGAAATGTCTCTTCTCCACAGACTGACAATAAAACAAATGCTCCAAAGCCGAAGGTCGTAAAGGAGGCAGTGGAAGTACGCCAAACCGTTTTGGTCGGATTTTACTTCAGTCGTAAATACTGTTTCAATTTATCTTGCAGCTGGCTTAGTACACGTAGCTGTTAGGTTTAGTGGGGGTAAGTGTGACTATAAATAAAAAGAAATGACAAAATCAAAATGTTCAATGTTCACAAACGGCTTACTGTCAGCCGGAAATACAAAAGTTGTCGGTGGTCAAAAGTTAACAGCTTTTTCCTAACTATTACGGAAAAGTAAATCAAGTAGCACGCTTCTCGTGCATAAATTTCTCTTTGTACGACACTTCTTATGAAAAAAGTCGTTCGGTACACGTGTGAAAACTTATTTTTAACTCGGATGATTGTGGCCCTTGTTTCCCTCGGGCTCCAACTTTCACCCTCGCCGAAAAAACTATTTTTTGCACTTGCATCGAAATGTACTATTTTAAATTTATGTCACGATTTGATTGCATAGGGCATTTATGTGAGATGTTAAACTATGTAGATTTAGTTGTTATGTGCCAGAAACTGTAAAAAATATGTTATACACAATTCCTATTCATAGCTTAGTCTACCAGTGACCTAAATTATAACTTCACTTTGTACTCACCTACTGACTATACTATCTACTCTATGTTTTATACGAGTAATTATACAGTTAATTTTAACCCAAACACATTTCTGCTAGCTTTTACCCGCAACCAACTTTATCAGTGTAATAACCACCCAGTTTTACCTTAAATGCTGTCGACTACTTCTTAATAGAAAATGTAGTATTAAAATAGATATTCCCTGTCGTTTACGCCTTTTTGTTTTCGGCGTGTGGCTTCCCTCGTAAAATTACCCACGCTCTGGTAGGAGCTGTTCCACAGACCATACTGTTGAGATAGATGCAGCAAATGCTGCGATTTTTTGGGATGTGCTACGCACAGTCATGTGTATTTGTCTGTGTTTGATAAGGATACGAGCAATGGATATTGACCTCAAATCAATTCATAATTTTAATTCAATTTCCTTTGTACCGATCCGACGAGGGGGTACACATAACATGCTTTGGAGATTTGGAACGCTTTATGCTATGTTTTCGTAACTAGAATCATTTAACCTATGGCAAACTACCAACTATAAAAAAATAAGGTTCTGAATGCCAGTGTTGGCATTGCGCACTTATAAAAATCGGTATATGTAAAATGGTAATGAAAGTAGATATTCATAAGATCAAAGCGAAGAAACCATTTAAAAAATACTCACTTATGATTTTAAAATGTTACTCCTCTACATATGCATATATTTTTTTTAAATCAATAACCAATCTTTTCTTCAAATAACATACAATAATTTAAAATGAGTAGTAAGTAATTAAAGGAAATAAAAATATCAAGTTCTAGAAAAAGTGTTAATCAATGTCCCCACATTGATTAACACAAGGGCAGCACCATCGTCGAAGCCAAGCTATCTGGCAGCGAGCTTGAAGCGGTGGCGAGTGCCTCGGATGCACATGCTTGTAGCAATATACTCAAACAAACATCTCCATGTCTTTATTTTAACGAAAGCTCAAAGATCGTCTTGGCAAATTCATAATTTTTTTACCGTTTCAATTAGAAATTTTTATTACATGGCAGGCATGATATCCAGCTACGTCAGTTGTCTGGTTTTAACTAGTGTTTGTAACACCTCAAAGACGAAATGTAGTGCTACATCTATTCCAATCTCTGGTCTATGGGTAGGGGCTATTGCTTGAAATAACCTACAGACTATACTGCCTATAGGTATCTAGGTTTATTTGCGCAGCGTGACAATGAGCACTATCTAGTGCTTGCTAATATCAATTTAAACTAGGTTCAGAACAGCGTACTCGTAAAATGAAGGCGACAAACACCCATAAATGTTGTTTTATGACTATTAGTAGGTTAATATTTTCTTCGGTTACCGCGAGGATTACTCATGAAATAAAACTATGAAAACGGATAAACTCGCGTATATTAACTAATTTTAACTTCATTCCGACGTTTCGAACACTTTACAGGGTTCGTGGTCTGCGGATGACTGACAATGGAGGAAATTTGATAGATCTACCTCCATCAAAAATAAGAAAGATAAGTACAAAACTACCCACCAAAGAAAAATTACTAAACCACAGACAATCAATTTTAAGGGTGGATGGTACATACAGAATTTGCAAATTAAGCTAGTTATTCATTACAAATATTTTCAGAATGAAAACAAGAGACAAAATAAATAATCTACGCCGGTTCTATCCCTACGCCACTGCCTGAGAAGTATTTCCTTCCTTTGTATGATTGTATTGTTAGGAAGGTATCCCAAAATTGGGACCGGCAAGAAACTCAGCGGGACAACTCTTTTCAAAAAACATTTGTAGTACATCTTAAGATCATCATGCATTAAACCGAAACATACAATTTTGATTAATAAGGAAATTTAAAATAATTTTGAAAAAATGTTGCCAGTACTAAAAGGGGGGTAATGGTCACCACCGCCAAATACATCAGCCTCACGGTTTATGTCTAGACTGTTCTTTTATCAGATGAACAACTGGATCCCAAGCTGGTGGTAGAGAAAAGCTTCTTTCCATTCTATTAAAGTTTGGATATTTCATTATCTCAATAGCCTCACGCAACATTCTAGGAATGTTTCTCTTCTCCTTTTTCCTTAACGAGAACCAAAGGCTTGTCAAACTTAATAGAATGATTCGGTCCATCACTGACACGCTCCCAAACCGCAGACTGTTGTCGACGGTGCTTGACATCGGCTATGTGTTCCTTCACCCTAGTAGTGATATTCCTCTTTGTCTGCCCAACATATGAAAGCCTACATTCACAGTCCAGCTTATACACTCCTGCATTCAGTAAGGGGGTGCTATACTTAACAGGCCTCAGAAACTGCGACATCTTCTTCATTGGCTTAAAATAGATTTTAATAGAAGCACGTTTCAAGATGCGGCTGATCCTGTCTGTAACCCCTCCAACAAAAGGCAGAACGGCTGGCCTGCGCTCGACAGTGGGAATCTTCATACGAGTCTTCTGATCGGCTCGAGGAATCTTCAGGTTGTTTGCCCGAAGTGCCTGCCTAGCATGCCGAAGCTCCGCAGCTAGATGCCGATCATCACATATCTATTGGGCTCTCTGAAACAAAGATTTGCCTACAGTAGCTAGTTGGCTGGGATGGTGGTGGGAATTGCCATTTAAATACCTATCAGTGTGAGTAGGTTTCCTATATACAGTGTGACTCAAAGTTTTTTAGTACTGGCAACATATTTCAAAATTATTTTAAATTTCCTTATTAATCAAAATTGTATGTTTCGGTTTAATGCATGATGATCTTAAGATGTACTACAAATGTTTTTTGAAAAGAGTTGTCCCGCTGAGTTTCTTGCCGGTCCCAATTTTGGGATACCTTCCTAACAATACAATCATACAAAGGAAGGAAATACTTCTCAGGCAGTGGCGTAGGGATAGAACCGGCGTAGATTATTTATTTTGTCTCTTGTCTTCATTCTGAAAATATTTGTAATGAATAACTAGCTTAATTTGCAAATTTTGTATGTACATCCACCCTTAAAATTTATTGTCTGTGGTTTAGTAATTTTTCTTTGGTGGATAGTTTTGTACTTATCTTTCTTATTTTGATGGAGGTAGATCTATCAAATTTCCTCCATTGTCAGTCATCCGCAGACCACGAACCCTGTAAAGTGTTCGAAACGTCGGAATTAATTTAAAATTAGTTAATATACGCGAGTTTATCCGTTTTCATAGTTTTATTTCCTTAGTTTTATTTATAAATATACTCTTAATATTTTATTCTAATCTTGTATACTGTTTTGGTCGTAATAAATATGAAGTGTCTTCTTTTGAATGCCGTGCTTATCAGTCATTAGTGATGCACGCACATGATGTAGCTGTTGGTGCTTGGTAGACCTCAATAAATAAAAAATAAAATACCACCAGAAAATTTGTTGCGATAAAGTTTACACATCGGTCGTTGGAAAGAGATAAATAATATTGCATAAACGTCACATATGTTAGAGAGGGACAACGCTCTATAAAGCCGAGTCTCTTTCCAGAGACAGATGTGCAAACTTTATCGCCGGGTACTGTATCACAAAGATGAGAGTATCAGTGATAAAGCGTTACGGGTCTCTTAAAGTGCTAAGATTAGAATAAGCGAATATTAATATCATTTGGACCATTTTGTTGTCTCTAGCAAATAAATCTGAATTTTGTATAATTTCATAATTATTTATTATGCTTGACGCCCTCTTAAGGTCTTCGCACATTATAACTACTCCACGTCAACGCGACTTGTCGAATTAACACAATTAAAAAAAAATTGCTCAAAAATAAATTGAAACTTTTAACTCAATTTCCCAAAATTCACGTTTTTTGAGTTATAACGGTTTATTTTTAAAGCTGCGAAGAACTATACCTACTTACATTTTCGATGAGTAGTCAACTGGTTGATCCACCCATTGGTCACTAAATGGACAACGCGTGAACGAGTGGGCAATGCAAATGGTTGCTCGATACACGTCAGTCGCAAACGCATAATCGCCGCGTGGACAATGCGTGGTCAATGTGTGACGAACGTGTCGAGGTTTTCCCCTTAGTGTACGACGCGTAGACTACTCGTCGTTTTGATATCATTTTTTTAAATTTAACCTAGAACATAATGACAAAGGGCTTACCTACCTATATTTCAATATTTGTTGTTATAATGTGCGTAGACCTTTATGCTGCCCAATTTGTCTTTTCTATATTGCCCTCAATTATCTCTACTTAATTTTCGGACTATAATTGGATAGTGCCAACCTCTAAAACATTACAACTTTAGTTTCAGACTAGGTCAATTATAACTTCGAAATAGCTTTTCATATCAAATTCTCTACTCATTTTAGTTTGATCGACATCCTTGCATTTATATAGCTTTTGTATTATACAGAAGACACCTTTTGTATGGGGCCATACAGAGAGATTAGTCTCTTCTGTGGATATTGCAGAATGAAGCCTTGTCGCTCCTTGAAAATGTTAACGTTATTTTGTCAAAATTAAGTTTTCTTACCTATAGTAGCGCCATCTACTACTGGACAAACTCCCTTATTCATACACGTATCCAAATTAGCAAGCCAATAAATAAATAAATATCTTGGAACATCTTACACAAATCGACCTAGTCCCACGGTAAGCTCAATTAAGGCTTGTGATGGTAACCTATTGAACTTTCGAAAATCCTTTGTCCGATTTTCACTTGTCCGAAAACGGTTCCTCGATTTTTTATAATCCATGTACATTGTTTACCATATTTTTTGAAATGGTCCTCGTTTTCTATCCCACATCAACATTTTCCCGAATTTCGATAACCAGAAGAACGGTTGCCAAATTTATTATTTGACAACCGATTTGTTAACCATGTTTTCATAAATCCGATGCTAAGCGAAATCGAAATGTCATTTTACCTTATATCAGTAACCAGAACAACGGTTGCCAACATTTTTATTTGACAATCGATTTGGTAACCACCTTTTCATAAATCGGAAATGTAATTTTCCCTTATATCAATAACCAGAAGAACGATTGTCGGACAAGTGAAAATCGGATAAGGGATTTTCGAAACTTCAATAGGTTACCATCGATGCTATGTCGATGCTACGTGTAATTGAAATATCATTTTTAATCCTAATGTTCATTGTAATAAATATTGATTTCCCTACTACTCGAACTGTCAATTTTCACTGCGCCTACTTTTATCATGTCCGAAATTTCATTCAAAAAGGCATTTTAATAACAACATGCAAAACATTTGAACAACAGGGTGATTGGTTAAAAAAAATATTCAAGTAAACCAGGGTAAAACCGACGTGGATTGGTTAGGTTTCGAAGCTAGGGCGGAGTGAATGGCGTAGTCTTTAAATACTTAAGTATTTTTAATCAATTGTTTACACATCCTCATACTTACAAAACCGAAAAAAGGGGGGACGGGGGGGCGAAGCCCCCCACCAGGGGGCTCGGGGGGCGAAGCCCCCCGCATTAAAAAAGAAATAATCTGAACTTCCCCTACCTTAACCTGGATAGGTTCGTTAGGTACCTTTTATCCCTTAGAGCGGAAATAGAAGCCCCGCGCAGCGGGGCTTCGTCGACCGGTTCCCAGGTCAAAATTGCTCACTTAAATTCTTTGGACAACAGGGCGAATTATTTAGTAATAGTTAAGTATAAGGAAAAATATTTTTACACTTAGTTAAAGGTAGGTAATCACTTTTAGTACATTAAATAGTAGGAACATCACCATTATGCACAATAATTTTTCGATACATATACATAAGACACGAAAATCATTAGGACAAACAATATTTAGGAACAACCAAGTTAGGATTAACAATTTCGGCATAACAAAAATATGCGCAACAATGTTTATGCCATTCATTTTTCGGCGTAAAGTTATTATGCGACAAATTTTTCGGAATAAAAACATTATGCCACCCGATATAGATCCCCTCCCGGGGCAGATCCGAGTCGGATAGGTTAGGTTAGAAGACTAAGGCGGAAGCTTTGCTTTTTTTTTGCTTTTGGAGTCTTAGTCTTTTGATATAAGGGGAAAATTAATATCTCGGTCTGAATACTTGACGCCACAAAAAGTAGTTGGCAAATAATACTTCGGGATTTTAACAAGTGTTTATTCGAAATAATGAATTCGATTGTTTGATAGGGGAGGAAATAATACTTCGGTCAAAATACTTTATGCCAGAAAAAGTAGTTGGCAAATGATACTTCGGAATTTTTACGAGTGTTGATTCGAATCATAAGCAAAATAAAATTGCTGCTAATTGAGAAAGGGGGTAAATAATAAACAGGGAAACGTACTTTCGGACAAACAAAATTTAGGCCAATTAATAAAATGGGAAACGTTTTCGGGATACTAATATTCGACATTACAATTTTCGACTTTATGATAGGTAACCGCTTGTGATGGGTCCTAGGCGACGATATATATAATAAATAGACACACATAGATACTTAAATACATTGACAGTCATGACCATGGAATAAATATTTGTGATAAATAAATGCACAAATAATGCCCTCGCCGGGATACGAACCGGGAACCTACAGCTTCGTAGGCAGGGTCACTACCAACTAGGCTACGGAGGCTGATATAAGCACCTATCATTTGTTCCTTTCGGTCTCATCTAATAGACTTATCAATTGATAATACTGAAAATGACAAACAATCGTATCGGCTTGCTAAGTTAGGAGACATATGAATATGGGGTTAGACACTTACTCCCTGGGATACCCCCATTTGCCAGAATTTCATTTGCCATAATTTTATTTGCCATCCTATTCAACACACATAATATTGTTTCTCATAACATCTTATGCCATACTTATTGTTTACTATATTAATCATTTGCCGGAAACTTTGTTTACCATAAAGTCAATTTTCATAATGTCATTTGTCAGAATCATCGAAATCCGTAATTATCACATGCCACAACATCGTTTGTCATCCAAATTAGCTACCAGAAAAGACAAATTCCATAATGTTTTTTGTCAGAATCATCGGAATCCGTAAATATTACATGCCATAACATAACTTGTCATCCAAATGACCCTCCACAAAGTGAAACTGCTATTAAAAAGTAGGTTAGGTTAGTATTCTGGGTGCCTGTGGTGTCGCATAACGTCGTCCTAAATTTTTTGGTCGAGAATATTTGTCATAATGTTAAATGGCATCCTACTCGTTTAGCCTAATTAATTTTGTGCATACACAGTGCTAGGTTAATGGTTTAAAAATATGTTCAAGTAATAAACCAGCAGCATAAGAGCAAAAGGGACAACCAATATTTAGCAGTTTTTTAAGTTAGGAGACGTTTATGAATAAGGGAGTAAGGTTGTCTATTGTTTGCCCGACAGTTATTAAATATACACAGTGCTAAATATTGGTTGTCCCTTTTGCTCTTATGTACATATTGATAAGACCGAAAAGGACAACCAATACCTAGCAGCTTGCTAAGTTGGGACACGTTTCTGAATAGGGGGGGTTAGACACTTAAATTCTTTCTAGCTTTTTTTAGAGTCAACAGAGGGCGCTTATGTCACTTTATGGAATGGTAGAGGATTCATTGCAATACCTAATGGCAACCTCTGAAGCCTAGTTGGTAGTGATCTCTGGCCTACTTAGCTGGAGGTTCCGATTTGGATTCGGGTCATCGCATCATACTCATATTCATACTTATTCCTTTATTCAAAGATAACGCAAGGTAGAAGAAGAAGACATATCATCATTGCGCCTGCAAAAACCGACATGTGGTGAATTTTCATTAATTCAATTAATACCCTTTGCATATAATTGCTAGGTTACTATTTCAAAGTCATAAATCAATCACATAGCGGATTTTAGAGGAGCAACGACGATATAATCAAAAGGAATAAACATATTATTTTTGCCCAACTCTTATTTCTGTAAGATCGTTCCATGACACGAGTATATATTATTATTTTTGTCTTATATATATGAGTTCGTGTAAATAACAAAACAATTTCTGGCCCAATATATCTCTTGATTATCGGGATAAAGCTGCCGAGTACGTAATATGAGGTAAATCTTACAAGCTCTCAAGGGAAAATGGAAATCGTGCGTGGAAAAGAAAATGCTAAATTCCGAGTTTTTATGTTGCTTTGGATGGAAATTGGACGCAAAATATTGAAAATTGTGCATTAGCAACCAGGTGGAAGTAAATGTAAATGCTTCAGATTAAATTAATTCAATTATTATTTACATACATTTTTATGATTACAAAACATAAAGTTTTAAAATTATACAAATTGATATTGGTGATAGGTACTTTTTTTACAATGCGGATAATCAAGACAAGATATTTATTGGTATTAATTATACACCGTCAATAACATAGTCAATTTGGACATGTTTTTTCCGTAGACCCTTCATTATATGCTTAGCTGGCTCAAATGTCACACCTCTGACAGAAGCCGTTGGTATAAAGTGTGCTGTATTCGCTATCTAACAATTGTATTGCACCGGCTCCACTCGACTGGATGAGATAGTATTGCAACATGAAGCGTATTCTAATCATGCAATACGGTTGTGATATTTTAAGGTAGGTACATTTAGACCAAACGAGCATTCGCATAAATTCTATCCCTCACTCTACGAAATTCGTTCGTTACACAAAACGAGATTCGTCGAAATTCGTTGATTTCGTAAAGTGGGGGATAGAATGAGCGAATGCTCGTTAGGTTGACTTGTTATCCGACATAATTCAGTCTTATTCTATAATTATGCAATATATTTTGCAGTTTATGCGCCATAATAAGGGGATTTAGCGGATATTATGCCATGTTTACGACTTCCATGTCGGATGACGGAATGTTTTATTACAAGCTTTAAATGTTTTTATATTATTTATACTATCATTTCCGGCTGTACCGATTGTAATTTATGCTATAAACAGAATTAGATTTTTTAAACCACATGATTTGATATGAGGAGTGTCTTTTCAAAATGACTTATTTCCACTTGTTTTTTTTAGCTGTTAATGTAGTTTGGCTAAGAGTAGAGAAATACGTATATGTTTTGAATTTCAAGTTCTAATAAGCGTCTTTTTGGCGAAAATGTTAATATTTCAAAGTCCGTATCAAAAGGGCCTATTTCTTCCTTATAGTAAGATCAAGATACAATTGTTTATTTATTATTAAGTACTTTTTAGGGTTCCGCAGCCAAAATGTCAAAAACGAAACCCTTATAGATTCGTCATGTCCGTCTGTCCGTCTGTCCGTCTGTCACAGCCGATTTACTCGGAAACTATAAATGCTACAGTAACGAAATTTGGTAAGGATATGTGTTGTATGAACCGCTACAGGATTATGATACTAAATTGTAAAAAAAAAACCATTGGGGTGGGGGCCCTCCATACATGTAACTGAGGGATAGAACATTTTTTTTAGTTGTATAAAAGCGTGTGGGGTATTAATAGAAAGGTCTGAAAATGATATGTAGTTTTATACGTTTCATTTTTATTTAGCAAATCGTTTTCGAGATATCAGCTCTCAAAGTCTGAAAAATGTTTCCCCCCCTCTATTTTTTAAACTACGCGATAAAAATATATGTTATGGAGATTAATAAACTTAATCAAAGATTTTTGGTTTGATTAAATTATCTTCTATAGTTTTTGAGGTAGGTTGATTTAACTGTATTTTTAAACGGTTTTTATTAACTTCACCGCGTATCAACTGTCGTCGATGCTTCAAATCTTGTGATCGATTTTTCGACCTGTTCTACTGCACCAAAATTAATGAAATTTGGAACTTGTGTCAAGTCCCCATGACAATGCAATATTATAATATTTGTATCCTTGTACTCTCAAAGCCTGATGCTGCAGACGTACTGCTTACCTTAACCGAGAGTGTTAGACACGTGAAAATGAAAGTATAGCATGTTTGGCATAATCAAATACTAACAGCCTGATCTTGACTTCCAACTCCTCACTCCTGATGCTGCAGTACTGCCCACAATAATTGCAAGGTTTATCTTTTATCGATTTCTTGATTTCAAAGAAGTTCTTTAGATATTAAGTAAAAACATGCGAATTGAATACTAACGTCCAACTCCTCAGATCTGATACTCCAGTGTTACTGCCTGACACAACCGCTAGGTTTAGCGATCTGTAGATTTTGAAGTACTGTTTTAGACATTTGGTAGAAACATACGGATTTCATTATCATAATCATCATCATATCAGCCGAAAGACGTTCACTGGTGAATATAGGCCTCCCCAAAGATTGCTACAAGGACCGGCCCTGTGCCACCCACATCCAGTGCCTTCACCAGGTCATGAGTCCACCTTGCGGGGGGCCTACCCACGCTGCGCCTTCCGGTACGTGACCACCACTCGAAAAACTTACCGCCCCAACGGCCATTCGTTCCACTCGCGACAAGCCCCGCCCACTGCCACTTCAGTTTAGCGATTCGAAGAGCTATATCGGTTATTTTGGTTCTGCTGCGGATGGTCTCATTTCTAATCCGATATCGCAGAGAGACTCCTAGCATAGCCCTCTCCTTTGCTCTTTGGGTGACATTGAGCATTCTTATAAGGCCCATTGTAAGCGAGCACGGTTTAGTACCGCAGGTCATCACTGGCAAGTGGCAACATACACTGATCAAAGACTTTCGTCTTCAAACCCTGCGGAATATTGGACGAAAAGATACAGACGGATTTAATACTGACTTCCAACTCCTCAAACCTGATGCTGCTGAGACACGTGTCACTGGCAGCCATGTCGGGCCTGCGGCCCTCCGGCTGATAAACTGACGGCGTGAGTGGATCGCGTAGCGTAGGGCGACCCGTCGGGCCTGCGGCCCTCCAGCTGATAGAGTGACAGCGTGAGTGGATCGTGTAGCGTAGGGTGACCAGTCGGACCTGCGGCCCTCCAGCTGATAGAGTGACAGCGTGAGTGGACCGCGTAGGGCGAGCCGTTGGGCCTGCGGCCCTCCAGCTGATAGAGTGACAGCGTGAGTGGATCGCGTAGGGTGAGCTGTCGGGCCTGCGGCCCTCCAGCTGATAAAGTGACAGCGTGAGTGGACCGCGTAGGGCGAGCCGTCGGGCCTGCGGCCCTCCAGCTGATAGTGTGACAGCGTGAGTGGATCGCGTAGCGTAGGGTGACCCGTCGGACCTTCGGCCCTCCAGTTGATAGAGTGACAGCGTGAGTCTATCGCGTAGGGCGAGCCGTCGGGCCTTCGGCTCTCCAGCTGATAGAGTGACAGCGTGAGTGGATCGCGTAGCGTAGGGTGACCCATCGGGCCTGCGGCCCTCCAGCTGATAGAGTGACAGCGTGAGTGGATCGCGTAGCGTAGGGTGACCCGTCGGGCCTGCGGCCCTTCAGCTGATAGAGTGACAGCGTGAGTGGATCGCGTAGGGTGAGCTGTCGGGCCTGCGGCGCTCCAGCTGATAGAGTGACAGCGTGAGTGGACCGCGTAGGGCGAGCCGTCGGGCCTGCGGCCCTCCAGATGATAGAGTGACAGCGTGAGTGGATCGCGTAGGGCGAGCCGTCGGGCCTTCGGCCCTCCAGCCTGATAGAGTGACATCAGCATGATTGGACCGCGTAGGGCGAGCCGTCGGGCCTGCGGCTCTCTGGCCGATAAACTGATAGCGTGAGTGGATCGCGTAGCGTAGGGCGACCCGTCGGGCCTGCGGCCCTCCAACTGATAGAGTGACAGCGAGAGTGGATCGCGTAAGGCGAGCCGTCGGGCCTTCGGCCCTCCAGCTGATAGAGTGACATCAGCGTGAGTGGATCGCGTAGGGCGGGCCGTCGGGCCTGCAGCCCTCTGACTGATAAACTGACAGCGTGAGTGGATCGCGTAGCTTATCAGCTTGACAGCTCTATCGAGTGATAGCGTAATTGATTGATATATTCCTTATTGTCAGGATCTCTGTTATCTGAGGCATTGTATGAATAAAATGTCTAGTTGAGACACTCCGGGTATTCAAGCTGACATTTTTTTAGTGTCGGATTTAAAAAAATATCTATTCAGCAGCGATTCCCCTCTCGTTACACATAAAATATTGTCCATTACGTTTACACATGTTTGTGTCGTGATTAAAGCGCGAGAGTTAAACGCTAGCATCCTTAATTGTATTGCATATTATAAACAACATCCTTTGATCTCGAATAAGTTGCACTAAAAACTTGAAAATAAAATAAGTAAAAAAAGTTTTAAGTTAAACGGTTTTTATTGCACCAAAAACTAGAAAATAAAAATTAGTTATAACTAACCGTAGATGCTACTTTTTGTAGATTAGTCACGTGAAACTATTATCACTGTAGTCTTCCCAAGTAGGATACTGAAAGCCATGTTTAGCCTCTATGTCAGTGGATTAAGCGTATCCTAATCGGAAACTTTTACCGAACTAAAATAAAAACGTGGGGCGTTACGCAATTGTGATTAAGTCACTATAGTTATTTAAGAACACACATAGAAATCAAGACAGCAATAGAGTAATAAGTTTTGTTCTGGCCTTGATAAAAGTTATTTACCTCTGTAGAAGTGTTGGAACAGATGAATGATTCATTGCAAAATTAAAGCTACAATTACATATTTAGAACTTGTATGTTTCTTCATAATAACGCCCCACGTTTTTATTTTAGTTCGGTAAAAGTTTCCGATTAGGATACGCTTAATCCACTGACATAGAGGCTAAACATGGCTTTCAGTATCCTACTTGGGAAGACTACAGTGATAATAGTTTCACGTGACTAATCTACAAAAAGTAGCATCTACGGTTAGTTATAACTAATTTTTATTTTCTAGTTTTTGGTGCAATAAAAACCGTTTAACTTAAAACTTTTTTTACTTATTTTATTTTAATAATGAATTGATAATGGTACGGAACCCTTCGTGCGCGAGTCCGACTTGCACTTGGCCGGTTTTTTTATAAATAAAAGCTTTGTAAAATGTCCTTGTAAAACAGCTTGTGTATTATTGGATAAGCTTGTGTGTGTAGCAAGGCCGCAAAAAAACGGCTTAATTCTAAAAGTTTCGCGTCAAAAGGGCTTAATTCTTTAAGTTTATGGTATATGAACCTAATAATTAAGTTGATAAAGCAATATATTTAGTGTCATAACATTTTTATCAACTTACTTAAGTACTATATGAAAAACACAGTAAGAAATGGAAACCGTGGATTATGTTTTTCTCAATTTCCCAAAAAAAGTTCAAACTGGAAATAAGCCCTGTATTTAAACTTGTTTTTTCATTGTCATTATCTTTACAAATAAAAATATAATAATAATATATTGTGAGAAGGTATTCTCAGATTGAAATAGATTGTAACTATAACCCACAATGCACAAGGCTATTACTGCATCCTTCTGTTAGATTGCCTTATCTTGCAGCAAAGTAACTTAGTAGCGTTCTGAGATAATAAATTGCGGGAAATTATTTCCCATTTGCGCTCGGCGTTGTAGAATTAAACGCTTTACAGTAATTGTTATTTTGCTGCTAGTTTTAATCATCGCTAACGTAAATTGATATTGGAGAGTTGTTAGTCCGTGGGCTAGCCGGTCTGAAATTAGAAAACGGTATAATTTGGGGGTACCAAGTGTCCTTTTTACAGTAGTTAGACATATTCATAAGGATGTTAAAAAAGTATGATGGACATCTCAAAGTGGTAGCTAATAGGCATACGGGCTATTTCAAGATTTCCGTTGTATGACAGGTATGGTTAAAATTAGGAGGTACAAATTTTCCTTTTCACGGCTGTTAGGTAAGCTTATAAAAACGTCAAAAATGCAAGATTGCCATTTATAAGTGCTACCTAACAAAAATGGGGGCCAATCAAAGATGGTGGATCTCAAGTTTTACAAAATCAAGTATATCTCGAGAACTATTAAATATATCTAATTACTCTCTTGAACAAAATTAAAGGCATATCTGTAAGCTTCATATTTTGCGTATACACCATATTGCTAAAACCAACCGATAATTAATTATGACGAAATTTATGAAAATTTCGTGATTTTGATTTTTTTTGTGTCATGTTTTTACATAGTAGTCATGACGCTAGAAAAATTAAATATTTTTTTAAAGATAGTGTATTTAATAAGCTTTAATTTGATGTATATAACTTGTTGGCGGTATTAAAAAAAAGACCCATAAATTTTTTTTAAATGAATTGTAGTCATAATCCACCGTATACTTAACGATTTAAGAGGCGATGGAAGTGCCACTATAATAACGTGCAACAATAATAGTGCTTATTTCAAATAACCAAGATTGAAAAATATAAAAAAAACCGCCTCTTTAATCACTAAGTATACGGTGGATTATGACTACAATTCATTTAAATATTTTTTATGGGTCTTTTTTTTAATACCGTCAACAAGTTATATACATCGAATTAAAGCTTATTAAATACACTACTATCTTTAAAAAAATATTTAATTGTTCTAGCGTCATGACTACTATGTAAAAACACGACACAAAAAAAATCAGAATCACGAAATTTTCATAAATTTGGTCATAATTAATTATTGGTTGGTTTTAGCAATATGGTGCATATGCAAAATATGAAGCTTACAGATATGCCTTTAATTTTGTTCAAAAGAGTAATTAGATATATTTAATCGTTCTCGAGATATACTTGATTTTGTAAAACTTGAGATCCACCATCTTTGATTGGCCCCCATTTTTGTTAGGTAGCACTTATAAATGGCAATCTTGCATATTTGACATTTTTATAAGCTTACCTAACAGCCGTGAAAAGAAAAATTTGTACCTCCTAATTTTAACCATACCTGTCATACAACGGAAATCTTGAAATAGCCCGTATGCCTATTAGCTACCACTTTGAGATGTCTATCATACTTTTTTAACATCCTTATGAATATGTCTAACTACTGTAAAAAGGACACTTGGTACCCCCAAATTATACCGTTTTCTAATTTCAGGCCGACTAGCCCACGGACTATGTGCAGTAATTAATTGTTAGCATTTAAGATTATTTTAAAAGTAATTTGTCATATTGTATGTAATTTTTTGCATTTTGGTTGTTATTTGGATCGAAAACGATTACTGTAGGTACCATTGTTATTGGTCATTGCTCGAGTGACATTGACATATCGGTGGGAGATGTCTACTGGTTGACAGTTCGAGTGGCGCCATTTTGGAGTGCAGTCGTTTTCGTGCGCACTGGTTATTTCAAAGATAACTTTTCCGTTAAGGTCATTCGAACCATGAACAACCATTTATAAATACAAATGTAATTATAAGGAGTGAAATAAACAAATGTAATTACGGTTAAGGAGTGATATAAAAGCTGGACTCAGTGTTATGCGGTTTTATTTGTTATTTTACTCAATTCCCGGAGCGTTACAAAGAATGATTTAACATAATAATGAAATATGACGACACAGCAAATATCTTCAAAGGGACTCTACGTGTTGAATTTATATCCCCAGGCAAGCCAATTTACACGGTGATAATAGCGAGATATAAATCGAGAATTTTTATAAAAATCGGTTTAGTCTAGACGTAACTATTACAATATATTTATTCATTTAACTGAAATATACGAATATACTTAGGTAACTGGGCCATTTCCATTTATTCCATAGTTGTCCCCCCCATTTTTCGTAGCACAGGTATTTGGAACATGTTTTCTACGCAGAATTTAGAGCTCTCTTGATCCTAATAGGCGAAAATTTGTGTCCCAAAATTTACATACATTTTTCGAATTCATACCATTACCGCCATACTGTAAACTGTATGAAAAAATGGTTACGAAATGAAAAAAAACTTAGAGTAAATATTTTCTTCTATCAAAATTTAAAAAGCTCGCGATTCTGAGTAGAAATCCTGTTAAAAAGTTCCAAATCAAAAAAAAGTAGAGGGACTGACATTGATAAAGAAAGTCCAAACTACAATTACAATGCCGATTTGGGTGTGACGGTCAAGGCAAAATCTAAGATAAGTTAGGATGATAATATTAACTATAGTTTTTCTGAACCTACTGCGACCAGGATATTTTTTAGTCTTTGATTGAAATATAATTGCAATATTCAAAAAGTATTGCAAAACATCCATAGTAAGAATATCCATGTAATATAATCAACTTTTGGCTCACTAATAAAAAAAGTATTCTGATTTACAAAATATGTCACATGTAGTCCTTTGACCTCATTTTCCTATCATACTTTTAACGCAGTCTAAGCAGCTGAATCAATTAAAATTAAATTGCGTAGCAGCAAATGGCCAAGTAGGCAGAGCGCTGGAGGCAGAATTTGCAAAGTCATCGAGTTTTTCGCAAATTGCCAGTCATTTTAAATATGGTTCGTTAGGATTTTTAATGTGAAAAGATATTGATGAGTTAGTATTTTCTGGATGTGTTTAGTGTCTCAACATTTTTTTCATGTCGTTACCATTTCTTCATACACTTAGTATACCGGTAACGAAATGGGCGGAATGGGCGGATCGCAAAATGTAAGAAAATTTAGCGTATTTTTTTTCTTTTACTTAGGCCGATTTTGCACGTGCTTTTGAGAAGAATCCACGCAAGAAATACTGTAAAAAAAGTAGTGGGTACTTTAAGTAATATTTTACCTTGACTGTATCACTGCAGGTATAATAATTATACATTACCTTTGACGTAGCATTTAATTTCATTCGATTCAGTACATAACAGGCAGAGCCACCACCATGTAATTGCCAGTTTGATTGGCTATTTATCGCATGATCAAATTTCGCCGACGCACAAGTAAATTTACAAATGTATCGAGCAAAAGTCGAGTGATTTACGTTTTAAGGTCAAAAAGAAGCCTACCGTGAACCACGAATTCGGTGACAGCCTTATAACACGAATCCCGTAAGAGATCCAAAAACTTTTGGATATATTGTTGTCTACACACGTAGTTGAGAACTACCAAGATATCAAAAAAGTATTAGATTAGATACCCACGGAAATCGGGTAATAATATTGTGACACGGCGGTTGAAACGCTCGGAGAAATGTCCAAAATAAAATACAATCCAGTAATTCTACAAATCACAGAAACGTAAAAGATTTACGTATTATAAATGAAATAGTATCAATACCCAAGTCACGTATGGCACTGTTAGCTTACAATTTTACCTTAACGAATTTACTTTCTGAATTTTACCTTAAAACTCCCAAATTCATCAAATATCTCAGTAACAAAATTGCCCTACGCAAGCGACTTTTAAGCAACACCTTAATTTTTGATCTGCCGATCGCATGTGATTCTCGCTCTTATGTGAGGACAGGTGAGAGTTTAGATTCCTGTGTGGTTTAGTTTCTTGTAAACAGTTTGTTTTCGTTGACAGTACTAACCGTTGTGACACAACGTGCCAGAGAGAACAACATATTGTTTTTTTTTGTTTTCATGAAATGTTATAAGTTTAGCCTTTTTGTAGATGTTGAAAACCCGGACAGTATTCTGATAGGCAGTATAGTAATAATTAATTGAAAAGTATTAATAAATTATGAAAAAAGTAAACAGCAAAATGTTTCACACAATTAATCGAGAAAGAGAAAACGACATGCGTTAAATTGTATCTAACGCATGAAACAACCCGCTTGCTTGTAAGCAAATAGCTTTGCTTTGCTTTAAAGACAATTCAAAGCAAAGCAAAGCTTCAAGAACAGTTTATTCTAGTACATCCTGGTGCGTAGTCTGCCAATCTCTAACGCTTGGTCGCAAACGAAACGCTACTATCTTCTTTGCACTAATAAGAAAGAGTGATAGAGATAGAAAACTGCGCTACGCCACTGGCATCATCGCGCATTGGCATCTTTGCTGCGCACACCTACTAGAAAGTCCAGAATTTCCGCTGTAAAATATTTTCCAGACAATATTAGCCATCTTCTCCAAGTAGTTATGATGAGGGTAAAAAATACAAAGCACGTAAACAATTGAAAGAAAATAATGAAAAGTCTGCCCTCTCGCTCACGCAACCGCAACATAAACAAAGGATCACCATTCCATTATCCGGGATTACCCGGGGCCGAGAGATTCGGACACGCTTATTATCCCCCCGGGAATTCCCGGGAATCCCGGGGCGGGAATAAATCGGGATTATTTGATTATAGCTGCAAGTGACGGGTGGGGATTAATGAGGTATTGAGTGCGTGGGAGAAATTAATTATGTGAGTGATCTTTTTGGGCGGCGGTGAGGTCTGCGGTTGTGAAAATAAGGATAGAGGGTATGAGTGAAACAAGTTAATTTGGGCATTACTTTGAGCGTTTCAACCGCCGTGACTTCGGTGGCAATATTGTTACCCGATTTCCGTGGGTATCTCATTTTTTTTGGATACCTTGGTAGTTGTTAACTACGTCTACCAAGATATCCGAAAATGCCCCTCTCTGGGATTCATGTGATAAGGCTGCCACCAAAATCACAATGATTGAAACGCTCGAAGAATCGGCCTAATATTATGAAAATATCAGTGACGTTTTCCAGATTTTAGTATATTATTCACCCTGACTACAAAACTGGCTGTCGCAGCATCTATTTTTTCTGCCCTCCGGCCGGCAAACAGCACTTTGACGGCCGCTGCGCTAAACTAAGTTGCCGCCTGCCGGCTCTGTTGAGCGGAAAACTGGTATACGCACCTCGGCCGTTAAATGGGAAAGTCGGCATCCGAGGCATTTCCCACTTAAACGGTCTTGGCATGTAAAATGTTTATCCCAATAACATTATTTCCATGACCTGAGAAAGAATGTAAACGTATTTGGGATACTAACATGAACTTCAGTTTACGCATTAATTTTGTGGTAAGCAGTCAGAAACCAAGATGACTTTGGTGTAAGCCTCAATTGCCGACCGCCTTATAGTGGCTTAAGAGGCTCTACAGATCTGCTTGATTAACAGTATTGGGTTTACCTAGACGACTTTGACTGTACACGTCTCTCAATAATATATTTACTTGTCGTTTAAATGACTTCTGCATCACGATTTCATGGTAACTCAAATATTTTAATTCCTATTTAAGTGCAGTTGCAATAAGAAACTTTTTTGTGAAATGTTAATTTAAAGTGTTATGATTATCACTCATATTTTTAATGACAAACGGGATTTACTTTTCTGTGATAGTCAAAACATTTTATTAAATTAGTACATTAAAATTGCGGACAAAGGGAATTCCAGTCGACTCAATTGGAGAAAAATAATAAAATATGTAGGTAAGTATGGTATTTAATTGTGAAGTACACCTTCCTACATTTTTAATATGTCTGTCATTATTTTAGTACAGAATAGGGTGGACACTGAAAAATATTAATCAAATGTTGGCATCGTTTGTGAAGGAGTTGAGCACCAGCTTTCATATCAGATTCCAAACCAGATTTCGCATATCATTTGCGTAACATTTTGATAACCCGAACGGCATATCGGAAAATTCATAGTGGTCTCAAAGTGTTGCAAAAGTCGTTTTTGAAATTTAATCATTTGTTCAATGAAAATTGTGAAGTCCATTGTAGCAAAGTCGATAGTGACCTTTCATACAGAAGTCTTATATTTGTAACTAGGTAAGTGGATTTATTTGTTTGTTTATCGCTAATGATTAGTAGCAGATTTCATAGCAATTTTAGAATCCAATGTATCTAAATAACTGTTTATTGGTTTGGGTGTAACAACCTAATATTCTAGTTATAGATACTAGAATATTAGGTTATTACACCAAACATATATGTATGTTTTGCTTAGTTAGAACTAGTACCGAGAAAAAAATCTTTTATTTATGTACACAACAATGTGAAAAGTTTCTGAAATAATATTCAAGATTACAGATACAAATATTTTATTGACAAAATACTGATATTTTACAAATCCTTGCTACATACAGGGGTATCTTATATTTAACTAACATTTACATTCTAGCTCTAAGATACGGTTACATGTACCTATAATATTATATTTATATGGCAGTAAGTACCTACATACTCTAAGCCAAAATACACCTTGTGTCTTATAAGCATCACATTCAATGCAAATTATGTCAAAAGAGATGAAACTGACATGAAACTGATTCCAAACGGCTGCGGCTTCCCCATTCCTCTGGAATCGTTGTCGACAATCATTACTGGGATACTCTCGTTATCAACCGGGTTGTAAAGTTAATGATCTAATCGATTAAGAGTTGGCGGTCATTTGTTTATCGAGGAATCGCTTTAATGGGGATGGCAATTGTAAATTGGATGGATTGACACCATTAATTGTTTTAATGGACACCCTACACATATTTAAGTCACAGTACACGAGCTGCAAAGAATTCATTGTGAGTACTAGACGAGACGACAGTTGTTCGTACCATGAGTTGGAATGTAAAGGATACGTTGGCTTTTACTCTATTCATAATGCATTCTGTCGCGCTCGCGATGATATAATTATCGTCAGTTGTAATATGAATTAATGTAACCACCAAATGACGATTTTTTAGGAGGGCTTATAAACGAATTTGAAATTTATAAAGTACGTTGTATTTTTTTAGTTAATAATCCTATTGAAATGATGTTTATCTTGTTTGTTTCATCTTTGAGAGGTCTAATTGACACACAGTTACTAACTGCGACCACAGTTGTAGTTCAGGATTTTTTTTTGATTTGGTGACGTTAATAATTTAATGAAAATCATCAAAAGTGGATTTCGTAATTTAGTATTACTCACAAAATGAAACCGAATTGCTTATGAGCCATACAATACAGATGGCGCTTACAGCATTGACATTTGTAAAAATATGGTGAGGACATTAAGAAGGGCATGTTTTGTACTTACGTTAAAATATTGTCTATAATTGTAATTGGGACCTTTACACACGTTAATAAAAAACGTAGAAACCTAATAAAATGCCAAAGTTTTTGCTAACGTATTCAACATTATTTTCTGGATATCAATATTTTATATACACCGTTCGATAGAGCAGGAAATTTGCAGTCGAACGGTACCTATACTTAACTCAATTTCGTTATTTTGGTGGTCACATTAATTCATATTACAACCGATGATATTGGAGCGAGCGCGATGGCCTGTATTACGTATCAAGTAAGACTTAACGTTACCGATACTTGCAAAGTCATGGTACGTTAGCAGTTGACGTAATGAAAAAATAGCCGTTAAAGTCAAGTTTTGTTTGCCCTACTTAACTCTAACGCGTCCTAAATGATTTTATGCTGCCACTGCTGCCAGTCTCAAAAGTTCATTATACGTATAGGAGTAAGGTAAATACTTAAAAGGGACAAGTTACGTAAATAAATAAGAACTTGCTCAATATTTAGATTCAAAGTTTAAGTTAGACCACATATTTACAAACTCTGATACTCAAACTTCGAGACTAAGTTATAAAACTTAAATCTCTTTATGTCTCCATCTAGATGTTGATAGTTCAAATATGCATTGCAAAGACTAACCATATTTCCAGACCCTCTGTCGCTAAGACAAAACTGTGACTGAAGTGCACGAGGTCAAGTGTACATGCGGGCCGTATGCTTGTGTGACTTTGGCGTGCCTGGCCTCTACGAGTGGGATGATAGGTGCAAAAATTGTAAAAACAACTATTTCTCCTATTGCAGGTGTCCATAGACTACGCTTATCGCTTACCATTGGACGGCCCGTGTGTTTTGTTGGCCAGCAATATAAAAATTATTTAAAAGACTTCAATAAATCAGTAGTGACTTACTACTTTTTTGCTAATCAAAATGACATTGTCATAACTGTTATAAACATCATTAAAAAAATTTACGAAAATTCTTCTATGTACCACTTGTGAAAACCAAATCCTGAAAACAACCTTCTGAAACCTAATGTAGATAATTAACGATGTTATAACACTTTTATTAATCATTTTTGGTTGGTGGAAGACAAACACGTAGCCCATCAGATGGGCCTACGAAGGTGAGGTCAGTAAAAGTGATTATTTTAAATTGTCGGACCAATCACCGTGTTAAAATAGGGGGCTGTTAGTGTCAGATGAAATGAAACGCACGCGAGATTCAAACGGGAACACACATTCAAACCGGCAGCCGCTGTACAGTGATGGGTAATCCGTAATAGTCTATACATCCACGGTTTAAGGACGAAGATTGGGATTCACTAATTACTAGGTAGCCACATTTAGGATTACATTTAGAACTTTTGCTTTTGAATCTTAATTAAATCTTAGTCTTGAGATACAAAGTTTTTAATGAAAATTGTAAATTTAACAAAACTTTACAATTTGTAAGAAACTGGTGAAAGTAAGTAGAAGTTGACAAATCAAATTTGATAGGTAGCTAACTTTTTAATTCATCACGCGAAGTTTTTAATAACTGTACTATATTAACCTAGTTATTATTAAAGTGACAGTAATTGGTGACGACATAGACTAACGGTCCCTCTTTCCGACCGACTTCAAAAAAGGATGAGGTTATCAATTCGAAATCTTTTTATGTAAGGTCCCCGATTACTCGAAGACGCTTCGATTGGAAAACTATTTTTTTAGTACAGATGGTGCCCTTATTTTACGCGCTAGTGCGAAAAGTGGCTTATTTTACGTCAGGTCCAAAACTTCAGAGGGCCATCTGTACTAAAAAACTTCGTACGAGACACGTGAAAAAAGGAAATTCGTAACTCGTGTCGATGTTAAACACTACCTTCGGTCATGTTTTAAAATATCGACACTCGTTTCGAATTAATTGTTCATGTTCTTCGCACTTCATCGTAATGTACTATGTTCAGTACAAATGGCCTTTTTAAGACACTAGTGCGAGAAGTGGTTCATTGCTTTGTCACGTCAAAACTTCGGAGGGTCCTGTTAAAACACCACTCGTTTCGAACTTAATTTTGTTCCAGCTTATACGGTTTCGCAATATATTATTTTATCAACATATTTAAAGACTGGAAGTCTACTGGATAGAATTAGCAGCACTCGGAGGAAGTGGTGAGGCGAACGAAAACCGCGCGCACACTACACGCGTCCAGTGCTTGTCAGCAACCTTCCGCTCCGTACAAAGCTTGGGGTCTACAAAACGTACGTCAGGTCCAAGCTGACGTACGCGGCTCTCGCCTGGTATGCCAGGACGGCGGACACAACCACGCGGCGACTAAAAGCGCAGGAGACGCAGAGCCTGAGGACAATCGTCCGGGCCCCTAGCTACGTACGGAACCGCGATATCGTAAGAAGCCTCAACCACGAGAGCCTGGACGCTTTCGTCGGAAACCTCGCGCGCGGGATGTTTAGCGGCGCCGACAACTCTCGCCACCCGCTGCTGCAGGGGATTGCCTTCACGCCCGCCCCCTGACACTAGAAGACCACGAGCACGAGCCCAACCGCGCGAGCTCGTGCCTCCACCAGACCCCTAGGCTCCTCAAAGCCGCAGAAAGGCCACCTATTTACCACCAAGTCGCAGATTGGCCAACCTTGAGCCCACAAAGCCAAGAGAAGGCCAACGTACAGACGCTCATAACGTTCGTAAAGAAGGAAATAAGAAAGTCGGAAACGACGTCCAGAAGACCGGTCTGTCTGTAGACAGACCGCGAATAGAAGCCGCCAAAATGGGCAGAGCCCAGACATGGCCCCCACGACTCGCCTCTGAGAGGATGCAAGTCTGCGAAGACCTTTTTTTTTTTTTTTTTTTTTTATACCACGTCGGTGGCAAACAAGCATACGGCCCGCCTGATGGAAAGCAGTCACCGTAGCCTATGGGCGCCTGCAACCCCAGGGGTGTCACATGCGCGTTGCCGACCCAATAAGAACTTGTACACTCCTCTTTTGAAGAACCCCATACTGTAGTCCAACGGGAAAACCTCGGCAGGGAGCTCATTCCACAGACGGACCGTCCGCGGGAGGAAGTTCCTCTGAAACCGCACGGTGCGCGACCATTTAGGTTGCAAGGTGTGAGGATGAGCGCCCAGTCGGTGGCGAGCGGTGCGATGATGAAAAGTGGACGTTGGCATCATGTCGAACAGTTCTTCAGAGCACAACCCATTGTACAGACGATAGAACACACATAAGGAGGCGAAGTCTCTCCTTAGACTTAAGGGTTCAATACCGCCTGTGAGTCTGGGATCGTCGACTATTCGGACAGCTCGTCTCTGAACCGAGTCAAAGGGTGCAAGCTGGTATACAGGTGCTCCTGCCCAGAGGTGACAGCAATACTCCATATGGGGTCTGACTTGCGACTTATATAACAGAAGTCTTTGCCCCGGAGTAAAGTATCCCCTCGCTTTATTGAGCACCCCGAGCTTTTTGGATGCCAGCGTAGCTTTTCCCTCTAGGTGACATCGGAATTGGACGTCGTTGGAAATGTCGACTCCGAGGATCCCAATACTCCCTGACATGGTAAGAGCTGTGTCTTGGAACTTTGGAGCCACAGTAAATGGGGTTTTTTTAGCGGTAAACGCGCAAACTTGGATTGAATTAGCCAATGTTCGACCGTGTTTTGAACTAGCCGAGCTGCCTGCGTTAGCTAGCTTGGTATTTTTTTCGATTTAATTACATTCAAAATTATAATTTATGTTAATTAAAGCGTTTCATACTGCTTATAAATACTAGTACATAATGGAACATAGATTTAGTTTTTTTTTGACTCGTGAGTTGCCACGGTTTAAACTTGTCAATTTTATACCAGAGACAAAATAATATTTTCCTAAATTGTAAACGGTTACAATATTTGTGTAGTAACTTATATGTTTAACCATAATTTCTTACTAATATTTAAAGTAAATTATCTGGTCTTTAAAATTAAATTATTGTTCTACTGTTTAACGTGGCAGTTACTAGCATGGGTATCATAATAATTACCTTTGTTTAAATAATTTTATAAGGAGTAACAACCCCTTTGTGTTAAGCCCTTTGATTTAACGCTCTAATAAACTACTAAATATCCTCATAAATATACCCATTAGTGAGGAATCAGTTTCATGCCAGGGCTTTTGTGTACTCAAATGAAAAGCTTTAGCGATTTTCATAAAAGTGCTACACCTCGCTTTCGGTTACCGGCCGTCAAGGATCCGAGGACGCTTCGCGCAGAGCGGAGGCGACGCAAAATATTCAAATATTAATTTCTAATTACAAATGTCCACTGTGACTTCCAAGATACAGGCTCAGCCTAGTTTCGAGTCTACTATTTGTAACTTTTATTGAAAATAAACGTTTTATTATTATTATTTACAAATCTCTGTGTTTTTTCAGCCTCCGTAGCATAGTTGGTAGTGACCCTGCCTATAAAGCTGAAGGTTCCGGGTTCGAATCCCGGCGAGGGCATTATTTGAGTATTTATTTATCATTAATATTTGTTCCTCGGTCATGGTTGTCTATGTATTCAAGTATTTGTATCTATCTATTAATATATATCGTCGCTTGGTATCCGTGGACTAGTTTAATTTGTGTAAAAAATGTCACAAAATATTTAATTGTTTATTTATGAATACTCTGTTATTTAATTATGCAAACCGCTGGTCGCTTATGGCTTAAGCCCCGGCGTCTAAACTGAAAGCAACAGATGGCTGGACAAGGGAAACTTTGGCCCATATTTGATTAATATTTTTTCCTCCAGCAAAATAGCGAATAAGTTCCCTTTGAACGTTCCTTTGCTATGGTGATTTTGCTTTATCGTTTTACCACATAAAGTTGGAACTGTTGGAACAAACAAAACTCTGTCAGAGAGAGGTTTGTTGTTTTGGAAGAAGTATGTATATATGTATGTAAATTATTTATTGTTCACAAAACATTACAAAAATAATAACAAAACAATTACTTACAAATAAGTACAAAGGCGACCTTATGCCTGTAAGGGATCTCTTCCAGTTAACCGAAGGAAGTAATATAACCTTAGAAGTAATAAATACATTGCAATAGCAAAGATACTTACGACCAACAATTTTTTGTGATAAATAATTACACAAATAATACCCTCGCTGGGATTTGAACCCGAAACCCCCAGCTTTGTAGACAGTAGGGTCACTAGTGTCACTACGAGTACCAACTAGGCTACGGAGGCTGACG
The DNA here is from genome assembly GCA_025490895.1 of Thaumatotibia leucotreta. NCBI lineage: Eukaryota > Metazoa > Arthropoda > Insecta > Lepidoptera > Tortricidae > Thaumatotibia > Thaumatotibia leucotreta. The sequence goes on from JALPQI010000309.1 coordinate 411,337, forward strand.
AGAAACAACACAAATTTACTAACTAAACCGTTCAGAAAAGTAGTACCTATGACAGTTATTTTTTGCGCTTGTACATACATATATTGAGATTATCCTTAAAAAGAGCACCTTGAAAAAAGTGTCCTTTGTAATAGTAGATAACCATACAAGTGCGAAAAAAATGAAGTTTTAAATCACCCGACGAGTCGACAATCAAACACGAGTTAAGTGTTAATGAAAGACTTTCGTTTACAAACGTGTATCGTTCGACGCTTTTCAGTACAGATAGTGTAGTGAAGTTTCGACCTGACAAGAAATGAACCACCTCTCGCACTAGTGCGTAAAAAAGCGTCATCTGTACTGAATAGTATATAAAGACACAAGTGCGAAAAACATGGAATTCTAAGCGAGTGGCGACGTTTTAAATTTCGATCGAGGGGAGTGTTTTATATTGACACAAGTTATTATTCCCTATTTACACGTGTCTCGTACGAAGTTTTTTAGTACAGGTGGCCCTCCGAAGTTTTGAACCTAACGTAAAATGAGCCACTTCTCGCACTAGCGCGTTAAAATGCATCATCTGTAGGTACTGAAAAACGGTTTTTTTTTAGCTATGGAACTCTATGAAGTAATAGGGCTTTCAACATTAAACAAACAGTGACATGCCAAGATAGATAAACAAATCCTAATACTGTCCAAAACAATATCCGTCCCTGTACTAATGGATCTCCGTTCATTTTCAATAGCTCCAGAATGTAACCAGAATATACAGACCTCTTAGAACCAGTAGATTAGTACTGGCCGGACCAGAAACGAGTCACTTTGTGGCTCATAACGTTTTGGACGTTTTGATAAATGTGTTAGGCACATATTCGCTACATTTTATGTCGGACGATGCTAAAAGGATTGGATGGCTCGCCAGATATTTTTCTGGATGTAATGTTTTTATGTGTGGATATTATGAGTGTTTGTTTCCTTTTCAGGGTAGATAAGTGTGTATATAATACTATAAGATATAATATAATATAATATTAAGGATCTGCCTTATCCTCTCAAGACTTTAACTAAAGAATACTAAATGAGATATAATGAAGCACGACAAGACAAACAAATTTGTATTTTTTCAATCTCTGTTTCAATTCTGTAAAACAAAGTATTACAATAATATTTATATAGTATTTCGCATAGTTATAATATTATAAAACTAAATGTATAATGCTCGCGGCGATCTAGAACCTTTCAAATGAAAGTTTTGGTTGTTGAAGACGTAAGACGCATACTCATATTCATCTACTAGTTTTATTTAAGTTTACTTGGCAAAACAGGAAACAAATGGAAAATATTATGCAAATCAGTTTATTAAATTTATTAAAAATACCACTTTCCATATGAATTAAGCATGCTTAAATTTACTCGTTCATTGGATTATTATGTTATTCCGATAGTTTTGATTTTGTCTGTTACTTGATTTATTATTTTAATAGTTGTTTATTAGACTCACACACATTGACATTATTTTTATTTGTAAAAATTATTAACAATCATAATAATATTATGAAGTCACATAAATTAGTTTATCAAAATGAAACTACAATTATTTGATTTAAACTGCTCTAGACTTTAAAAGTGCCTACAAATAAAATACCAATCAAAATCAATGAAATATCAACACATCTACGCAAATAACGATGCTCTAGAGAAAGAAAATCACGGGAAATGGTTCTGATATTTCAGGGAAATATTATTTTTAGATCATTCCTAAATATAGATAAAATTGTGGTCGTCTTAAGGGAAAACGCACTGACGCATGTCATATTTATTAATAATTTATTTTGGTACTCTCGTATGGGTACTGCAAAATGTCATCTGATTTTTTTTATGGTAAAACACAGCTAAGTCTTATATCTAGGAAAGTAATTACTTGTTACTGCAGAAATCAATTTTTTGGGGAACTAGTACAATTATTTTAAGTACAGACATTGTTTTATTTTGTTTTTCTACAATACACAATCTGTGACCTTATATAACATGGACATCTAATGCAATTTCAAAAATATCCCCAAAAACAATTGTTCAATTGTGTCAAGATGGGCAGGATATATATATCGTTTTTCTTAACACCGCGCATATTTCGGCGCAACATATTTGACAAAATGTTTTTAGAAAATAGCCAATATAAACTTTGATGGACCATGACAACAATTTTCAAAAGGCGGTTTAAGTAATTATAGGTTGATATTGAAATTCATTTACCGTGATGCATTGAATTTTAGGTGACACTTGTCAACTACCTACCTAGTATGGCGTGCGGCTTCCATGTTTTATTTGTTCGTAGTACACAATATTTTGGTAGGTACATAAAAAAAAAACATTTAAATAAATCTGTGTTTTTAAGACTGACCTACATCACCCGCAAAAGCTGTGGACTGGGGTTCGAATCCAATCCGAACATTGGTAAACATCGTATTTTTTCTTTAAGTCAGTGAAAGGGTTTGTCAATAAAAATAATACCTATGTTATGAGAATTTCATCAACTGATACGAGTATAAAAAAACATACAGTCGAATTGATAACCTCCTCTTTTTTAAGTCGGTTAATAATAGTGAAATGTCCCACATTAAGCCAATTGTTTATTACCACAATATCTCACAGTTACGAGCGTCTACTTTTCTAGTATTACTACGGATTTCTATCGAAGAAACAGCAAATATTATTCAGTATTTATACTTTTATACCATTACCTACTTTGCCACGTCAATGGGAACCTGGCCTACTACCCCGAAAATCGAAATTCGTAAATTTCGAGGTTTTTTCTCTGTCGCTCAAACGAAGGCGTCAATAGAGTGAGAGAGACAAATCCTCGAAATTTACGAAATTCGTTTTTCGACCGCGAGCGAAATGTTGCCTCTCTCTCGCACTTGTGAATTCGCACGTAAAAGTGACAGGAGGCAACATTTCGTTCGTGGTTCGCGGTAGGGCTTAATGCTTAACATTTAAGGCCAAACCACACCGGATTTACGTGCAGCATGTAAGCGTGTGCGTGTGCGTGACGTGCGTGTTGTAGCGTATGTAAATGTCATATTAGATATCACACCGCTTGCGTGGCGTGCACGTGCGCGTGACGTGCAAGCGGTGTGATATCTGAGCATTTCACAAAAAGTTTGTATGAAATATTCCTTTTTTTCTAACGAAAATGTATAGAAATCTGGTAACAAAAAGGAAACTTCCATACAAACATCCTGGGACATTTTGGGAAATGGGATGGATCTTGCTCAGCATCACTGACTCTACCAGCCTACTGATTTTCATCAAAATGTAAGACGTGATCCAAATATGCAGTCACGTCTAATAATATGTATACATTTCGGAACGTATGTCAAAGGCATAAGGATCAAAATTGTATACATATTATTAGAGCCGACAGTACAAACTTTTTGAAAATTTTACATTTAGGCCATCTAGAAAGAAAGAAAGAAAGAAAAGAAAGAAAAAACATTTATTTGTGACACAAATATACACATTAACAAAATGAACACGAATATGTAAAAAAAATAATTAAAAAACAATAGTGCCACAAAATGGTCTCCAATTCAGCATATTGCTGGCCTGTAAACAGTCCAGCGCTGGTCTTCCATTGGAGCCATTTGTGAGGTCACGGTTGGTAACATAAATTATGTATGGCAACCCTCTTAACAAATAATATTATATTTGTGAACGCGTCTTAACGCGTCCGCCAACCACAAACACTAAACACAACAATGACAGCTAAACTTAGAGGGCCTACCGCGCACAGAAAACAGAAAAATTTCGAGCATCCATCCCTGTTACACTGACGGGGCCTTCTATGAATCGAAAGAGATAGGCACCCGAAACCATCGACAAGTATCGGTCGCAGCAGGCCCACAGAATACAAACACAAACAATCACGGGGTTCACAACATTAAAAGGAAAAGCTCTTCATATAAGATAACACACAGCAATAAAATAAAAATATAAATGAATGTAGGTAAATTAGGCGCAAAAATTGATTGGTGAAATGATAAGGAGCAATTTATAAATGTGATACTCGATAACTCGCAGAATAAAAATTACAAATGGAGCACAACCACAAGGTAAATACATAATGTCTACAGGCAATGTTGACTTTTTACCATTACGAGGCAATTGGTTTACATATAAATAAAAACAAGATTTAAAACTTTTCTAAATACAGCTTGTATCATGTCTGAAGGGCTCCTGCCCTTGCTGGTGTTCTAACATAAACATTTTCAGTTTTAATTTAAACAGTTTTACGCTTTGCAGGCTCCTAATTGGCGGGGGTATGGTATTCCAACACTTTGACGCTGCATAGCGGAAGCTACCTCGGAAAGCTGCCGAAGCATGTCTGGGAGTCAACAAGTGGATGGTGTAGTTTCGTCTTCCGTGTGACCTGGCGCATGACAACTTGTCAAATAGATATGGTGGCGCTTTATGTTTTATTACACCAAAAACGAGACAGGCCAGATGTAACTTACGACGATGGCGCATTTTTAAGAGCTTATGTTTATTTAAAAATGGAGTTACATGGGCCCTCAACGGAATAGAGAAACAGAAGCGTGCACAAGCATTTTGAACTCGCTGAATTAGTCTTTTTGTTTTTGCTAACAGTCCATCTACTATATGACACCTGCTATAACAATAATTACACTGTTTTGAAAGCAGGCGGTGACTTGCCGCTGACTACATGGGCCCCTGTCTGCGACCATTTATAACATGGACATCTAACCTCAGCTCAAAAATGCCCCCAAAACCAATTGTGCCAAGATGGGCAGGATAATAGCACTTTTCTTAACACCGCGCATATTTCGGCGCAACATCTTTGACATATGTTTATAGAATATAGCCAATCAAAACTTTGATGGACCAATCACGACTATTTTTAAATGGCGGTTTAAGTTTTTATATGTTGATATTGTAATTCATTACCGTGATACATTGAAGAGGGGGTGACACTTGTCAACTAAAATTCAGGACCGCTTTTGAAAGGCAATTCAGTATGGCATGCGGCTTCCACGTTTTATTTGTTCGTAGGCCCCTGTAAATGCCATCACAAGTCACAGCCGGGGAAACACCGATAGTAGGCGGCTCAGGAGTGTAGAGAGGTGTACACCGCTTTCTACGCAGTGGCTTGTCAGCCGCTGCACCAATTCGCGACTTACAAAAATATACACTTCCACCCCTCGAGCATATAGTAACGACTTCTCTCTGGACGGCTAAATAAGGCAAGCCAGAGCTGAGAGTCCTACTGGTCCCCTTAGGGTTCAACTCCGACCGACGAAGACACGCCGGAGGCGGGGACCCTGACCGACTCTCAGGAGCACTCGGGTCCGTGGGGTTCCCAACCAGCAAAACGAAGTCGAGTAAGCGTCGCGGCAAAGTTTCTGCCGTGACTTAATTGTTACTTCCCAACAGCTCACCACAAGCTGCCCTGTGGCAATATTTGTGTTATTATTAGAACAAACTGCACAATAACCCCCTATTCTTAACCCCTCGTCAGTGGCCAGACCCGATTTTAACATTTTATCAACCGCCCGCATCTGTGGCGAAGCCCAATTTGGACATCGGTGGTCACATGTGGTTTGAGTAATAAAGCTGACTAATGTATATTGTATACCTGTCTCTTGCATACTCATTGAGGTGTGTTGCTAGTGAAATAGGACAGATAGAAAACTTGACCTTGAGCAGCCGTTGTGTTGTGCGTGCAGTTTCTTAGCAATCGGTGGCCTGGCAACCCTTATCTGTGACAAGGCCCGAACTGGGCTCCACAGACAATTACGTTTCGCCATTTTTGCTGTCACTGGCAAGGGGATAAACATCTGCTAACTTAGCGAGACGCTGAGTACTGTTTGTTCCTTTCGTTCTTATCAATATGTCAGTAAGATAGAAAGGGATAAACAGTACTTAATAAGCTAGGAGACGTTTATAAATAAGGGGGTATGCGTATATCTACCGATGACCGGTGGGGTCGGCGTGTTCTCGAGTGGCGACCACGCACTGGACGGCGCAGCGTGGGAAGGCCCTCCACAAGATGGAGCGACGACCTGGTAAAGGTTGCGGGTGTCCAATGGATGCGGACAGCTCACGACCGATCTTTGTGAAACTCTCTGGGGGAGGCCTATGTCCAGCAGTGGACGTCAATTGGCTGATGATGATGATGATGCGTATATCTAAAATCCTTGGTAAGGTCACAAGCTGCTGAAGTTTTATCGCACTCCGAGGAACGACTGTAATATACCGAACTGACTGTAATATTCGTGATTCCGTAAAATATTATTGAGACATCAAGAGTGCTGTACTTTTCTGTTCTCGCGCCTAATGGATTTTATTTACTGTGCTTTTATTGATATATGTTGTGAAGTCTAGCACACAATACCTACACAATTAAAAACAAAATATACTGTAACAAATAATCTATCCATTTAAATTTCGTTTTTGCATTTCGCAGTCTTACAATACAATACGAAACTCTTTATTGCACATCTCACACGTAATAAAAGATAAAAGTACACAAAACAAAAGAAAGACAAAAAAACATAGGTCACAAAAGGCGGCCTTATCGCTAGAACGCGATTTCTTCCAGACAATCTTTGGGTAGAGGAGACACGATTACAAAATTTTGGTAGTAGGGTGGTGCAGAAAAAGGAAAATATCTTCAGACTATTAAATAACCTCAAAATTATCGCTACGTTACAAAGTTGCCAACTCATAGCGAGTAGAGTTAAACCTAACTAACGTAACAACAATTTATATTTAAGTTACCTATTTGAAGGATCAAAATATGAAGTGATAATGTTATATGATATTTTACACTTAATAGTAACGGACGTCGTTCAAATTATGTAAATATGTGTCATGTCAAAACGGGTGTCATTTGATAAACGCCTTCAGTTAAATTTGACATGCGACAAATTACCCGCCATTTTGATATCACGTACCTCATAATCACAGACGTAAGTTATACTAGAGCACTGTGTTTTGGCGTCGATTCGACCCCGAGCAATTATATTACTGAGTTGTATTGGCATTTTTTGTATTTTCTTGATAGCTAAATTTTATGTTTTTTTTTTTATAAAATGATAATCATTATATTCAGCCTCCATTGCTATTTGGAAGTGACCCTTTTAACAAATCTGGAGTTTCAAATCTCTGTGAGGGCATTTACTTGTATATTTACTATCACAACTATTTGCTCTTTGGTCGTGGACTATTTACGTACTTATTTAAGTGTCTATTTGTATCTATCTGTTATATATTATATACGGGTAAGTAATATAACGTATACGAACTTATGCTATATAAATCATAACGTATAAATTCAGTTTGTATAAATGTATAATGCCTAACGTGTAATAAATATAACATATAAAAGGTATAATTATTAAATGAATAATTGTAAGATGTATAATGAACGTAACATATAATATCGTTTACGATAACGATTAATTAGTATAACATTGAAATAATCTAATATACAAAACAACTATCTTAGACAAAATATAAGCGCCTACGATTTTTTTATAATTAAACTATAGAATTATCATTATATTTAATTTTAATTGATTTACTATTTATCTGTATATTAAGCCGTATCCGTATAGGAAGCGATTTAGACCTGGGAACCGGTCGACGAAGCCCCGCTGCGCGGGGCTTCTATTTCTGCTCTAAGGGATAAAAGGTACCTAACGAACCTATCCAGGTTAGAGTAGGAGAGGTACAAATTTGTTATTTTTTAATGCGGGGGCTCCGCCCCCCGAGCCCCCCTTGTGGGGGGCTACGCCCCCCCGTCCCCCCTTTTTTGGGTTCGCAAAGATGAGGATGCATAAACTATTAATTAAAAGTAAGTAGGTCTTTTATTTATTCGGGAAACTACGCTCGAAACCTAACCAATCCAAGTCGGTTTTACCCTGATTTATTACTTGGATTGGTTAGGTTTCGAGACTAGAACGGATTGAAAAGAGTAAGTAATATAACGTATACGTTTTTGTAGAACTCAACCTAACTTACTTTTCTGGCAGTTATATTTATATCGTTATATCAGAGGTTAGTATATGTTTTAACTTTTATACCTTTATATTGATATATGAAACGGAATTCGTTAATATGTACGTTAGACTAAACAACGGTATATATTATTAGCGTTATATTATTTTTGTATTATACTATTTGGAAATAGATGTTTAATACATTATACCTAACGTTAGTATACGTTATGAACGTTTGTAAACTGTAATTATACTAAAAGTGCGTATTCATTATGATACGCACCCATTATATACCGTCGTTTAGTACCTACATTACAAGCGCCTGAATTGTGTAAGTCTATCCCAAAGTATTAATATTTACTTACTGATTAAAGGTAGGTACCAAAATATAAAACGATGACATAAAATAAGAGGTAACTTCACTGATGTTAAACGTTACCGCCAGGGCTTTTATAATTATCCCCTTAGTTCAGGATTCTCTGATCTGTGGTTCAGGTAGTTTTGTAGGCACATAGTATATCTACGAAGCTACATGTCTGTGCATTCATCTCAAAGTGCCTTTGACACATGATGCGTGCGTGTGTACACATTTCCTATGCAATATTGCCATCTCATCTAATATTAATGCTTCTATTAATATTAAATAGCACTAAAGCATGTGCAAGAAAAGGGTAGCCATATTGGTCTATCACTTGGGGTCTGTTTCACAATCCTAAACTATATCTGTGAGTTAAATGTCAGCTAAACTTTTCTTTTAAATGCCTGAAGAAATGTATATAGTTGCCGATTTCTAAGAATTAACTTTTGACAATTATAGATTATTAATGCATACATGCATGCATCAGCCTATGATAGTCCACTTCAGGACGTAGGCCTCTCCTATTAACTATGCTATACGCATCAGGAGGTATATACCCATAATCGCCACGCTGGGCAAGCGGATTGGCGATCGCAGTAATAGGGTAAAATCACCAATAGATGAACAGTTAAGCAACTTTCCCAACTTTGAATATTTTTTTCTATATGATGTAACTCGTACTCATCAATTTTTATTTTTTTTATATGATTTCGCATTTAATTGAGTTTAGAATAAGTTATTTTCGTGCCTTGTATTACACTTCAGTAATTTTATAAAAATTATTATATTAAAAAAGGGGTCAAATTTCCCAGTAGTTGAACAAAGTGCCCTATTTCTGAACAATTTGACCCCAATAGATGAACCAGCATAATTGCAACATAGCGAGACCAATATATGAACGCCAAGACTCCAATAGATGAATAGAGCATAGTAAAAACGTTAGTTTCTTAGATAAATTAATTGTATTTAACCTAAAAAACCTTCTTTTGATGAAATGTAAACACGGTGTACATTGTGTAATAATCCGATCTCCAAGTTTAACTTTTCCCAAATTCAACCGTTCAATTAAATCAGTTGGTTCATGTTTTGGACACCGCATCAACGAAATGAACGAACTAAATTGATTCGAATTCATTTATTGGAATCCAACCCAAAAGATGAACCAGTAAATTTTCCTAGTTCACGTTTTGGACAGCGATTCTTAAGTTGAACAATCCCGTTTCCATACAAAAATAAATTTCTTTAAAACGTGATACAGGAAAAAAGTGTCGTTCATCTTTTGGTCTAAAAATCAACTACAAAAGTGATTGTAATTTTATATATAAATATTACATCTAGCTATTTTATTATAATTTACACAAGCATTTGAAAATATGAGCCTTTGCCCAAAAGTTGACCGTCGTCCATCTTTTGGCCCGAACACACAATATTGGAACCATAACTTGACCAGCAAATATCTCATAAAATAAATAAAAACAAATTATTCTTTATAATATACACAATAGAGATATTAGTCTAAAATCTATACTGAAGTGAATCAAGGAAATAAAAGACATATTAGATTTTTTACGTAATTGTCCGCTTAAAATTTTGAGGGCTATTCTTAATAAGGATCCCATATAAAACGCGATTTTGGCGCGAAGCGCAAATTCGACGACCGCTCACTGCCTCGTGCGTGGCTTAATTGTCTGGGAAATCGCATGGGAGACGCGATATAGTGCTGCTGCATGTGAGAAAAATACTCCCGGGCGTGTAAAATTATTCCTAATTTAATTATTTGCATTTTTAGACCTATCAGTCAACTTCTGGGTGGCAGTCGTCTATTGGTGCTTTTACCCTATGTCAACTATGATGACGCTGCTGCCCATACAATACAATACAATACAAATACTCTTTATTGCACACCTCAATAAATGAAAACAATTACAAAAAAAAGTAGCGACTTAACTAGAGCCCATCATCAGTCTTTTATCCAATAATGGCCAATGACTCTATAATCCCTTAGTCGACTCTTACCGACACCCGCAGGAGGAGTTGGGGTGGTGACAAATGTATTCTTACTGGCGTCACCACACGGCCAAGATTAGATTATTAATATTCCTTATTAATATGAGGGTAAGAACTCATACTATTATTTAATTACCTAACTTTAATATACGATTTAACAAAAGTAACAAACTCCTCTCCCAAAACACATAACAATACTTTATGTAGATTTATATATGAGCAAAATATCGTGATTCAAATAAATATTCTCTGTTGACATGTTGCGCACTAGTACTTCCTTACGAGTTGGTATATAGTATAATCCGCGATTAAGTCTCAATGGTACCTATAAAATAATAATATATGTATATCTTTATATCTGTCTGGAAAGCGATGCTGCCTAAGTCCTAACTTCGTATCCCGGTAAAAACACCGTAAAATGTTAACCGTGTCCAAGAATTGCAAAAATTTCTTTAGAGTCTGAAAATAAATTCCACCCTAACTTATATTTACTACTGCAAAACAGGTCATAGTGTGAAAACACGCCATTCCCCTGAGTAGAAGCTAAGAAAGCATTATTTTATAGTAGCCAACTTATCGCTTTCCAACCCAAAACAAATAAACTCACGTTTTGCAACCTTTTTGCGTTACCATAAGAGCTATCATCTGTTTGTGATACTGCACTGTTTTCTTGGTTATTGTATAGTAGTGTTGCAATGAAAATGGCTTACGGTTTATCGTTAGTTGGCAGAGTTAGTGCTGCCGAATTGGTAGTTTGAGCGTCAACCCTAATTTTATAAATTGTGAAACAGTATATTGATTTAAACTTTTACGATTATCACTCATATTTTAAAGACAAACGAGTCTTAATGGCGTATACTTACGTTTAATTATATCCTGACATTTCGGGCATGACGTTACCCCCGTGGTCGCAAGCAGACTGCTGAGTTTACGCGATTAAGGGTCGGATAGATGTGGGAAATTTTACAGATTCTGTCAAATTTCCCCATTTCGCACACACGCGCACTTCACGCACACTACCTCATTTTACCGAGCGGGGTCATTGACCCTTGGTGATTTTTTTAATGAAAGCGGCCGAGTTTGTAATTTATCACTACCTCTTTTGAAAAATTACACTTGTCAAAGTACTAGATGGTAAAAAAGATAGAGAGGGCAGAGTTGGGCATTTCGTAATCAATTCCCGATTACAATATTACTTCATTTTACTTTGTAATGTACTTATGGGTAGCATATTACTTGTAATGTAATGTCGTGAAACGGAATATTACAATGACGTATGAAGGAGTCAGTAATAATCTATAGCATATTAGCATTACTAATACTTTGGAATCAACATGTCGATTCAAAATTACTGGAATCGTTGACCATACTTCTAGATTACTTTTTAATTACTTTAATGTTAGGACGTGCGAATTTTTAATATTATTTTCTCAAATATATAATTAAATACGGCTTCAAAGGTTTCTACTGATTTGCATACAGGTATGTACAGTCGGAATCCGATTGTAGGGTCCATT